>JAYRBT010000043.1:3799443-3812351 GCA_036023395.1 Myiotriccus ornatus
GACACATCACACTCCTGGCACTGTGCAGAACTGAAGGACAAAAGCCTCTGAAGGCAAATGGTGACAACTTTACCAGCGTTACTGGTCCCCAGACACCACAAGGACAGTACTGGCTGAGGCCCATCGACCTACACTGTATTTTTTTTCCTCCCCAAACAATGTTTTCCTCATTTTCCCTATTTTGGGAAAAACCTCTCATTTTTGAACCCCATTATTCAAACCACCAGCAAACAACAGAAACAATACTTCAGCAAGGGTCAGGGAGATTGCAACATTTTGGAGACACTTCTTCATCGTTAACACTGAATACTGGCCAAATCCTGAACAGGTTGTCACAATTATCTGCAGATCAGGCCACTGGATGGCTACAAAAATTTGACTGCTTGTCAAAACTATTAAACTTGCACTCTTTCTACTAGTTTTTTTAGGAGGAATCTACAAACCAAAATAACCATATCTAAATTTCTCAAGTACAGAATGTGTGTCACACTCACGTCCACTGAGAGAGAAACCCTTGGTATGTGATCCAGCCCCTCTCATTTGTACAAACTGTGTTGTTCACATCAGGGCCCCAAGGCATGTAAGGGAAGACTTTGAACAAGTCTTTCAGCTCATCAGGAGACAAAGCACAGTCTCTGTCCTGAAACAAGCACACGACATCAGACATAATCCACTTCATTCATTGAACTGGCATTTTCTTGCCCTACACTTGCAAGAGTCAAGAAACTGGTTGTCAGAAACTGAGTTGCCTTCCTTTTAATCATTGTTCTTACTTGGTTTTAAATAAAACTAAGGATCAGCTAGTTAAAAACAATTTGGTAGCACAGCTGTAACTGCCAACTAACTCTCCTTGTAGACAATCAGCAACAGCAGGCTGGTTCTGACTGCACAGCTCAAGCTAAAGCCAGTCTCTGAATAAAATGACATATATAACAAAACCACATTTTTGACAGCAAAACTGCTGGCAAAGTAAGGCTCTTAAGCACAAGGGCACACACAGACACTCAAATTAAAAGCTTACCAAATCATGTTTATCAAAAATACTTTGCAGGAACAAGTATGCATGATGATTTAGTTCTGTTGTGCAGTCTGGGGGAATTCTTAGGCTGTTATTGAAAACAGAAAAAAAAACCAACAAAAAGTGTTAGTTGTGCTTATGAAATATAGAATACTAAAACTCAAAACTCATACTTTTTGAACTGTAACATTTGGGATCTGACCTTTGCATTTAACTTTAATAATTGGTCTTAGAGAGACCAAGGCACAATGATGAGTGAGATTACATGATACATAGATCTACAGTAATCACATTTTAGCTTGGTTTGCTTGTTGTTGTATTTTGGGGTTTGTGTTCTTCTAAAGGAAAATTATGCAGTTACATTTTTGAACAGAAGCCACAGAATTGGTCCATCTCAGCTTTTTAATTTGGGCACTTTCAAAGGATCTACAAAAAATCCCAACAAGTCTCTTACAATTTATAGCCACCTACAATAAGCAACTGCACAGATTTATGCTCCAGTTTTGCACTAAGAGTTTCTTAGTAAAAGAGAGCTGCAGTTAAGTGATACCTACGGAGGGAACAAGTACTCAGGGGTCAGCTCTAAGTCATCGTCGTAGCCAAAGCGACGCAGGACAGTCCAAGTTGTTTCGTGCCTTCCTCGCTGGATGAAAAGGGTGTGTAGAAACAGAAAACCTACAAATCAAAAGAGGAAACCTTAAGGCCCTGAAGTGCTTTACCTGCTAAAGGTATTTTTGATAGAAACCCCGAGATCTTAAACCTCCTGGGCGACATTGCAGTGTTAGCTACACACACTGAGGGGACAGCAGTGGTATCTGTAAGAGTGTTCTCCAAGGAACTCTTCCCCTAAAACAACCCCCTTGGCTTTCTGCTGTTTGCCTCTGTTGTGGTTTTGCAGACTGAAAGAAGTGTATAAAGACATGTTTTTTTAAGAATTATCTAAGACCTACCTTTTAATGTCAATCCATTATCTGCAACTCCATCACTTAGGTTTTTCCTGACTACATTCTTTACATCTTCCAAAGCCTGAGGTGCCAGTGGTGTATTAAAACAAATTCTCTGACAAAAAATCAGAAAGGGCACGTTAGAACCACTGGGTACTGAGCTGACAAACAGCACGTCCTGTCTGAAATACAGCCTTAAACCCTCTGATCAGCCAGTTAAGGACAGTCCCATTCCTAGCGGAAATAAAGGTGTACAAATTGTATTTTATTTTTAAGCACATGCACTGGGACTTGTACAGTCAATAGATTCTTTTATTTTGCTCTTGAACTAAAACTTGAACAGTGGTTAGAAATAAAAATACTACCATTTCTGTGTGCTTACAAGTCCACTCTTCCCTGCTGGATTTGAGATTTAATATTTAGGCCTGATTCCCTTACAGGTCACCTTACTGCTATTTCTTTAAAAAAAATCATTTGTTTTTCTGGCATTATACAGTTAAACTATAAAGGATTATGAAAAAATAAGCACAAGAGGTACCTGGAAGAAGTTGAGCTCTGCATCATTGAGAGTGCCATCGTTATCCTGATCAGAGATTCTAAAAATGCGAGTGAGGGCTTTGATACAGGCAGGTTTCATCTGAGGAATAAAGGAAAGTTCAGTATCTTTCCAGGCTGGAATGTAAAAAGATCTCACTGAATGACACCAAACAGCTCAATCACACGGAAACACACACTGGTCTTCATTTACAGTTTTAGAATGGAGACATTCATACACATGTACAATTTCTATTCAATTATTAGAAGAGCCTCAAGCTCTTCACAAGATGAAGGTGGCACTACTTAGTCATTAAAAATAAATACAAATCAGTTCTCTAAATTCAATCTTATTGCTACAGTAAACTTTAAGAAACAACTAAATGAATTTTTTTTCCCCATAAAGATTTTTTGGTGGGGGGAAAAAAAAAAAGGGCCTTGAAATCCCAGTGCTTCGCAAAACTAAACAGGTCTAGAACTACAGTGAACTCTTTCTAAACAAGCAGACTATTCACCACCTCAGCAATGGCTTCAGGAGGCTTCAAACATCAAACAGTGATCATTTTCACAGGGCTCATTCATCTACCAGGCAAAGCATTGAGCATATGGACTATCTCTAGGACAAAGGAACTGCTAGGATACCTTCCAGTGAAGGAAAACAGACACTGGCAATTCTCTCCCAACAACTACTGTGATGATGGACTCTTCTCTTCACTGAGGTCACACAGATTGCCCAGAGATTGGGTTTGGGAAACCAAAAAGATTTCAGCACAACAATCTTATCACAACATTACTAACTCAGAAAGGTGATTCTGATGGAAGAAATCAAAAGAGGGTTATTCTCTACTTCTCTGCTTAACGAAGTATTTAGTGTTGAAGTAACTTTCCTACTGCCCAGCACTGCATGGGGGATACATTTAGAGATTCTGTTTGTATTTGCCCCAGGAATTGTACCTTTAAAATAACACTCTCAGCCAACCACCTCGATACCTCAAAACCAGCCACATCACTCGTTTCTTATACCTTTTACCAAAGTTTCACAAGATTCTCAGAGAAAAATTATCCCTTAAGTCAGGCCAAGTGTGGAATATTTTCCTTGAAATAAAGGGAGTTTCTGTGAAATGTGTATCTAGAGGGGAACTGAATTGAAGGCACGATTTGGTTTACACTACATCTGCCTTAAAGCCATTAGCAAAGCCTCTCCTTTTACTCAGCAGTTCACAGGGGCAACCAAAAACTGTCCTCACTGCTTCGAACTAAGAGGCAAGACAGGTCAGATTAACACAAAACCATCACCAGGGTTCTGGGATATAAGCCTGATATTCGGGGGTGTGGCAGTGGTAACAACACACCCAGAAATGCAAAATCCACTGAAAAGAAAGAGCAGGAAAGTGATTAACTCCCCCCCATTAACTGCTCTGAGAGTCTGGTATAAATACCTCTTTCTCCTCTGGGCAGTACAGAGGACCTGTAGGATGCAGAACAGCTTTCTGTGCATAATAAAATAGCTCAGATATATTCTTCAAGTTTTTGGCTGAACACTGGAAGAGAAATCCTCACATTGATTAGTTCAGTTTCTTAACTATTGAGTGATTTCTTCTGAACTTTAAGTAAGCATCGATTTTGTACAGACTGAGCCCCCTCTCGTGGGAACAGGGCTGGCTTAGAAAACAAACACCCAGCCCCTCGTCCTGTTCAGGAATTAATAAGGGAGGTTTCACTACAATTTGCTGTCATACAACCCATTTTCAATACTTTGCAGACATCTGTCTGGCTTAATATTAAATGTGAACCCCTTGCTAAAGGCAAGGATGTGAACAGGCTCTAAATATTAGAATTTGACAGTAGCATTTGATTATACAACAGTGTAATCTTCCCTAAAGAAAAATAACATACAAACTCACTGTTATAATTACTTCTTGTAATATTATTGAAATATTTTATTTGGGAAAAAAATAAAAATCCCTTTTTCTGTTAAAGTTGCCCTACATGCTTGGCAAGAATGCATTTTTTGTTACTTGTTCTAACTTGAGAAAGTCTTGCATACCTCTACACACGTTTCTATCTCTGTATATTGATTCATTATGGGGAGGATAGTTTCCATACTGCTATACTCCACTAGATCAGACTTGTTTCCAACTAATATAAGAGGCAACCTAAAACCAAAAAAATATGAAGAGCTTTAAAGACAGGTGTGTAAAAAGATCTATCTTGATTTAGCAGTCTATCTCCCACCAGAAGCCATCATATTATTCCCATGATGTCATTAAAGAGCGCTGGAGGCAACAGGCAGAACTAAATGACAGCAGTTTTAAGGCTTGATAGGAACCCCCCAGAGTGAAATACAACTGATCCCACTGTTACTACACAAACCAGCACCTGCAGGGAAGCCGTGCAGCCAAAACCAGTTATACACCCCAAACACAAACACAGCTGGTCAGAGCTGCCCCCGGAATTCAAACCAAAGAACGGTGCTGCCCGTGTAACAGGCCTACATACTTTAAATCTCTTGCTGCTTGGACTTCTGAAATAAACTTTAAGTTTAGAATTTGATTTTCTTAAACAATTAACACTGTGCATTGCCACCCATCGACGTGCAGCCTAATTGACACTTCTCATCTTTACTTAAGCACCTGCTATCTTTGTCTGTCCTTTCATTGATGAGGGGGATCCAGCGACTTGTTACCTACAGTGGGATCAAAAACAAACATGAAAAATACATTTTCAAACTGAATGTGACTGAGCTGTGCACAAGTTCCACTACAACTGCTACTGCTTCTTTCCCAAGAAGGTACAAATAAAAATTGGAGTTAATTAATGAGCAACTTTCTCAGGTGAGCGAAATGACTGAAAATTCAGATGCTGAAAGGAACCAGAAGCAATAACACATCTGCACATTCTCTTTACAACTTGATCTCAAACTCCATCCCAGATACTTTAAATGTCTAACACAGATCTCAGCTTGGCATCAATTAACAGTGCACAAGTTACATCTCAAGCAACAATGGGATAAAATGTGCTACTGTACCTTATCAATAGAATTCTTGTTGTTAACAGCATATACTATACAAATCACATTTGCCTAAAATGGAAAAAAAAAAGGAAAGGCATGGAATTCCACTGCTCAGAGTCTCTGGAGCAACAGACACAATAAAGATCCACACATAACATCAGAGTAAGAACAGTCCACCATTACTCAAACACCCTGCCCCTGACATGTTTAAGTTCCTTGCAGCCCGAACGACAACTTAAACCAAATAATTTCTACGTTGAGAAGTGCCAAAAAGCCTGTCCTGCAGCGTGGCATTCCCAGCTCGTGCCTGCAGGGACCCATCCTCCCAGGAAAGCTAAAGTGCAGCCTCCACTGGAGGTGGAAATGGGAGAGCCCCACAACGGGCTGTGCAGAACGTGGGCAAACGTGCTGGGGGACAACTGCAAACAAACAGAAGGAACGATAAATCACCAGCACTCCTGTGCTATTCGTAAATGCAGCAGTACAGCAGCACAGGGAGAAGCAAAATGGATCTTTCCAGGGTAAAATGATTTCTTTACCACGCTGGCCTGCTGATTCAAAGAGATCTAGGTTCTCTATTTCCCTTGGAAGGACAAAGCTCAAGCTCAACTCACCAACACGGTGCCAGGACCTACTTTTCTGAAATAAAGGAAGTTTTGCTACAGCACAGGCCACAAAACAAACCCCTTACCTGTGATATTTCGTGGTAAAGCTGCTCATCACTTTGCTCTGCTTCTGCATTCAAGAGAACGGGGCACTCATTAATACAAACCATTTTTGCAAACAAAATAAAAAACCATCTGAAACTGCACCAGGGCATTTCATAAGCTCACAAGGCAGCCCTGCCAAAGCCTTGCCATTTAAACTTTTTAATAAAAAACTCTAATGAGTGCTTCTGCCAAAACAATAATGAAATTGGTCCATTAACTTGCAAGACAGAAACAGTCTGCTGCACACAAGTTGTTTAGCTGCTATTTTGAATTACATTTGTAGACAGGTTCTCTCTGGAACAAGTCATAGTTTGCATTCCCCTACATTTATCAACAGCCCCTTCCTTCCAGAATGTAAACTTTTACATCAGAATATGGCACATTCAATTTTATTTCAGTGGTCATGATTTTTTTAGTGATACCAAGTTCCTGTGAACTGAAGCTATGAAAAACTTCATCCAATAGAAAGAAAAACTCACTCCACATAAACTTAAGCTCAAGTCCCACAAGAAAAATGTGCATTATTTCTTTTTCCAAGGAGGTCGGCACACCAAAGATGTTTCCTCAGCAGTGGTGGAGGGAGAAGACAGGAGGGTCCCTGTTAACACTTGCACAGTAAATGGCAGAAGGGTTTTTCCAGCTGTGCAGCAGCTGCATGGATTTATGATAACACATCAGCCTTGACAGTGCACCTATTATCTATCCACTAACAATTAAAACACACGGAAAAATACAAAATAGGAAGCAATGGGGTGTCCAAACTTAGCCTCTACTTTACTCTGGGCTTCTCCTCCCTGTTCCCACCCCTGCCTGGCTGTTGCAGGGCTGCTGAGTCAGACAAACCACTGCCACCCAGTCAGTGCTGGTGCTGTCCCTACCTGAGTAATCCACTATGTGGGTTGGCACTCGCTCAGGGGTGACATCAGCAGGAATGGTGATCTCCTCAGCCCGTGGGGGAACCTTGGGTTGGAAAGAAACACCAAGAAAGAGCCTTTAAAGATAACCCAGATGGTGAGAAAAAGGCAAATACTGCAATATACCTGCCAATTACTCAGCTTTAAATAAACTTATTAAGTTATTCAAGTTGTTTAGTTATTCAAGTACTTTTGTTTATTGTTTGTTTTGGGTTCTTTTAATGTACTGAAAGTCACTGTTATCTTTTCATTCTTTATTAGTCAACTTCCTAAGGAACTCCCTGCTAAAAGGTAGTGCTGTTAAGGAATACACACAGTGAATGCTTCTATAAAACTCAAATTCACTCTATGCAACACCTAAGCAAAAATGACAGACAAAATAGAAGTCTCAATTTTAACACAATCATAACCTTCCTTGCTTCTCTCAGTGCTAAATATTAAGTTCTGCAAAGCAGAACATGATACTAATAAAAAGCATGTTCTGCCAAATGCTGTAAACCAGCTCTGATTGCCATTTTTTCCCAGAGAACATTAATCCATATTCAGGAACAATCAACCTAAACCTAATTTTAATGAAAATATCCTGCAGAGCTACTTATTGACTTTCACCTGTTGACACTGAGCCTACCTGGCACTTAATTTTTAGTAAAGAAAGGGAAAAAGAAAAGCCAATCACCACAAGAATGGCTCTTTGTAAAGCTTCAGGCTCTGCTCACGGTGCCCTCGAGAATGATTACTGATAGCACCCTGTACATCTATAAAATATACTCTATGTTGAACACTATTGCCAAGCCTGAAGTGCCTGTCACACCCCCATGACTGCTCTGCAGGAATTGGGCAGGGCTCTTCCAGTAGTTTTTCTGGGATGCAGTATTTCTGTAAGAGTTATTTCTGCCACTCCAGGCAGATTTTGTGCTTTATATTAACGCTGCTTTATCTGTCCATGTGAACTGGGATAAATATTCCAGGCTCTACTGCAGAAGGAGCTGAGCAGTGAAGAGAACACAGTCATTCATTAAATATACCAACACATGACCTGCCAAAGGAAGGGGCCCCTGAGCAGTGTAAGAACAGGAACTGGAGCTCTCTTTTACCTGCAAGGCTGGGAACTAAATTCAGTGATGTTAACAAAATGCAGTTATGTTAACACAACCCAGTTATGTTAACAACCTAATCTTCACTCTGCACTGTGGTAACCTCCTGATTTGCATTAAACAGCACAGAGCAGATTCAAAGAGCAGCACATGATGTCTATTTTAAGACCTGTGATCAGAAGAAATAAACATTCGTGTTTATATGTAAAAAGCTTAACTATTTGCAGCAGCTCCTGCTCTTTTTGTGGCATACAGAGAACTACGAGCTGCTTTTTTAAGGATTAATATGTAGTATTGGCTATACTATTGTTTTGGGAGAAAGCTGGAAGAGTTGTTGGCATTTTTTACTTCAAGAGAGTCAGCGAAACATTCTTCAAAGGCAGAAGTGAAGGCAATGTCTTGCTTAGTTACCAAAAAAAGGCTAAAGTTATACAATGTGACTTTTTGATTCCTCATTCTTAATAATTTTTCAATCTACTTGCCCTTTAAATACAAAAACACCTAACATTCATCACATAGGAAACAATCAGCTGAATTAACCATCTGAAAACCAAGAAAGGAACTTAGATAAAATTGAAATTTCTAATCTTCTGCATTTAAACTACATCTTCTATATTAAAACCTACATCACTCTTTCTGAAGTCCACATTGCAGTTGTAAACTTTATTTTTTTCTAAGCCTTACTTTAAAGCAGAGCCTATTAACTCTTTGAAAAATGAATTATACAACAGGATAGAAACAAAACTTAGAAAACAAATAAGAATGCTCTACCTCTTCTGGAAATTCTTCACTGACAAGAGACATAATTAGTGATGTCTTCCCCACTCTGGCTGCAAAAGCATTAAAGACACAGATTAGATGTTTGTTTTGTTACACTCAGTAGTTGTATCCCATCTTGAAACGGGAAGATTTTAAAAACATTTTCCAACTGCCCCCATTCAAAGCTTTTTTTCATCACACCAAACGTGGATGACAGCAATGCTCTCATAATTCTTTTACTGGAAAACCTTGGGAACCCTCTCACACCTCTGCATTTCATCCAGAAGGGAACCAAATTCTGCTCTCACACTAAAGAATTATCAGGTTTTAACCCTAACACAGAAGATGTAACCAAAGCAACAAATAACCAAAACAAACTAGAAACACTCCCATTCAACTTCAGAAATAGAAACAAAGGTGGCACACAGAAAATATTTAGAACTTAACTATTTTTATAGCATTCTTGATACGATGACTGTGCTCCAGGCCTGAACGACCAAGGATGAGAACTGGACAGGAAGACACAGCTCTGCTGCGAGTGGACAAAGTCTCCAATAGTTTGGCTATTTGGAAGTGCAAGAACATCATCTCCTTGACACAAATGAGCTGGCCCCACCAAAAAGTGGAAAAAAAACACCAAAATCACCAACCTTTCTAAAGTCACAGCTCTCTTAATCCCAGATGACCATCTCTGCTTCACTATCCAGCTCTATTCAATCAAGTGACTTTGTTTACCTGCAAGGTTCAGGCTTCTGATAGCACAGTTGAGCTGCTTGGGTTTGAGAAGCTTTGATGTGAGTATTTAAAATGAAGAGCTGGTAACTTTTCCCTCTGAAAAACCCTCCAGCTGTGAATTTCCTATTCCCTTTGGGAGCCTTGAAAGACTAATGGTTTTGAGACATACTAAAAAATAATATGTTCAGATTCAAACGTTATCTGGGATTGGATATTTCCAACAGCTCTCAATTCAGAGAAAAACCTGTTTAATCCTGGATGTGAGAGCATCTCTGCCAGCACCTCTGTGTTCCCAACCCAGGCACTGCCCAGTTCCAGTCAGAGCCTGGGTCACTGTCCCCACCAAACCAGCAGAAATGCCACAAGGCACAGAAGGTGTTTGGCTGCTATCACTGCATTTACACTTCTCTGGGTAATTGTGTATAGTTCTGAATATGAGAGAAGAGCTGGAATTGTACAACTGGTTGATTTTGTGCAGGAAATGGCATTGCTGATGATCTAATTAGGCTCCACTCAACTTATCTAAATCTATTTTTGGTATAGTCCAAAGGGCCTTCTGACCTCCAGAAATAAAACCTTCTCTTCATCGTGGTAAGTTGAAGGATAGTTGTTACAAAACTATGCAAAGCAAAGAAAAGTTACTCTGGGGAGTAAGATTTCTGTTTTCCTTAGGGAGAAATGCCATAAACTTTTCCCCAGTGGTACCACCCGGAGAGCAGCAAGTTGCAGGTTTCCTGCCAGCCATGTGGTGGTGGTGTTTGCATCACAGATACTCCCGTGAGCTAAAACTCTAATTTATACTGCCAGGTGTCCTCCTGCATCAGCTGCATCTTAAATTTCATCCTGATAGAATCAAAAGAGCTTTGGAAGCTCTCCTATTTCCACAGGAAAAAAGGTAAATTATCAGACAATTAGTGAAAATAGTGCTGTGCATTTGGCACCTGACCAAGACAGTTCCCACCTAAAGCACGCTGGCTTTGCAGATACAGAAACTCACTCCACGGGACTGAAAACAGAAGATTTTGTGTTGCTGGGTATTACACGCTCAGTGTTTATAAGCTCCTGATACACTTCCCAGAGTCCCAGAGTTTTATGAAAATCCACAGTTCAAGTGCAGAGATGTGGTTTATTTTCTTGGAATCTGGGTCAGCCCTCTGCCTTTCCCAGTCTGTTTACAGTCTGAGAAAGAACAGCCCAAACAGTACCAGCTGACTGGGATGAAGGAAATGCAGCACCCTGGGGTAATTAAATCATCTTTTTCCTCATATGTGAGTTTTTCAGATCATGCTGCATAAAATAACACACTAAACATTCTCTGAAAATTACTGGCTATTAAAAATTGATGTTTGCACCCTGGATACAAGGACTAAAACAACCCTAAACATAAACTGTAGAAGACGAGGCATGAAAAAGGCTGTTTTGGAACAGGCTTACAATAACAGTTCTTCACACATTTCAGATCCTGAACCTGAACCTGGCCTGCTGTTACCACCTAACAAGCTTTAGATGCTCTGGACTAACTCGTGGTTTCAGACAAGGATCCAAAGCAGCACTGACACTATAACTGACAAGTTCTACTGATTTGTGAAACAAATCTCTCCCCTGTTTGCTACAAGTCCAACAAAAGCACAATACAGAGACGCTCACAATCTTTGATGTGTGCCACCCACTGTAAGTTGCTATATTTAAATTTACATTTTAAATTCCCACTTGGGCACGTTGCTGCCAAAACAGAGCACCTGTTACACCTGTGCTGAAACCACTGCCCTGAACCAGTTCAGCACCCAGGTAAATGAGGTAAATTAGGCACATATTCTAAAGAGGAATTAAAGTGTGTATTCAAATGCACAAATACATTCCTAAACAGAGTCATGCAAAACTAACCATGTACAATCCCAATGAGTGAGCTCTTTCTGCACAGTGGCAGCTCCCTGAAGACTCCCCTCTGGAGAAGCCACTGAGAATTTTCCCAGGCAGCACAGACAGAGCCACCCTGCACTACAAAACAACTGCACAAACTGCACTATAAATATATATATATGGGGCTTTCAATGCTCAGGAAAGCTTTGTTAGCAGCACCGCATTCTCAGCATAATTAGCCAATTTTACTAATAACACTTGGTAATTACTCTCTATTCTTTCCCCGTGAGGAACTTAAGCTCACTTTGCAAACTACCAGAGCAGAACCTCCTCGAGCACCGGGGAGCAGCTGTGTCTCCGCGAGCCTTGCCGATTATCTGGGCACCTCAGTGAGAACTTAAGGACGTGATTTTGGGAGTACACGCGAAAACCCGGCCCCACGGTCCCTCCGGCAGGCACACGGACGAGCTGTTTATCCAAGGTCATACAGCGAGGGAAAGGCAGGAAAAGGGGCTGTGGGGTCCCCGGGTACAAATCCACAACGTATATATATACATACATACATATAAATATATACACATAACCGGCTGGAGCATCAGGCCACTGATTTCCAAAGGCAGTAAAAAGGAAAGATGCGAGCTGGGTTTCCATGGGGAGGGGGGGGAACAAAAAAAAAAAAAAAAGGAAAGGAAAAGGAGGAGAGAAAGGAAAAAAGAGAGAGAGAAAAAAAAAAGGGAAAATAAAGGGGGAAAGTGGGGGGGGAAAAAAAAAAAAAGGAAAATAAGTTTGAACAGGCCAAATTCTTGCCAAACGCCGGTCAGGAACCTCCTCCCCCCGGTGTCATCTCCACGGGCGTCCACGCCGCACAACTCCGCGAACTGCCCGGCTCGGGGAGCCGAGGGGCAGCTCCGAGCGCCGCCGGAGCCCCGACCCCCGCCCGCCCCTCAGGGCCGGCCCTGCCCTGCCCTGCCCCGCAGCGCCCGGGCCGGGCTGAGCCCCGCGGCGCCGATGTGACAGCGCAGCCGGCGGCCCCCGCCCCGCCCGGGCCCCGCCGCACTCACGTTCTCCCACCAGCAGGATCCGCACGTCCTTCTTCATGTCCGCGCTCGGTGCCCGGCCCGGGCCGCTCACCTCGGGCGGGGCGGCGGCGCCGCTGGGCCTCGGCTGCCCGGGCTCCCCTCACGGAGCTACGGCGGCTCGCGAGGGACCCGCCGCGGCGGCGGCTGCGCGGCGGCTGCGCCCCCGCCCCTCAGGGACCGCGGGAAGCGGGAGGCTGCTCCGGCCGGGAATGCGCTCACCGGGAGCTGTGCGGGCTCCGTGTGATGCT
>JAYRBT010000043.1:3815387-3843092 GCA_036023395.1 Myiotriccus ornatus
TCCGGCCGGGAATGCGCTCACCGGGAGCGGTGCGGGCTCCGTGTGATGCTCCGGCCGGGAATGCGCTCACCGGGAGCGGTGCGGGCTCCGTGTGATGCTCCGGCCGGGACAGCCCTCACCCAGAGCGGGCTGTGCGGGCTGCGTGTGCTGGTTCCTCCCGGGAATGCGCTCACCCAGAACGGGCTGTGCGGGCTCCGTGTGCTGGTTCCTCCCGGGAATGCGCTCACCGGGAGCTGTGCGGGCTCCGTGTGCTGGTTCCTCCCGGGACAGCCCTCACCCAGAGCGGGCTGTGCGGGCTCCATGTGCTTGTTCCTCCCGGGGCAGCGCTGCCCCGGCTCGGTCTGTGCCCTCAGGATGGTGCACGGTCTGTGTGCTGGTTCCCCCCGGTCTGTGCCCTCGGGGAGCTGAAGATTCCGTGTGTCGGTGCCGGAATCTGCTGTGAGGGGGAAGAAACTCCAACCACTTCTCCCTGTCACTCTGCAGTCGGATTTCCTGTTGTCTTTGTGAACTTCAGAGGTTCACAAGGTGACAAGTGTGGTAAGGTGCTCTCGGTGCAGCTGGCAGTGTATGTTCAGTAAAACAGCCCAGCAAATAGCTGTGCTCGCTTTTAATTTTCTAAGGAGATTTCCTGCAGATGACAGGTTGTTCTCTGACACCTCAGACAGGGTAAAAACATTTCCAACTTTCTCTTAAGATCTTCTACAGCACTTTTGACAACAGGAAGCTTCTTGTCAAGTGTAATTTTATTCATTATTGAAAGTGAGCCTTTGTAAGGTAAGTTACTCTAACAATGACAAAAGGATCAGGGGAAAGATGTAAACAACAGCAGTTATTTCATCTAGCAGACCAGATTATTTGATAAAGGCAGAATGGAAAAACAGCAGTGCTCTCTGCAAAAATCTTATCCTTTGTATCAAGAGTTTCTTTTATAGGACAGTTACTTGAGAGAACTAACCTGAAATCTTACAGAAAATAGGGAAGCATAGTTTATTCTTATTAAAAAATAAAAAGACTGTTTTCCCTCAGAAAACTGAGAGTGAGCCCCACTCCACGTTCCTGCTGGCTGACCTGCATCCCTGGCACTGCTGCTTTCAATATCAGAGCAGGCTCTGCAGAACCTCGAGTGCTTCAACTGCCTCTTTCGAGGGCCCTTGATGTGTTTTCCCCAAGAAAGTTGTTACAAAATACTTAAAACTCTGTGAGTTCTTCAACTTGTACACTCACTGTATATATGAATTCTGGAAAACAAAACAGCCTTAACTTCAGATTTGACTGAGTACTGGACTTAAGCAATGTAGTAGCCACTTCAGCTCACCAAGGCCCTGGGAACAAATCTAGTTTGGAGTTTCATCCCCAGCCTGTGCCCTTTTCTAGTACTATTCTCCCTCTGAATTTCTCACTCTCAACCCTCCCTGTAACAGCAATATCCATGGATTGACATCCCTGTCTCCAGTGACAACAGTGCAGGGGGGACCTCAAAGTGCCCTGTTCATACTCAGCTACCCAAGACACTGAGCCTGAGAGCTTCTCCCCATATTCTGCCACTCATTTCATCACTTACAGTTGGGGTTTTGCTGTCTGTCAGCTGCTGAATAGTCTCTTCAATCTTCTGCTGAGCAGCTTTTTGCTCTTGTTCAGTGAACATCAGTGTATTTCTCTCTCGTCTCTCAACATATTCCTTCATGCCACAGAAATCTCGAGTAATCTGACTTTTGATCTGAGACGTGTATTCCTGAAAGGCAGAACACGTGGAGTTCATTGTGTGGTTGGGAAAAATGAAATATGAGAATCTACTGCCCCATTTAATGTGCTCTTTGAGTGACCCCTGCAGACCAGAAAAATTTATTCAAAGGAATAAAATACATTTGACACTATTCCTGCATTACCTGCAATGAGATTTTGGGCATGTTAAAGATTTTAATTATTTTTATGGCCAGCACACTTTTCTTGACAACTCAGAAGGATCAGTATTCCCTCTATGATTTGTATTTGCATCTAAGAGTACCAGAAGCACTCAGGCTACTCCTGGGATAAGCACAAAAAGGCAACAATGCAGAGCTCCAGAGGCCTTTGTGCCAGCCAAGACAGGAGTTAGTGCAGCTGGTGCCATGGTTCATTCTCATCAACAGAAACAGAATTGTGACAGAAAAGAAGGAAACAAAAAGGCAGATTCCTGCTCTGGGCTGGAAGGCTGCCCTGGAGTCAGTCACATCTCCAGCCCAGAGCAGTGGGGTAACTGCAGGTGATGGATGTACAACAGGTACCTTGGTTTTATCGAGATCTCTCCTCAACAGAGGGATGGTCTCTGCAGGTATTTCTGGTTGCTTGGAGCTTTCCCATATCTCTTCCTCCTTTAAAGTGACACATTGAACCAGTAATCTACACAACCCTCAAAGAAAGCCTGACTAGGTTAAGCAGCAAGATATAAACACCCCTACAAGCACTGGATGGGTTGAGGAGGGGCCTGGAGGACACAGTTCTGAGCAGGAATAATCACAGTGAAGTCAACATGCACCAGTTACCAATTGCATGTTCAAATATAATTGTGAGCTTCAGCTCTTTGCTTGACTGAAGAAGAGGGTCTTTTAGATACATAAGTGCTAAAATATTCTTCCCCATCACCTCCAAGTCTGGGAGTTATTTGAAGCAGAGATGTAGATACTGAACCGGTCCTATTCTGTGCCACAAAGCTGGGTGGAGCTGTAGCACCGTGTATCAATGTTGTGTGTCCTTTCAGGCGTCTCCAGTGCAATGCTAATGCAGTCAGTAACGCCCAGAAACGAGAACAGTCACTTATTACCGTCCTACATCAGCTGAATACGTACAGAAAGCAGTTCTTCTAATTCATCTGTGCAGCCCTCAGTGTGTCAGACACACCAAAGAACCCCAAACACTGTTTCAGTTAAATCCGTCTGCTCAGCGTATGGTGATTGTTGTGTTACTGTGCCGTGGATGGAGTGGGATGGAGCCTCGGGCTATTCCGGGTTGTTGCGGGATGGAGCCCCTGGCTGTGGAGGGCTGGAGCCCCGGGCTGTACCAGGACACAGAGGGATGGAGCCCCGGGCTGTGGAGGGATAGAGCAGCATGGAGCCCCCGGCTGTCCCGGGACAAAGAGGGATGGAGCCCCTGGCTGTGGAGGGATGGAGCCCCGGGCTGTCCCGGGATGTAGCGGGAGGGAGCACCGGGCTGTCCCGGGACACAGAGGGATGGAGCCCCGCCCTGCTCGAGCAGTACCTTCTCCCCAGGTCGCCGCCCCGCCGAGCTCCGGTCGCCGCAGTCAGCAGCTCCAGAGGGTTCCTCCTGGGTTTCCAGCGCCTCCCTGAGCTCGGGCGGGACGAGGCGCGGCCAGCTCGCGGTTGGGCCGCAGGTGGCGGAGCTCGAAGCGCTCCCTGCAGGGCGGGCAGGCGGACCCGGGCCGGCCGGGGCCGTAGCGGCAGATGCAGCGGCGGCAGAAGCTGCGGCTGCAGCCCGCGATCCGCACCGGCTCCCAGAAGAACTGCAGGCAGAAAGGAGCACCTCAGCTCCACGGCGGCCAGGAGCCGATGGCAGCGGCCATGGCTCGGCGGGGAGGAGCGGCCCGACAGCTTCGGTTTCCCCGGGAGCCTCCTCCGGGAAACGGGAGCGGCGGGGCGGGCCGGGCCGGGCTGGGCTCTGCCCCGTCTCCTCCTCTCCTCCGGTGTCAGCTCCGTCAGAACTCCCGGCGCTCAGCCCGGTGCCGGTCAGCGCTTCCTCTGCTGCGACTCGTTCCCAGAATTCGGGTTGACTGTGGGAGTGGGAATGTGATGCAGAGCTGTCCTGACTCGTATTGACTCTCCAAAAAAGTCCCTGTTATCGGCAGGGTTTAATTTTCACCGTGAGTTTCCCGATTTTGTAGCAGTGAGTCGCTGACATGGGCAGTGCTGACCCGGCCGGGACAGCGAGGGGCACAGCCCAGCCCAGCCCAGCCCGGCAAGTTCAGGCCGCTGGATGCACTGAACCCTTCTGAGGTCATCCTGGGCTCCTCAGGTCATCTCAAAATAACAGTTAACACGTCAGACCAAACGAAGACAGACATTGTTCCTTGTACAAGTCAGAGGATGCTTTCTATTGATTTAGGGAGCTGCAGGATTAGGCTGTTCAACAGATGTGCTGAACCAGCATGGGAACCAGACTGAATCAGGCTGCATGGGGAGAGCGGGAGCACAGGGAGGTTCACGGGAGCATATCAGCAGGCAAAACTGCTGCAGATTGCTCAAAGCTGGCTGATGAACTGGCTGAGACAGGCAGAGTGATGATCCAACTCAATTCTTTTGCACTGTTGGGGGGTGGGGGGGAGAGAGAAGAATTAATCTCACTCATTCCTGCAAGAATTGGCACTTCCTCATTTCTGCAGAAGAGGAGAACTATTTCGAGTGTCTCAGACGGGCTGGCAAAAGTCAGCAAGAGGTGGAAGCCTCACCAGAAACTTGGTCTGCAAGACTTCCTCTTGATTTGCAAACTAAGGCTATCTGGAAAGAATTAAATATCTGAATGACGTGCTGCTTGGTAGAACCAGACCTCAGACTTGGTCTTGAGGAAACACTCAGTGCACTGTATCAGTCAGGGCAAATATCCATCAGTCCTGCCCAGAGTGGACACAAGGGGTAACTGATGAGGAGGCACTTACCCCCAACACTAAGAACTGGTCCCCATTCAGTGGGAGACTCAAGCAAGTCACTGAAGACAACACTTTTAAAACTAGTTTCTGCCTTTCAATGCTCAGACTAATCAAGCTCATTAAGCTTCATCTGTTTTTTGGTGAGACAGATCAGCACATGTTCATCCTGTGCTCGCGAGGCGTTTGCTGGGGCACCGTGTGGGATTGTGCTTTGGAAAAATTTCGTCCTCACGGGTTGGATTTGCAACTCATAAAAACGCCAAACAGCAGAAAATGCTGAAAGCAAGGACCTGGGAGTGTCTGTGCGATTCCATTAGAGTGGTTCCATCACAGCATCCTCCACAATTCAAACTTGACTTGTATATTTTTATTGTGCCAGTGTAAAAGACATTGAACCCACTCTGCTGAAAACAACCCTGTCCTGTGTGGACAGGAGCTGCAGCCAGGTGGGATGTAGCTGCCCAAGTCTGCTCCTCCCTGTGGACATCAGTGCTGGGAGATGACTCTGTCCAAGGCCTCAATCCACTCCTTCTGCCTCTCGTCATTATCACACAAAAACACAAACTCTCTCCCTGGAGTGACCAGAATGATCCCTGGTTTCCTCTTCTTCACACGGATTCCTTTGGGCAGCTCAGGTCGTACTTCATATCCCTCATCCCTCCTTCCAAGAAAAATCTGGCCCCGTGCAAACTCATCCTGGAAAGAGGGAAGCAGAAGACAGCCATTAACCAGTGGACAGCACAGCTCCAGCAGACTCTGCTCTGTGTTTGACATGGAATGGGCTCTGGGGATGCCTGGAGTGGACATTGATTTGGTGACATCAGCAGGAAGCACACCAGAGGTTGTAGGTAGGGACCCACCCTTACAGAGCTGGTTGGTGGGCATTCAGAAGGAGCAGGGGAGGATATTCCCATGGTCAGAGCAGTGCTAGAAGGCAGAATACTGGGGCTGTTATTGGAATATTGCTCATCTTGCCTAAGGTTACAGGCACTAGGGCTGGGAGAGTGGGCATTAATGCTACAGGCAGTGACAGCTGCTTTTAAAAGACTTGGATCTTCCTCACAGCCACTGGATGGGCCAGAGCTTCAAACAGCTCAGAGGCATCCACTGACAAGGGAGATGGCCTCTTGAGGCTGAGCCTGCTCCAGTCTTGCACAAGCTCTAGAAGAACTGGATGAGAACAGACCCTTCCTCCCCACCCACTTCCCGAAGGGGATGTGGAACAGTGAAGAACACTCCTCTTACCAGTGGGTTTTTGAAGTACATCAGGTTCCTTTCTTGAGAATCCAGGCTGAACCAGCGTCCCTTAAAGGCCTCCTTGTGCTGCGAGGAGATGGTAGAACTTCTTTGAAGACCAAGTCCCTGAGAGGAGTTTGGTCTATTCAGATCCCTGGACTGCTTAAGCGACTTGGAGCTTGAGTTCAGTTTCCTTCAGCCCCATGACTGGTTCAGGTGAGTCGCTGCTGTGCCCTCAGCCCTCTTCTCCCTGGGCTCAAACTACAGATCTGCATTCAGTGACAATCCCTTGGGCAGGGCAGGGAAGTTTGGTTCTACCAGTGATCAAATTAACAGGATTAAGTTGCAGAAAATGCATTGGAAGCTCTGCAGAGAACAATCCCTGGAGTTTGTGTGAGAAGAGCGTGCAATCAACTTCAACAGTTTGCTCAGGGGGTTGCCCCTAGAATTTCGGGCTGCACAAGACTAGGGTCTGTCTAAAAGCACTAATTCCAGTCACTACACTTACCTGACCATTCCTGGGCTATTCACTGCTCTGGGCTGAAGTGAAGAGGCCCCTTCTAGGGCTCACTTCAGTTTGAGCAGAACTGAGGCCTCGGGAGGAGAACACACAACCTTTCATGCTGTGTGCAAGCACCTGCAGAAGAGGTGCTGGGACACAGGCAGGAGCTGGGCCAAACCCCAGCACATTCAGCATCAGCATTGCACCCCTGAGCCTTATAATGGCACTTTGGCTCACTCAGGAGAGCAAGGCCAGAAGTGGCCGTGTTCAAACAGGACCTCAGACCTTTATCTCCTCCTTCAGCAGTGCCCCAAACCTCACTCTCCTCTTCCAAGGAGTACTGGCCCAAATACTTTCCCACAATAACCCAAACCAAACCATTGGCTTCAGTGTGGAGAAATGTTCTCAATGGCACTTTGCTGCTCTAGGCAGATGTGACTGTAAGTGAAACAGAGAAGTAGGGGGGTCAGCATGTGATGTTCTGTTCTGGCAGGAGCTGCACTTGGCAGACACAGCAATCCATGGAGTGTTGTGTAACAGCACTTTGCATGTCCCACTGCCAGCTAATCCATCTTGCTTACTCTTCAAGGATTCTTCTTCCCCATCTCATTTTCCACACAAACTGAAACGTGATCCCAAAGAACATGACAGGCTTGAATATAAAGTCTTTTACCAACCCAGGAAGCAGGCAGTCACTGAGCAAGCCCTGTACTAGGCAACATCACAGAATTACCAAATATTCTGTACCTGGAATGATCCTGTTTGTGTATTGCCACGTGTGCACTTACTTTTGGTCCTGTTTTCTCCATATAACCTTCTTTGACAAAATTTCTTGTGATCCTGGGTATGAGCTAGGAGAACACAAACACAAAAAAGTCTGTGTCTGTCCCAGCCAAAACCAGCACAGTCTCTTTCTAGCTTGATTTCTGTCAAAGTTATTCACCATCAATCGTGGCTTTTGGGGTTGGGGTTTTTTTTGGCTGCTCAGTAAAGGGAAGTCTGAAGTAAGAAGGAACATAACACTTTTGAAAGACTGCACTTCATAAGGATCACATGGAGACTTTTAGCCCTCAAATGTTGACTGAGCTTTGGCATGTTATCCACTGTGGCCCTTCCTTCTACCTCTCCAGTCCATTCCCAAGACCCAAGTGCTGCTCTTTGAGCACCTGACTCTGGCAGAAGAAGTGAGAGCATGTTTTGCCATGCTGTGTTTGCCCAGCCTGCTTGGAGCCCTGCTGAGTTCTCACCTCATGCTCAGGGACCTTCGGGAAGGCTGTTCTGAGGTAATGGTAGCGCGCTGCCCGAATGGCGTTGAACCAGTCCACGATCTCCTGGGGAAAACAGAACATAACCACAGAATTGTTTAAAACCAGGAGGCAGTTACCTGCCAGAGATTTACAGCAATGCACCTCTGAAGCCTTAAGACCATCCAGGGGATGAAGTTGAATATATGCTCCAAGAGAAGAGGAGCAAAGTGCTACAGTTATTATTGTCAAATTCTGCCATTTTCTATCTTCTACAAGTCTTAGTGACTTCAAATAAAACCAGATCCTGCAGAAGCACGGCATCTCTTCCAAATCATAGATCCAACACCTAAGCAGCTTGCTTATTCCAACATCTCCAGGATATTCACCTTTCCACTTTCGTGGTAGACAAACAGGTTCCTTGTTTGCCCATCTGTGCTGTAGGTGATCTGCAGCCCGTGGGAATGTCCTATTTTAATTCCCTGGAACATTGCATTCAGGGTCTCCACGCTGATAATGGCCTTGGGACCTGTGCACTGTGGAATGGAAAGCATCACTCTATTAAAGTGCTCCCAGGGAAGGCAATGCAGGACAGATCAGCAGTCTGAGGACCAGATCCCTGGTGAAGACAGAGCAGACATCCTGAAATACCTGAATATTGGGCACACCTGAAACATAAAGCCTTAATTACGTGCAACATAAAATGGCTTACAAAGAGTGATTCCCTCTCCCTGACAAATGCTGGAACACTCTTTGAGGGATGTGTGTGCACTGCAAGGGATGGGTCTGTCTCCAGCCTTGTCCTGGAGAACAGTTTGCTCTGGTCTCCTACAGAAGGGACACATGTTGAGGCTGGTGCTGCAGGAGTTGGTGACAGAGTATTTTGGCCCTATGAGAGGTAACAGCTGCTAACAGACATCTCTGTCTTGCTGTTCAACTGCCACTATCCATTTCCTTTGCTCACCAAGCAAAAGGAGGCTGCAGAGTTGAGATAAGGGATGAGGAAAGGGGCTAAATCCAAAAGATACCACATATGTTAATGGGGAAACATTTGGACTCCTGCAAGCACAGGCTGTCCTGGCTGCAAAACTAGAGACAATGTTATTTATGCTGGTTTTTGTCTGCAAAGAGCAGGGTCTGAGGATGGATGTTGACCTGCTGCTCTGGCTCAGGAACTCACCTCTTTGCCGTAGTACTTCATCACCCCTTCCCTTGCTGACAGGAAAAATTTCCTCTTGTGGAACTGTCTGCGTCCCTGCCCAAGCTTCCAGAGGAATCCTTCACGGTTCTCTGCAGAGCAGAGCAAGAGAAGTGTCAGAGAAGGGTGACACAAGAGCAGGACTGTTTAGCTAAAGGTGACACAGCACAGTTTCAAGTCTCTTCTCCATCTGAGAATTCTGACCTCGTATGAAAAGATCAGTGGAGAACTAAAGAACTGTAAGATCTGAATATACCTTGCACTGCTCTAAGTGCCTTTTCTTATGAGCCTCTTCTCAAAGTTAGACCCAGAGCAATGACTGCACATCCAGCAGTTCAAATGTGCCAAGCCAACCTTGGAGACACTCAGAGTTGTGAACAGAACACTGTGCTGTAGGGCTGACACCTTCTCCCTGACAATCCTTTTACCTGCAGAACAAGGGTCTTGGCAGACTCGGGTGGCAACAAATTCCTCACGCTCATATTTAGCTCTAATCCACTGCTCTCTTAAAACCCTGAAAGAGGAAAACATGGGTAAAGCTGATCTGCCTCTACTCTATTATCACCAGCCAGAGAGAGACCTGCAGGGGAGAGCAGTAGCTCAGCAGCTGTGAAGGTCTGAGCAGTGAATAACCATCAGCTTACGTGCAGTCATCGGAGTGGGGGATGTAATAGTAGGGAGGGACTTTGGCCTCATATTTAGCTTTGGCACAGAGGTTCCCGTGATTCTTCATAAACTGAAATACAAAACAAGTTACAGTCAGGTGGGTGGCTACAAATCAATACTATGACAGGAACCTGTATCAAAGACAGCACTGTGCTGAGTAACTCTCAGTGTGTCTCTACATACATTTATAAATTCCCTTTAGCACTGGAGTTTGCAAATTGTAGGTGGCCGAGCCTCTTCCAGTATTTACAGTTCTGGATCAAATGGGAAGAAATACAAGACTGTGGTTGTCGATTAAAAGAACAAAAGAAAATCAGGAGAAAAGTTACTTCTGATCTCCCTGTTCCTTCATCTCCTCCCAGACATTAACTGTGATTATATTATTAACACAATTCAACTGAATGATGAGAGGCTAAACCAATATTTAAGAAGGGTATGTTGCTTTCTGAATAGGAAACACTACCTGGAAATACCTGTGTATATTGTGAGAGGTTACTGTGTACATAAAAACACACACCGGACTGTTAGAAACACAGTCACCTATCAGTGCAATTGATTGAGCGGGTCACAAAAAAACCCCTAAAGTTACCCATGGAGTTAACTTGGTTCTGTGTGGCTCTGTTCCCTTGTCCATGGTGGGTGGCACAGGCATTAGGAGGTAGAGGACATTATGATGAAATGTGGATTAAGTGAATTACTGCTTTTTCCTCTGTACCTCTATAAGATCGTTCTCCCAGAAGTCCAGCACAAGGGATTTGACTCTGGTGATGCCAGGAAGATTGCGGTGGATTCCAGAGCAACTCATACAAACGAGTATTCCAAGCTTGTAAGAAGCCCACTCCGGACCTAGATACAAACAGAAAGAATGAACTAATACACGGGAAAAAGCACATCTGATGCACAGCCCAGGCTTCACATGTAATAAATACATCAAATCCCACCCCACCGTTCATGGCTGTCACTTCACTGTGTCCAGGGGAACAGCACCTGCTTTCCACAGTGAACAATGTGCATTCATAGGTTCTTTTACTGACTGTTTGCTTTAAAAATCAATGTGACTCTGCAGGCAGGTGAGTGGTGATGGAAAAGCTCAGCGAATTATTAGTCCTGCATGAAAAGCTGCTGTTGCTGAAGCAACAGTGGAAGGATGTTGTGGGCAGTGAGTACTACCGAGAGTACAACCACCTGCAGCGAGGAGTCGTGTCCAGTGCCCACGAGGGCTCCCGCTCTCGCCTGCTGCTGCATCCCCGGAGTGGCCTCGACAGGTGCATCGATGGTGAGACCATTTCCTCAGTCTGCACCACCCTCCACTTCTCCCTTATCACGCTGAACAGAAGCTCCTTATCGCCTTCTTCCAGATACAGCTGGCTCCCAATGACCCGCCCGCGCGGGCTCCTCGCTGCCTTTCTCTGCCCCAACCCCGAGCAGTGACACCCCCTGGGCTGGAAACCCACCCCACGCACCCTCCTCGTCCTCCCGTGCCCGTCCACAGGTAACCCGGGGGGGCGGCCGGTGCTGAGGCCGCTCCCTGACCCCGCTGCCCTCCCCTCGCTCCGTGTCCCGGGGCAGTGCCCACGGGAACAGCCCCGCACGACCCTCCCGCTCCCTCCCCGCGGGACACGGAGCGCGGGCGGAGCTGCCAGCCGGGCCGGGCTGAGGGTGGCGGGACCTCCAGCGCCGCCGAGCCCTCAGCCTGCCGTGCCCTCAGCCCTCTGTGCCCTCAGCGCCACCCTGCCCTCAGTCCTCTGTGCCCTCAGCCCGCCGTACCCTCAGCCTGCCCTGCCCTCAGCACCGCCGTGCCCTCAGCCCTCCGTGCCCTCAGCCCTCCGTGCCCTCAGCACCGCCATGTCCTCAGCCCGCCGTGCCCTCAGCCCGCTGTACCCTCAGCCCGCTGTACCCTCAGCCCTCTGTACCCTCAGCCCTCTGTACCCTCAGCCCGCTGTACCCTCAGCCCGCTGTACCCTCAGCCCGCCGTGCCCTCAGCCCTCTGTACCCTCAGCCCGCCGTGCCCTCAGCCCGTCGTGCCCTCAGCCCGCCGTGCCCTCAGCGCCGGGCGCGGCCCCGTACCTGGCTGGCCGCAGTCGGCACAGCGGTCGTTGCCGGTGCCGTTCGCCCTCTGCAGCTCCCGCAGCAGCGCCTTGCTGCGGTCGTGGTCCATCTCCGCCCGGGGCTGGCGCGGAGCGCTGAGGGAAATGAGGAACCGGCGCGGCCCCGGCCCGTCCTGCCCCACAGCCCCGGGCCCGGCGGGGCCGCCCCCTGCAGGGGGACCCGGGGGGCGACACCTCCGGACCTGCCCGCGCCGCACCCGGACCAGCCCCGGCCCCGACCCTGAGCCTGAGCCTGAGCCGCCTCCCCGAGGGACTCGGGAGTCCTCACAGCCCAACACCGGCACAGCGGAGCACCCCCGGACTACCGAAATACCCATTTCCTACTGAGGCTGTTCCTCTTCCACGTTAAAGCCAATGCCGAAAAGGCTGTGACTTAATACTCGCTTTAACCAAGAGACAAACCTGAGGGAAAGATTTTCAAGCGTAATTAATTCAGACATAGATGAAGAGGTGTTCAAATATTTTTCCATTTTACTAGTTTCAGGCTAAACTTAATTTGCATTGCTAATTTGCATTGCTAGAGTACACTGATGCCTCTTCAGTGAAGTTTATGTACAATCTTGTAAAAACATTGTCATTTTGTAGATGACTAAATACTGCATGTGTTAGCAGTTGACAGTGCTGACATTATACACTAAATACTACAGGTGTTACCAGTTGAAAGTTCTGACACGTTTTCTCCATCTTTTAGGTGCTAAGTAGCATTGCACCTTTCATTAGTTTGTAACTATTGTGAAGTTGAAAAACAAACAGCAGCAGAATATCTGAAAAGCTGAGTTGTTCAACCCCCTGCACAGAATCTCTTTTCAGCACTTACCCTTTAGGAACTGGTGTGTACTGGAATATAAACACAGATTTCGTTTTCCCCAGGTTCTTGCAAGCCATGCACCAATTTTTGTGGTGTCCTTTCAACTCCTGTGGAATAAAAGAAAGAATCTGTGTGATTTGCAAAATGGTTATTTATATTATCTTTTACAAAAACTGAGGTAGTCTGCTTTTTTTATTACTCATAGGATAGTAAATCTTGTCACCCTCATTTACATTCTGGAAAGCAAGGTTGGAATGACAGTAAAGGGAAAGAAAAGCTTGGAACTCGACTGAGATTTCAACAAGAGCAACGGGGGTTGTTGGTTCTCTGGCTTTTTCAATCGCTGAACACCTATTAATAACTGCTGCTGAAAGGGGCACTCATTGTGAAACTCCAGGGTCGTTTTACTTCTGGTTTCACTGAATTCCACCCAGGACACACAAGGGAGCTCAAGGGGCAGCAGATAAAGGACTAAGCAGGGCCCAAACTGTTGCAGGAAACTCTTTTGAATCAAAGGCAGGTGAATTGCTCAGTACTAGGATGGAGCTTCCAAGCAGAGTTAATCAAAACCAGCCCCAGGGCCCTTTTCCTCGAGCCCATCCCTCCTGGACACTTGCCTTACTCCAGCAGACAAACGATGCTCATACCTGATGCATCAAAATCCAAAGCCGGTAATTTATCAGAACTCAAACAAATCACTCCATGCAGATTATCTTCACTCAGCGCAGCTCGAGGTGACTTGATGTGGTGAAGATCTGATCAAGAAGTGAAATGCTTGAATTCCACCTCACCTTTTGGACACCACAGGAGATTCTGCAAACACCTTCCTAAGGCAGTTATTAGAACCAGAGAGCTGACTTCAAAAGGAGGTGAATTGTCTCCCACTGCTTTCTAATTTGGGTCTTTCAAATTTCCCATGAATTTCCTAAAATAGTAATACTTTATAGGACCTGTTTCCAATTTATTTATGTCCCCAGTGTAATCTAGTTAGAGTGCCTTTATAAAGCAGTGAACAGATTTGCTTCATTATTAAAAAAAGAGTGTATTTATTTATTTTTACAAAACTGTACAGGAGGAGCACAGACCATCGATGCAACAAAATCAACCCATTAAGATTTTAACAGCACCCACTTAAATTTTTGGCTAATTCTGAAAGAGTAAACTCCAAAGATTATTGACAATGTGGAAGCTTAAAATAATTTACCGTTTTCATAAATATTTCTAGTCCTGAACACCTTTAAGGCATAAAAAAATGTAAGATGAGAAGAGAATGTACTAGGAAATGGCCTTCCTTGTTATTACAGACACTGAGGTAAGTGGAGCAGCACTGCATGGCAGGATCTGACTCAGTTTGAGGAACAGGAACAGTCCAACTGCAACATAAAGGCAGAAAAGTACATGGCTGAACTAAGACCAGTTTTAAAACCCTCTAAAAATCATCTCTATGGACCGAAAACATTTTAGAAATCTTACTTTTCATCCAACAGAAACATCCAAAGTTGTAGCAAAGTCTCACAAATTTATTGTCGTACAAAACCAGAATCAATCCAAACAATCAGGCTGAAGTCTTGCCAAATACAAAAAGCAGCATAAAAATAGAACACAATATATAAGCCTAAAAGGAGTTAAATATTCCTGAACCCACAGTAACACCGGGATAATTGTTATTTACAAAATCTTGCCTAAATCTCTGAGACCATGTGGCGCTACAGTAATAAGTTCTCTACCCTTTTAGATCAACGTGCAGATCTGACAGCTGTAAATGATGACAGGAATGTAAACAAATACATGCCCATCGAGGCACTGAGTGCTCTGCAAGGCCTTTGTTCCCTGTGGTTGTTGTGAGGAGTTGGGTTTAGAAGACCTACCTGTGGCATCCTCTCCTGCCCCCTCCCACCCCGAGTCAGTGATCCCTTCACTCACACTCAGCACCAAACTTCTCTGAACCAAACGGGCTCCTCTGCTGTGGAAGTTGTGACAGGGGGTTGCTACAAAAGGACTTCTTGGTGACACCCAGATTGAAGGAGTCCCCACGGAATAGTCAGTGCATTTAATAAGATAAATGCACTTTTTGGACCAGCACCAAACAAACCCACATTTCAGCTGTGGAGAGCGATATCATGACAATAGATATATACATTATTTTAAATATTTATAAAAATTTAATATACAAATGGCTCTGAATATACAATAATGTGGTAGAAAAGATTAAAAAAAAATATATTTAAAAAAAAAATCAAACTATGGTGAGATTACCACCATTAGGCACCAAGTATTTCTGGCAGTAGGAATTCTAAGGGAAGTCCAAAGACAGACCATTTATCATTTGTCTGGGTATTTCGAGATGAATCCCTTCCAGATAATGCAAGAACCTAAAAAAAAAAATAAATGAAAAGCAAAAGTGATTGTAAGGGGACAAAGTTTATTTCTGAACAAGGCAAGGTTTAGGAAGACCAGAACTTACCTTCTTTTAGTCTTGCCTTGCTCTTTCAGCTTCTCAGCCCTGCAGATGGTGCGGAGCGTGGGCAGGTATTCCAGGATGCTGGCCTGCTTGTTCCCCAGGTTTAAGGGGCTTCTGGAAAACACAGTTCTGATGACAGCCAGCCTCTTGTGTGCCTTCTGGTGAATGCTGAAACACAGAACAAAGCTTTGGTGTTCCTCGTTCAAGAACTTACAGCCCTGATTTTGTTTCCTTAGGATCAAATCCATGGTTTCAAACTCTGTTAAACACACTGATGTCCAAAGCTGCATCCCACAGGATGGGCTGTCTGCAGCTCCTGACTGTGCTGCTTGGAATTTTGTTAGGACTTCATCCAGCAACCCCTACCAACACATCTAACCCAGGTTCAACAGGAGCAGGCACTGGATGACAGATCTGCATGTCCAGCACTTGCAGAATCCACTGTAGTCCATCTGTCCCTCTTGGAAAAGCCATTCCTTTAGGGTTTTGTTATTCTTTCGGGGGTGGGGGTGGTGTTTGTCCATTTTTAAAGTAAATAGACCGAGGCTACCATTTCTGAACAGCATTACAGTCAGGCAATTCAAACAAGAAAAGTCACTTTTTGCAGATTAATTTAAGCCTATAAAACATACTCCAGTGTTTTGAGCCATCCTGACAACAGCCACAGTGGTATAAACATGTACACACTGAATCTGAGACAGTCCTGCTCCTGTGAAATGCTTTTCTTGCCACAGAACTGCATTATACTCCAGGAATATTAGCAAAGCCTTACCTTGAATCAGCTGACTGGCTGAAGGACACACCATTCCTTGTGTTTGAGATATGCAAAGTAAGACCCCCCAGCTGATCACTTGGAGGTGTTTTCCTGGTACTCCAGAAGGATTCCAAGTTTTGTGAAATATTAAGAGAACACTTGTGAAAACTGAGTGCTTCAATAGCTGCCTTTACTTCACTAGAGCTCTGGGAGCTCCACCAATCAGTATTTTCTATACTGAATTCATCACACAGACCATTTCTGATTTTGGCATTTGTCCAGTGAAATTCTTCATCTCTGGAAAACTCCAGTGGTTCCTTGGTGTTGGTGCTTACACAGCAATCCAGGAAAGACATGTTTTCCACAAACTCAGTCAGTGAATTCAGACACTGGAAAACAAGAGCAGACCTTCTGTCATTTGCTGACGCTTTGGTTTGAACTCCTTTTTCTTCTCTATTCACCAACAGCTTTGATTCCTTTTTATTCATTTCAGCACATGATGCAGGACTATCCAACGGCAAAGTTATGAATTCAGATGAATAGTTCAGTTCAGTATCAAACAAGTCACTGTCATCCAATATATCAAGCCTTTTCTGAGCCTTTGTCTTCTTAGACCTTTTCCCAGGGCTACTCTTCCCAGAGCAACTACTGTTGGTAGACCTGTTTTTTGAAGAAGCCGTGGTAGTCCTTTCAAGTGTAGACTTAGAGGCTTCAGACTGGTCTGAAAGAACTTGCACTGGTAAGGGAAGGATAAGTTCAAGATTACTGTATATAAAATCCACTTGCTTCATCTGGAATTCCGTGAGAAGCTGCATTAATTTATTCCATTCCTCCATGGTTGTGATTTTGTGCTGTAAAATAATAACAGCGAAAAATTTACTAATACGTTAAAATAATACATTTTTTAAAAAATAAAAATATTATTACAGAAAATCTCACACTCCTGGTTTTGTGTTTATGAGGTGAGGGACTATTTTTGTTGGCAGGAGACTGCCCCAGTTCAGATTTTGCTTAATAACCACAGAACCCCCTGATTTCTACAAGAAATCCAAAGTATTAACTCCAAAAATACCTTAAGAAATGTAAACAAGTCTTCTGAAGGCAACAGAATGTTCTGAAGGCCAAGCAACGTCTCCACACAGCCTGTGTCACATTTTGGAGGCTCCTGAAGACACGCATCAGCACCTGGAGAAGAATCCACCTTGGAATCATCACTCTTGGACTGAACTGCATCATCTGCTTCACTTGTCTCCTCTCCTCCTGCACAAAGATAACAGGATTTACTTGCAAAGAAACAACTGCACCATGAAATCGATTTTTCACCTCTTTGCCTGGGTTCCTTTTGTAAAGGACACTGTAACAGTGAGCTCCTGCTGTGGTTCTGAGCCAGTGCAGTGCCTGAAAGGAGTCACTCCCACGCCAATGCCTTGTTGTGCCTCCCCCTGTTGGTCACTCACACCCCCAAACCTGTTAAGGATTCTCTTCCTGAATCCTTTGGGATCAAGTTCTTACCCATAAAACACCCAACACCCCCCCCCCAAATATTTAGGAGTCCTTCAGGAAGTTACCATTTATTCATATGTGCCTAAGAATGCTTTGATTTAATCAAATTCATGTTTAGGTGGAGAGCTTTTTTAAAGATCAAATCAAATCAACCTACCATGATGTGCCAGATGTTTCTCCTTCAAGCATCCCCCTCCACTTCTAGCCCAAAATTGCAAGTAGAGAAGACATTTTCTGATGTCACAGTTATTTGTGGCCACCAGAGCAGCCAAGTCTCTCCCCTCTGTCCGTAGGTTCTCAGCCAGGCACAGGGTCTGGAGGTAACTCGTGGCATTTACCTGGACAAGGGTCAGACACAGAGCACTGAAACAACTGCCCATCACACTGCAGTGAGTCCCACAGGAGCAAATCATTCCACTTTGCTTTGCAATAAATCCTGCTTTTTAATACAGAGGATTAGTTTATTAAATTAGACTGGAGTTACAGAAAAGCAGAATACCAAATCTGTGCAGTCTGTGCCAGAGAATTCAGTTCAATTTAGAAATTCAGCTCATTAAAAACAAGCACAGAAACATATTGTGCTCGTGGTCCTGAAAGCACATACCCCTTGCTTCTCATCACCACTGATCAGCTGTCACTGAACTGTATTCATTTTAAAGGGTTTTTTTTTCATTCTTTCTTTTAACTCTGCAACTGTCTGGACTATTTGCTATCCAGGACACTGGTGTTTATATTCAAGGAATAACCCGTAACACTTCTAAAATAGCTCCTCCAATTTTAACCAGTGAACCTCTATTGGCATAGTCAACCTTCAGATCAAAGCCATTAGATGTATTAGCTATGAACTTACATATCTTAATTCTCAGAACTACTAAATTGTTTAGAAAATACATATTCTATGCTAATAAAATAAAAACCTGCAGAGATAAATACATCCCACCCATCCTTGCATAAACCCCATGAACAGCCTTATGATGGAACAGGCACGTGAGAAACACATAAACCTCCACCAATATTTAAATTGCAAACTGAAATCAGCTGACCTGCATTTCCAAACACACTTACCAAGGAAGGGGTTCTAAAGTTGATCTCTTCAAAACAGCCATCAAACATAAGGCTGAAAGTTGGATCTGTATAAAGAGATACCAGGGAACTGTCATGACATTCCATTCCAAACTAGTTATTTTCTTTATCCATCACAGCAGACAGTATCTTTATTCAAACACTGAAATCCCTGCATTTAATTTTGAATTTAGGAGCTGTATTCAACCATCCCCACTTAAACCAACCTATTAACAGAGGCTCTTCTGTCTGTACAGGCCAGTCACTGTCCCAAACACTACTCACCATTGGTGGTGAGAACCACAGGTCTCTTTGCAGTTGCCATGAAGGTCTTTATTGCACTTAGAAATCCTGCATCTTCATCAAATATTATATCCACCTGCAGGCAACGAGTGCAAAACATCAACAGTTTTAACAACAGCTACAAGCTGTGAATGCAGTCAGAGTGTATTTCATGTGTATTTTACCTCTTCAAACAGAATGAGGGACGTTGCACTTTTCCTGTTGTGTTCCTCTTCCTTGCTTACTGACTTGAACTTCTCTTCAAGTGAACTCTGAGTATTTCCTGCAGATGGATGAACAACTGAGCAGGAAGGAGGACTGAAACCATTTAAAATGCATTCCAGGTTCAAAGGTCCCCCCCAGCTATAAACTGCCTAAGAGAATCTCCTCTTTTCTCCACACAGCTGCACACACAGTGTGGCATCTCCACCTCCAAAGGGTGACTAATTATTAAACAGGGATACCTACCTCTATTTTTTCCCTCAGCTGGCACTTCCCCATCATTTCCTTTACGTTTGGAAGAGATTTTGAAGTAGTTTGCAAGAGTTTTAGGGGTCAAGTTTCGTTTCAAACCAGCTCCTTTCGGTGACAGTGGTGGTTTTCTTGGTGAAATAACTTTCTTTGGAGAATACATTTTTTCTGCAAGATAAGTTTAATATTATTAAACTTCACCTGGAAATATAATGCCAAACTGACATTTCTCAGGCAAATTTGAAGCAAGCCTCATTTTTATTATGTAGTACAGGACAGGTTCACTGTCCTAATTTCTGCTTATTTTCCTTTCTCTTGCTATAAGGAATGATTTCTGTCCAACTTTCTGCTGAAGTTCCACAGCCCTTACTCCACCACTACAGAAATGAGATAATCAAGAGTCAGTATTTTGATAAAGTCATTATTTAATTTGGTGTGCAGCTGTGTTAGCCAACAGAGCATTTCTTATTATTATGGCCAGACAAGCGGAAATTTGTTATCTTTTCCAAAACACCTGATGTCTAAAATCTATTTTGGGAATTCAGTTCCTACCACCCTCCTCCTCCTGCAAAACCCTCCACTCCGAAACTCCAACCAAACAAAAAAACCCAGAAAAAAGCCCTTAGACTTACTTGGTGACTTGGCAGTGCTACAGCTGTTGAAAAAGCAAGGCTTGTGTGCATTGACACCTTTTTTGTCCACCTGATGGGACTGGGTGGCTTCTCTCAGCTGGGACAGGATCTGTCTGCCACTGCGCTGGCACGAGGCATTGACCTCAAAGATCTGCAGTGGGAGGGAATTCACTGAGTAAAAACCCCCTGTAGCCATCCTGCACTACAAATGTTTCTGTGTCACTAGTTATTAACAAGAAAAAGGCTCTGAGGAAAGGACTGCTCCAACCTTGAAGCCAAGCTCCTGAGCACAGGCATACACTGCAGCAGTTTTCCCCACTCCTGGAGGGCCAGTGATCAGAACTGTGTTGCAAAGGCTTGTCTCTTCCTCGATATCAGATTTGGTATCTTTGAAGTCAAGGCTGCTCAAAGAATCTGTAGAATTATTTAAAAGAGAAGAAAGGATTCATGTTGATTTTTTGCCAACTTTAAACAAAAGAGGAGCTGTATTATTTTTAATTCTATCAGCACCGTCATGCTCTTTGTCCTCTTTTTCTCCTTTCTGGTTTCTTTTTTCTTCCAAATCAGCTCTTTTTTTCCATTCTTTTAACCAGCTGTAAAAGGAAGGAACAGAACAAAAAAATAAGAATTACTGCTGAACAAAATGAATGAAATTAAGATGGAATAGAACATAAAACTAGGAGACATCAGCCACTTGTCAACCCTCATAAATTTATCAAGTCCTTTCAAATTTCAGGATTTGCTTGACTCTTTTGCACCAAAGGATTCCTTCTCTGTTCTCCATTCTATAGGCTGGCTGGTGTAAAAACAAGTCACCTGGTGAATCACTTAGTCAGATGGATCTTCAAATTCAGCATAACTTTTTGGATGCAAACCAAACCCAAGGCCATAAACACCCCCCTGTGTGAGTCAGTCAAGCATAGTGTTAAATAACTGACTGCATCTCTGAGCACAATCAGGTAACAGCATGTTTTGAGTTATTTTAGGACTGGATCCATGTTCCCACTTCTGACCTGTGGAGCCTCTCGATTTCCTTCTTGTTCCCTACAAGTTCACTGGAATCTTGAGGCTGATACTTTTCTGTCCAGAGCGTGTCTTCAACACCTACAGGAAAAACATTATCCATTTTTATACATGCAAAAGAGTTGATCAAGCCCAGAATATTAAGACTAGGCAGGATTTTGGCATCACAGTGGCAAGCTGACACAATCATACATACACCACACTCCCTCAGTGCACAGAGATTAAAATGAGGCAGGAAATGCAGTTACCTGAAAGTGCACTCGGCTCTGACAAACATCCAGTGTCCTCTGTTTTCTGGGTCTTGCTTTTCCCCAGATGTGTGGTTTGTCCTGCCTCTGCCTGGTTTTCCCCAGACACAGGAGGAATAAGGGTCCTGAAAACTCTTGGTGTGATTTCAGCCTCGGTACCTCCAATTTGTTTTCTTCTTTTTGATTTCCGATCTTCCGTTTCCTTCCTTTTCCTCTTTGTTTCCTTCCTGTTGTCAGGATGTTTCTGATCTGCCTCAGAATTTGCAGTCCCACCTCTGCTTTCTAAAGAAAAAAAAAAGTTACATCTTTAAAAACTGTCAGGCTCTGTCAGCACCACCCTTTAAACCGTGTTTGTAGAATTTGGTCAAAACGGCCTCAAATATGAGGATCAATTGATTTCCCCCAACAGCATTTTCCTTCAATGAGGTATCTCTGGAAATTCCAAGCTGGTTTTTTTTATGCCAGAGAGAGATTTTTTTTTTTCCCCCTACCCAGATTACCCACCTTGCAGAGCGTTTTCCAAACCCAAGCGCTCCGTTTGCTTTCTCAGAAACCTGCGGAAGAATTTTCTCACGGGAAACTGCGAATTGGAAGACAGGATCTCATCCAGTAAATCCTTCTTGAAGGTATCAGGGAGAACTGGTCTGCGGCCTGAAAGCTGCAACACACACACACACGCACAAAATTACCCAAAAACGTTACACAGAACGGCAGCTTTGCTTAGTTTAAGCTGGTAACTGGCTGGGTAAAGTCAGAGATTAACAAAAACTGAAGTTAAGAACTGCTGAGAACATCAAGATGCAAAACGAAGAACTCACATGCAGGGAACAAAAGAGAAATTAAATATTCCAGGACTGGAACTGATTATTCAAACGACAGGATTTTTTTAAACAACAGAAGTCCAAACAACTACCAAACCAATTTAAATTTTGAAGTACTAACCCCAGGTGAGGAACAACTGCCAGGTCGTTTGGAATTCACAGTGGAAAATTCCCCAAGTGAGAGAGTGATTTCTGTGACGTTGGTGACTTCAGTACTGAGCTCCCTCAGCTTGGTTAACAGAGGACACGAAGGTGGCTGCAAATTCCACATTGGATAACCTACAAAACAACCCCCACCAAAACCAAAATAATAACAGTGAATTTCTATTTTAGAGGAAAGAAACAGGCTGTTGTTCTCTCTTTTTTTAAGCATTTTGCCTCTGTCAGGAGGAAATGGTTTGTGCCCAACGCAGTCTTTATTCTCCAAATTGGAACTTGACAGACCAACTTCTTTGATCAAATATTCAGAATTTTACACCCTCACCCATAAAGTTTAGACTACTTTAGCATCAACTTAATCTGTATATTTTGAATTCCAAACTATCTCACTGCAAGCTTCTAAGTCTTGTTTTCTTACTGGGACACTATTCCAGTCATAAGCTGTTCAACTTTTACCTCTTCTGCACAAATTTGCTAGAAATTAAACCCAAAAGCTTAACAAAAGCTTACAGTCATCCTTCTGCTGCACGTGGACAACAGCCTTAAAACAGGAGCTTGCCAGACAATAAGCTTCCATTGCTGCTGCTTTCTTTGCAATCTGCCTTTTCAGTGACTCTGGCAAGCCACTCATCAGGAATTCACGTTTTGCTCTGAACTGATCATCATCCTGAGAGTTTTCAGATGCATCTTGGCTTTAATGAAAACAGAAATGAAAAAACAAACAATCAGTCAGAATCATTAGAACTACCAGCTCTGCAGGGCTGAGTTTAGTCACATTCTCTTCTACACCAGTCAGAAATAGCCTGGGAGAACTGCTAAAATAATTTCCATGGAGTAAGTTTATATTTAAATATTGTGTTAGAGATTTTAATTTTTAAAAAAATTGTTTGGTTGTGTATTTTTATATGTAATTTGTGATTTCTTTTTAATCACTCATCCACTACATTTTCAGCCCTCTAAAAATGGAACAACAACAACGGTCGAGGAACTCTATAAAAAGCTCCTAAAATTTTGCAAGCAGATTAACATGTTGATCAGCATAAAACCCATGAACATTTACCTCACATTTCAGTTTGAATTTGTAAAATGAGAGAATGTTAAAGCAACCTTGAGATACGTTTTGGTTCTCAAGCAAACTGGGATCTTGTGAACTGACCTGCTCTCATCAAAGATCACGATGGGTTCACCTGCAGAGCTCTGAGCACTCCTGCCTGGGCAGGGGGGTGGATACCCCAGTTTGCCTTTCAGAAGGAGAAAACATGATTAGATGAACACTGATAGGGGATTCTAACCCTGCTTCTCTGCTCACTGCCTGCATGTTCCATTCTACAGCACTAGGAAATCTCCTTTTCTTAAGGGAAAGCTGAGTATTTTATAATGAATTAAAATTTGTTATAGTTCTATTACTAATTATTTCATCACTATAGATTTTATTTTCTGTAACATTAGGAGAAAAAAAGTCATAAATTAGAAGACAACAGAACATGGTGTACTATTGACAGCTTTCCAAACACAGTTTTGCCTGAATGAAGAAAAATCAAAGCAGCAAATGTAAACAACCTCTGCACTGTTACCTCATGCAAAAAGGAAATGTGTGTATTGGAATACTGTACCAAAAAAATCAGAGGAAAATAGGAATGCCCTGCAAAGGCAGCTTTATAAAATAAAGTTGCAATACTCAATAACTGTAATAAAAACAAACACATTCAGTAAAGCCCAATTACCATTTGAGCTCTTCACAACCTTCAAGTTTTTAGACTTCTTCCCCAAAACGTCATTTAAGCTCCGAAGTTTCTTCGGCTTCACACTCTGCTCTGCAGTAGTGACACTGCTCACGCTGGAATCTAAAATTATTACTGATTCCTAGAGGGAAACCAAACAAAATTAGAGTGGAAACACAACCTGTCCTCCTTCATTAACAACACAGTGCATCGACATCTCCCTTACTTGATTCTTTACGAGAAATGCTTGCAAGCCAAGAGTCATTTTTGTTGCTTAAGTGAGTCCCAAATACCCCAGGGTAATTCCTGCCCTCCAAAATACACAGCCTTACATCACTGTCCTGTGGCTTTGTCCTCTCAGCAAGAGCTCTCTGGCGAGACGAGCGTCTCACAGGAGCCGGGGACTCTTCCTGGCCCCTGGATCTGTTCTGCTGGATGGCCTTGGCTTTCTCAACCAGCTGCTTGGCTTTGGATCTGGTTTTAGAAGCAGAGTTTGTCTGTTAACAAAGAACAGGAAAACAAAAAGAGCAGTTAATAACAGTATCTTTGCTAGGTATTTAGCAGATTAATGTCATTTTTCACGTCCACAAAAGTGTGTAATTTTAATGAAACGTCATTGGTACCAAAAAGGAAATCACTGAAAGGAGAAGCAAACCAAGGTGATATCAGGTTTTCAAAAGGGAGTGAGAGCCCTACAAGGGCCCTTTGTCCACAGAACACATGAAATATGGGCAGTGATGCTCTTTCTGCTGTGCCCAAACACTGTCACAAGTTGGAAAAGACCTCCAGGATCATCAAAGTCCAACCACTGATTTATCTCCAACCACCCTGGCAACCAAACCCCAGCACTGAGTGCCACGTCCAGCACTTGTGTCCCATCCCCAGATCCTGCAGCACAGGGACATGCCATTTTTATTGGGTTTTTCTGTTATGAAAAGCTGGTTGGTACTAATAAAACATGTTTTAAAACCTAAGGTAACAAGAAGTTATCTGGAATTCTACCATAAATCAGAGCAATGCTCCCTTTCCCCAGGGCAGCTGAGCTGTCATGGTGGAGTAGAACACAATGACACACACAGAGGAAACGACAAAATACCCAAAGTGCTACATAAATTACCTTTGTGCTTTTGGAGTGAAACTCTTCATTTTTCGTTGCTTCAGCTCTCTTTGATTTTGCAGCCGCGTTGATACGTGTGAACCTCATCCTAATTAAGGAAACAGCATTGTGACATTATTACTGCTTAATAAAGGCAAATGTTGCCCTCAACCTCACGTTCAAAAGCCTTTAGAAATGCAGTGCTGGAAACAGAGGCAACCTCCCAGTTGATTTGTTGTTGTTTGGTTGGTTGGGGTTTTTTTAATGTCTTTAGTGCAAACACATTCATAATCAGTTTTGGCTCTTTCTTATTTTCCACCGTGGCCAACCCATGCGACTTTATGTAACTTTATAATTACGTCTTACTCTCAAAATACCTGCATTAAATTAAAGGGCAGAAAGGTGGAATATGTTCCACCAAGTTTACCTTATTGGGCTGTTTCCATCAGAGGGCACGGTGATCACCTCAGCTTTATAGAGGCTGCTTTTCCTGGAGGATTGCCTGCTTGCCTTTGGGGTAGAAGCCTGTAACGGGCTCAATTCACCTGCAGAAAGGGCAGCTCTAATCCCGGCTTTTTTAGGTGTAATGTTTGTTGATGTTTGGATTTTCTGCTGCCTTAAACTCCTCCTTAACTTATTCACTTTCGGACTTGACAAAATTATTACATCTGAGGTGTTTTCCACAGTAAGGAAGTCAGCACCTGAATCCTCTTCTCCCTTACAATTGCTGGTGCTGGAGACACGAGTCTCCTTCGTTTCTGAGGCCTTTCTTTTCCTATCTCCTTTTTTCTGAACCTTTCTAGATCTCTTGGCTTTAGTTCTGTTGCTTTTAGGACTAGAATGTGTGTATCTGTCCACATGATCTTCTGGGATCCCACTCTCTAATCGTTTATTAGAAGGAATGGCATCTTCAGGTCCTTCTTTTTCTTTGGAAGGCTTTGCAGAGGCTTGTTTTTGTTTTCCAGCTGCCTTTTTAGCTCCACTTTTTGTTCCCTCCGATGTTGGTTGTCTAAAGGCCTTCATGAACTGATGCTTTTCTTCCAGGGTGCATTTTGGCTTCAAAGAATCTGCCCCTGCAGTCTCTAGGACAGCCAACTCCAGCTCCTCTTCCTGGATAACCACATTAGATTTCCTTTTCTGAGTCACCTGTTCCGTGTGCTCACAGTCCAAGAGGGGTGGGCTGCTTTCCTTCTCCCCTCCTCGTCCCTTCCGCTTCAGGAAGATGGAAGCTATTTTCCTGGAGCCTTTCTGCTCTCTGTGCAATGGAGGCAGCTTGGGGGGAACGGAATGAACCTGTGCCAGGACAGTGACTGTTCTGAGTGGCACCTGCTGAGACTCCTCACACTTTTCGGGGTCACCAACACTCTCACTTTTGTCCACTTCATTTGCTGCAGCACCTCTGCCCACTGTCGGCTTTGTGTCTTCTTCAGCATTGTTTTCTCCCTGACTCTTCAAGAAGTCCTCAAATGACACCGTTATTATGCAATTATTCACCTGTGATGTCCCATCATCCGTAGGAGCCTCAAAACTGGAATCACCAGGAGCAGCATCACTCTCTGCTACTGCATTTTTCTTCTCCTCAGCTTCCTTTTTACAAGTTTCATTCACCTGGTTTCCAGATGAAAAACTTTCAGATGGATCCATATTTACTTTGTGCTTCCTTTTCCTTGATTTTCTTATCCTATTTTTTGACCCATTTGTTTCAGAACCAGCGTTTCTTGCATTTTTCGTGGAGAGGACAGCATTGGAGAAGCTCTCCCTTTCCACATCATCTTCTGCTAATTCTCCTGCACATTTTTGGTCAACTACAGTACAAGTAGCAATAAAGTCACTGCTGTCTTGCTGCAGTCTTGTTGCCACTCTGCTGTCATCACTACTGATTTCTATTTCATGATCATTCTCAGATTCCTTGAGTTTATTATTTAAATTAACTTTCTTCCCTTTTCTCTTTCGCTTCAAAGATGGTTTTAAAGCTGACTTACAATCTTTGTCATCAGCATCCAGCAGTGGTTTATCTTCTCCATCCCCAGCTGGCAGCGTGGCTTTCTCAGTTACACAGGTCTTCTTAAAATAATCCAGGATATTGTTGGGTTTTGGTGATGGCAAAGCTTTATCCACTGGTTTTGCTAACGGCGAAAAATACCTTGTGATGGTTTTTACAGAAGCATCTTCCTCTCGTCGTTTCTTGCACGGCTGTAAAAAGTGCAACATGAAAAACTTAAGGTGACTTAGTGTGGCAAGATAAAGCAGCAGAGTGATAGAGACGAACGACACCAGCACTTTTTCAGAGGACAGAACAGCTCTGCAGAGATTGCACAGAACTGGGTCACTTCGGCTGCTCGACCCACCGTAACCTCGGGATGTTCCCCAGAGCTTTGTGGAGCTCAGAAGGGAATTCCAATGTCACTTAAAAATGTCTGATCCCACCGGGAACACCTGACTCATCTTAAGATGATCTTTCAAGTACTTGAAGAAAATGAATGAAAGAGAACTCTTATCTCAAATCACAATTCAAACCCTCACGATGTCTTCAGGCGGGACTCCCCGTATTCTGATCTCCGATCAAAGACCATTCACTCGTACGGCTCCAAGGAAGACTTTCGCTCACACAGCCTTTTACTATCCCCGGTTTATCACAAACCGAACTCCCGAAATCCCACCCTCTGAGGGGGAAAACGCCCCTTCCCGGAGCCCCCGGGAGGCGGTTCATGACAGCCCGGTCCGGGGGGCTCAACCCCGCCCCGGGGGCGCGGGCCGGGCACGGGCGGCCCCCACACGCCGCGGGCACAGCGGGCACTGCGGGCACAGCGGGCACTGCGGGCACAGCGGGCACTGCGGGCACAGCGAAGGGGCGCCCCCTGCCAGCCCGCCCTCACAGCGCGGCCCCCCCGGGCCCGCGCCCCCGTCCCCACCTGAGCGTCGCCGTCGTCGCCGGCGAGGAGCAGCGCTGGGGACGCGGCCGGGGCGGCCACGGCGACCCTGCCCACCATGTCCCCCTCAGGGCCGGGGGGCGCGCGCGGCCGCCATGGACCCCCCCCCGCCCCGGGATGGCGCCGCCTCGCGGGCGCGCGCGC
>JAYRBT010000043.1:3843192-3864825 GCA_036023395.1 Myiotriccus ornatus
TCTCCTGGCTCTGCAGGCCACCTTTGGTCTCTGTCTCTCCTTTTTCCTGAGAAGGACCGTTCTGCCTGGGGCCATCGCTTTTGCCAAAATCCTCCCCAGCTGCTGCCCCTGCTCCCACAGAGTCCCCAGCACTCCCTTCCTTGCCCTCCTCAGCTCTGCTCCTCTCCTTCTCTGACGCCTCATGCTTCAATGGCACCAGTTTGCTCCTCAATCTGGAGAGGCCAGGCTTGTAAATCTCCTGGTCTGGGCGCCTGTTGTCCTTGCGGTGCCTCGGCTCCTTCACCTCCTTCACGTTTTCTGGGAGAAAACAGACAGAAGAAAGTTAGTCCCACCACAAACGAGCCAGGGACCAAAAAATACGGCGACAAATGTTCCAGGAGAAATATTAAGTAAAGGCAAAGAGCCTACCACCCTCAGGGCAGGTCTAAGAGACCTGAGCTGAAAACCTGTGTAAATGTTTACAGGAAATCACAGAGGAAGAAGAAAAAGTGACAAACTAACAAAGCCGACCAAATCCTTGGCCTGATTCATTCACAAAACACATCCTGCAACAGGTTTTTCCCCAAAGCACCAACAAGGGACAGATAAAGACAACACAAGACTTGAGCACGTGTACACAAGGAGTAAAGTTTTGTCATAAAGGTTCAGCAGCAGCTGGTGCAGGGGCTGCCCTCCCCAGCAGCCCCCGCTCTGCCAACTGACCGCTTGAGCCAAAGACGCGTTTCCCCCCTTGGTTACAACCCGGTAACGTTTCTCTCCTGCTCCCTCAACCGTATTTACACAAAAACTCGTTAGGGAGCCCAGCCTGGGAGCACGCTCGGTTAAACGATTCCCCGAATCCAGACTGCTCCCCGCTGCACTCCCTCAACTTTCCCCGCTTCCAGTAACTCGCAGCGGAACCTCCGCCGGCACCGGGGGCTCGGCCCCGCGGGGGCCGGGATCGGCTAGCAAAGCCCCCCGCGGACCCAGCGCGCCGGCCGCTGTGCGCTCCCACCCGGGACACCCCCGCGAGGGGCCGGGCAGGAGGGGAGGGGAGGGCCCGGCGGCGGCCCGCGGGTGCCCCCCGGGCGGCGCTCACCTCTGCCGGCGGCGGCGCGGGCCTGCTGCGCCGCCACCATGTCCCGCAGCTCGGCGGCCGAGACGCGGACGCGCTCCAGCCCCTCCGCCATCTTGGCTGCGCCGGGGGCGGGCGGCCTCGGGACGGCGGCCGCGCAGGGACAAACCGCCGCGGCCGCGCGCAGGCGCGCGCGCGCGCCCATGGCCGCGGGGCCGGCCGAGGTGCGGGCGGCCGAGGGGCGGCTGCGGGGCCGCGTCCACCGCACCCCGCTGCTCACCTGCGCCGGGCTGGACCGCACGGCGGGCCGCAGGCTGCTCTTCAAGTGCGAGCTGTTCCAGAGGACCGGCTCCTTCAAGGTGCGCGGCGCTGCGAGTTCCCCCCCCCCGGGGGAAGAAGGTCGCTTCTTGCGCTGTGGGAACGCGCTTGGCGCCGGTGCCCACCTGCCCTCCGAGCAGATGTGGCTCCTGCCACCCGGCACGGGGAGGGGGCTGAGGTGCTGCCCAGGGCAGAGGGAAGGCTGCAGAGAGGAGATTTCCCCCCCCTGCCCGCTCAGTCCAGCACACCAGCTCCGGGACAGCGACACGCACCCTGCGCTCTCCTTCCAGATCCGCGGCGCCCTGAACGCCGTGAGGAGCCTCGTGGAAGAAAGCGAGCGCACGGGAGGGGAGCTGCCCCGCGCCGTCGTGACTCACAGCAGTGGGAACCACGGGCAGGCGCTCGCCTGTGCTGCTCAGGCAGAAGGTAAAGTGCAGCCCCCGACCTCCAGCCCCAGTGCCGAGTAGGTGGGCAGAGGGCACAGCGTAAATCCAGAGGCAGCTCCAGGTGCCCAGCTCTGCCTCCTTGGAGAGGAGAGATCCCACTCCTGAACGCGTGCAGGAGTTAGCATAGGCAGGCATGGCCTGCTCCTGCAGTGCTAAGTGGATGCTTGGGGCTTTCTGGCTGTTGGATTTGCCTCCTTTCATCACACAGGGATCCCTGCCTACATCGTGGTGCCCCGGACAGCCCCGCAGTGTAAGCAAGCTGCCATCCGTGCCTACGGTGCCACGTTGGTGCCATGTGAGCCCAGTGACGAGGTGAGGCAGAGGGGAGACCAGCCAGGGACATGGCACAACCAGCCAGAGAGGTGACTCATCTGTGCTTTCCCTTAGTCCAGAGCAGAGACAGCAGCCCGTGTAGTCCAGGAGACAGGAGGAGTCATGGTGCACCCCAACCAGGACCCAGCAGTGATCGCAGGGCAAGGCACAATAGGCCTGGAGGTGCTGGAGCAGGTGAGGGAAATGCACAGCCCAGCCCTGGGCTCTGCTCCTCATGGGCAGGGGCACAGCAAAAAGGGGGACACAAGGTGCCAGAAGCACTCACACTTCCTTTGTGCACAGGCACCTGAGGTAAACGCAGTGGTGGTTCCCGTCGGAGGCGGAGGAATGGTTGCAGGAATAGCAGTTGCCATCAAGGTAGGCAACAGCTCATCTGTGCAGCAGTGGCTGCACCTCCCTCTGGGAAGGGCAGGGCTCCCAAGGCAGCTTTTTAACTTTGGAAACAGAGAGACCCTGCTGTGAAAATCAGTGGGATCCTGGGATCCCTGCCCGGTCCTGCATGCACCGGGACAGGGGACAGGCACATACCAGTGTCAGCCAAGTGGCTCCTTCTTCTCTCCCCAGGCTTTGAGACCAGATGTGAAGGTGTTTGCTGCTGAGCCAAGCAACGTGGATGACTGTTACCAGTCCAAGGTAAGAGGGGAGCTGACCCCCAACCTTCACCCGCGGGACACCATCGCAGACGCGGTTAAAACCAGCATTGGACCAAACACGTGGCCCATCATCAGGGATTTGGTTGATGATGTCCTGACAGTCTCAGAGGAAGAAATCAAGGTAAAGGCTCCCAGTTCCCTTCTCACAGTAGCTGCCAACAGGGCAGCTGCCTCCATTCCCACTCTGCCCCTCTGCTCCCACCCCAACACACAGCACAGGCCCCTGCCCACCACCACAGCTGTCTGACACCCACGCTGTCTCCAGCTGGAAAGGGCTGGTGGAAGCTCTACTCTCCCTTCCCAGAGCTCTGCAGGGATGTGCTCAGGCAGTGCCCTCCTAGCCCTGGAGCAGCCTGTCCCAGCTGCTGGGCTGACAGCTGCTGCTCTGGCCCCACAGCGAGCCACACGGCTGGTGTGGGAAAGGATGAAGCTGCTGATTGAGCCAACAGCAGGCGTGGGACTGGCGGCCGTGCTCTCAGAGAAGTTCCAGGCAGTCCCCCGGGACGTGGAGAACGTTTGCATCGTGCTGTGCGGGGGAAACGTGGACCTGAGATCCCTGACCTGGCTCACAGACCTCTCTGGGAAAGCAGAATGAGTACAAAGCAGCGTCTCAAGCAGTGAAAACCTCAGTCTGAATTTGTACAGTGGCTTGTGTGCTACTGAAAAATAGATGAACAAGCCCGAATGTTCGGTAATTTTTGTGGAGGGATAAGGGAAGCTGCTGTTGATCTCTATAGGGGGCCTGGAAACAAAGCACTGCCTGTTCCCCCCCTCCCAGCTGCCCTGTTCTGGGACAGGCCTCCAGAGAGCTGCACTCAAGTCACCCTCCCCAGCTGCTACTCGGCTTTTCTTTCTCAGCATCACAGGAACTGGCCGCAGATTCCTGTCCCTTTGTACAGCAAAATCCCTGTGCAGCGCATGAGGGAAAGAAACAACCCCGATGGGACAAGGGGTTCAGCAGACAAGGGGAGCACACAGCCTCCTGGCCACCACCAAGACAGAGGCACTTAAATATTTTTTACATTTTCCATTAAAATAAATAGCTATAGCTGGTACCTGAGCAGCAGCTGGCGAGACAGCTGCCCCTGTTACAGACCCCAGCAGTAACACATCCACGGCATCAGTGCTGTCCTCACTGTGCACTGGCAAGAACAGCATCCAGGGAGCCAAGGCACAAACTCCAGCCATGCTGGAGACTCATTCCATTTCCACCTCCTGCTCTGGCAGTGCACTCTCACTCCTCACCCACGGCACAGGCTCCGGAACATGGGGGTCATAAGTCCATTTAGGAAAAACACGCTTGTAGAGGTTCAGCAGCACGGTGTCCTGGGACTTGAGCTGTCCATCAAAGTGGCACTTCATGTGCCCATGGGTCCCTGAGCAGACAGCAGAAAGAGGCCATTAGCAGTCTCTCCTGCCCAGGAGAACCACACCATCCCAGGAACACAGAGATAAATACAGGATCAAACCTACCTAATGGCTCCTTGATGTGTCCCCTACGTCCCCACTTTGTCCTCAGCTCCACAGGCTTAAACCACATCACATCCTCTGGAGATGAAACATGACAGGCAGGTGAGGAACAAGCTGGGCTGTACTAACTCAACTGCTTCCACAGGAGCAGGGGTTCTGCCTCCACATCCCCTCTTCCCACCACAGAGACAAGCCATACCTCTGTTAAAGAACATGTACCGCACGACAGCTGTCTTGGTGAAGATCTTGAAGGGGTGGCCACTGAGCACCAGCCGCTTGATGACGATTCTGTCGGGGTCCACGGAGAGCAGAGAGCCCGTGGCGATGAGGTCGTGCATTCCTGCAAGGCAGAGCCACCCATGCACCGGGACAGGTGCCTCCATCATTGCCTCCCCCACCACAGTCCCCTTCCCCAAAGGGTTCCAGGCCCAGAGCAACCCCACAGCAGGGATAAATGTGAAAATGGGGATGGAGATTGGGCTCATCTTCTCAAACAGCAGGAAAGGGACAGCTTTTTCAAGTCATAGTTTCTAGAGAGGTGCACTTGTAAGCAGGGGAACAGTCTGCTAACATTTGTTTCCCAGACACCACATCCTCAGCATTTATCAACTTACCATTACTTCTCTGTTTAAAAAGCAGCACTGAGGCAGGAGGGAAAGTGATGGGAGCATAAACAGTCACCACCAGGGCAGCATCCGGGCGCAGGAAACGCTCCAGCTTGTGCTTATCAGCTAGGACAGAACAGCAATGATCAAGTTCAAGCCAACAGCAGTCCTCAGAGCTCTGGGAAACTCCACTGAGCCTATTCTTCCCTGGCAAACAGGCTCTGCACCCTAGAGAAAGGGGTGACAAACACCCCTCCATTGCTGTCACAGAGCCTCTGGGAACAGAGGTGCTCCTCTGAGCTACCAGTTCACTGTGTGGAGTCTGCCACCGCCTTGCCTGGACCAGTGAGCCACCTGGCCCGAGCCCTTCCGTGCCCCATGATTTAGTGCCTGCCCTGGAAGCCTCAGAGCCTAAGAATGAGTCTTCACAAGAGTCCTTCAGCCAGGTTCAGACACCACGGCTAAGACATCACTGGCTTTCTGCCCCAGAATCCCCAGCCCCACCTCCTGGTGTACCTGTGCCCACCCCACGGGTCCCTCACAAACCTGAGGTGTGCTGGGAGAACAAAGGGGATGCTTGGAAGCGTCTGAACCCACAGTGGAAGATCAACTCTTCCTTGGCCCTCACTGGCTCAGTGTTGCTCGGATGCCGACGCACCAGGAAATTCAACACAGACATCTGCAAGAGGCAGCACAGTGAGGGGCTGATGGCAGGGCTGGCAGGCGATGGTGCACAGCAGAAGGCAGCAGGACATTGCAGCAGACATCAATGTCTTTAAGAATGGTTTCCCAAAGGATCACTGGTCCCCGCTGCCAAGCTCAGACACTCTATCCTAAACCCACCGGGCGGCTTCCACCTGCTCTGACCAAAGGGAATTCTCTACTTTGAAACATGAGTAGTGCAGGGAGATTTCAGCCCAGACCCCCTCCAACCCGAGGGAATCCCAAGGAGCTGCACACCTACAAGGTATCAGCAGGGCCTTACAGTCACCTTTTGTTCATGGGGGAGCAGCGAGAACAGGACTAGGGGTTTCCCTTCCTTGAAGCTCTCCATCACCGACACAGGGACATTGCAGACATGAAGTGTAATGTACCAGCCCACCTGCCAACAGAGGATCAGTTGTGAATATTTCTCTTAACCAAAAAAGTGTCAGAAGAAAGATGTGGCTTAGGGAGGGAATCCAGAATAACATCATCTGAACTTAGGGCTGCGTGGTATGAACCACCTCCCTGATTAAGTCATTCCTGTTAGGAGCAAAGGAACACAGTAGGGAAAGAGATCAGCAAAAGGGAGTTACCGAGGCTCCTTCAGTCTCCTCTTTCTCTATTTGACGGAAGAGGTGCTTTCTGGTTCGGGAGAAGTCCTGGAACTGGAAAATCCTGGCATAATCCCTTGGAAGGTTCTCTTTGGGGTCCCATGGAGAAGTGCGGAAGCTTTTCAACCCCCTATACTTCTGGAACCTAGAGAACAAATAGGAAAGACAAACCTTCACCAATGAAGGTGTGTGGCCAGCACCTCCTGTGGTGCACAGGGACTCACCTTCAGAGAGGGCAAAGGGAGCAAAGCAAACACTAACCCTCAGGAGAGATCTTGGTGCAGAGAGAGCTAAAAATAGCAGCAAACTCCCTAAACAACCTGCCCTTGCATCAGGGCCACCCTCCTCCCTCTCCCAGCCCAGGACCCAGCTCTCCCTGCAGCAGGGAACTACCCAGGCCCACCTGCTGCCCCCAGCTAGTGCCTGCCCTGGAAGCCTCAGAGCCTAAGAGTGAGTCTTCACAAGAGTCCTTCAGCCAGGTTCAGACACCATGGCTAAGACATCATAGGCTTCCTCACCAAACTAGACAGAAAGGCTTTCAGCTCCTCTGGAAAGCAACCCATTTCTTACCTGACTCTGGCAGGTACGTCCCGTGGTGTATCCACCTCATCTGGAAACATTTCATCCATTCTCTCTTGTTTGTATCTCTCCAGCATCTGTTCATCTTCCTCCATCTTCTCGTCGTACTGGTCGTCCCGTAAGCACTCAGAAACAGTCATGGTCTCGCTCTCCTCCTCTCCAGGGTCCTCCTCACTGCTCTCCCCCTCCTGGCACAGGGCAGCACAGAGCCTGTGAGCACAGAGCTGTCCACGCAGCACTGAAGCCCTGTGTGTGCTCACACTGTGTGATCTGTGACCCCAGAGAGACCCCAGCCCCTCATTTTGGTGTCAAACAGGCCAAAGAAGTACCATGATACACATGAGAGATTTAACAGTGGAAATCCAGGCAAGTCCTGGCTCTGTGTTGTGCCCTTGCATGGAGCAAGCTGGAAGGACAGGACTGTCCAAGAATATGCAATAATGCCCTGGAGATCACTTGTACTATCAACTCTTGGAGGTACCTGGGACACTGCCTCTTCCATCAGATCATCATCGATGTCATCATCTTCGTCATCATCTTTCTCACTGCCTTCTTCTCCATCATCCACAATCCAGGCAGCCTGGTACTTGGATGTGCCTTTGGGGACCTTCACCACCCTCCTGTTTGCCTTCAGAGAATCTGTAGGATTCCCACCAGTGGTTAATGCAGGAACAATTCTCCTTCCCCTCAGCAGCATTTGCACCAGGACAGGCAAGATCAGATCTACACCAAATCTGCTACTTCCCAACAGAGAATTTGTCGGGACAGCCAAAACATAACCCTACTAATTTCCCAGGCAAACCACACAGCCTGCTGGTCAGGTGATGGAACTAGGGACAGAAGCCAAAGACTTCCAAACAGGATGTTTCTTCAGGAGCCATCCTGGTGACAGAGGTTTCTGACAACCCTCTTAACAGGAACAAGGAAAAGATACAGAACTATTGCTGTTACACACCCTCTGCTTCTTGCAGTTCTTCTTCAGTAGGCCACGTCTGCTCTCCTTCCATTGGATCAGGAACCACTTCTGACTGCAAAGACTCCTGCTTGCTTGGATCTGCCTTCATCAGGACCTTAACATCCTCCTCCATCTCATCAGTACCATTTACAGGGTCCTCCTGAAGGGCAAGAGCAGAGTTCCCAGCTCTGAACACACCTAATTAAAGCTTTGCAATCTGTCTCAAGTAAACTCCTTTCAGAATCACATTCATTATGTCATACCATAATGTTCATTACATGCAGCAGGCAAGGAACCTCAGCCCAGCAGCCCAACACAGATACAACTCCCTTTACCCTCCCCTAGCCCACATACACCCAGTTGTATTTTCCTCACGGAAGTTTAGAAACCTCCTGTTCTAACAGGACTAGCAAAGCCCTGACCCCACACCCACCTGTATCTCCATGTCCTGACTCCTCTTCTGTCCTTTAACCACTCGGGGGTTCAAAGAGAGGGGATCAGGGGGAGCATCCACCTGGCTGACCTGGAAGTCTCCATGCCCCACAATGTGCACCAGGCTGTTCACGTCGAGGGTCTGTCCCCGGACAAAGCCAGACACCTTCAGGGTCCCAACCAGGTCGCTCTCCTGACCAGGCACAAACTCTGCAGCGTAGGCGAGCAGGTGGGCGCGCCGGTCCCGGAACGCAAGGTGCCACTGCTTCTGGGTGCTGAGGTGCCTCAGCAGCAGCGAGGATTCCTGCTCCGTGTTCAGGGGGAACAGCTTGGCCTCGGGAAAGCGCTTCTCAATGGCTTTGGCAAGCTTCTTCCTGGCATCTATTCGCTTCTTCGGGGGCAAGTCGGTGCCCCCTGGGACAGCAAGAGCTGCCGAGCAGAGACCAGCTCAGGACCAGCTCAGGACCAGATCATAAACCTTATTGTGCCCCTTTTACCAAATATGGATAAATACTCAGATATCAGCAACCCAGATAACCAGATTTGCACCCCAAGGTGCAAAGGCAGTTTCACTCTTTTCAGTGGTGCTCAGTGACAGGACAAGGAGCAATGGCTATAAACTAAAACATAAGAACTTCCACCTCTACATAAGAAGAACTTCTTTCCATGGAAGGTGGCAGAGCACTGGAATAGGCTGTCCAGGGAAGGTGTGGAGTCTCCCTGTCTGAAGACATTCCAAACCCACATGGATGCATTCCTGTGTCACCTGCTCTAGGTGACCCTGCCTTGACAGAGGGGTTCCCTTCCAACCCTAACCCTTGTGTGATTCACACATTCAAAAGAACATCTGAGACAGAAAACCTGTCTTCAGAAATAAGATTCTGAAACTAAATGAGACCATGGAGATAAGGGCACAAGAACTGAATTTAGCAGGAAAGTGCCTGAATCCCTTGGCTCTGCACACCTTCATAACCATCACGGTGCTGACACCACCACACACCCAGGGGCCTCAACCCACAACACCCTTTTATCTCCAGTATTCCCACAACATAGAGTAACACAATAAGGCACCACGGGCACAGCATTCACCCAACTGATCTGTGCTCAGAAACAGATCAAGGACCTGTAATAGCCTATTAAGAGGTGGAGGTTTTAATTACTGCAACAGCAAATCTCCATCAAGTACCTCCATCCCCCCCCAAACCCCTAAACATTACTGGCTCACTCACCATAACTGGGGAGCCCCTGTGCAAAGAGGCAGGACAGGCAGTGCTCCCCTGCACTGTCCCAGCCATCCACAGCGTCCAGGATGAACAGGAGAGAGTCAGCGACCTTGGCAAGGTCTAAGACAGTGTGAAGGTCCCCTGCACACAGAACACATCCCTTACTGGTGCTGCCAGGGGTGTGGAGCCAAGAGCCCGACCCACAGCCGCGCTTCCTCACCTGCCTGTGCTGTGACAAAGCGCCAGCGCTGCTTGAGCCGGGGGCAGAGGAGGGCGAAGCCACCAGCTCTCCCCTCATTCACACGGACCACGGCCGAATCCTGGCTCTGCAGCAGCCGGAGACTGTCCTGGGCTGCAGCCCTGCTGTGCAGCAGCACCACGGCCACGAGGTGCGGGGGCCCATCCCTGCTGCCCAGGCTGCGCTTCTCCGCCAGCACCTGCGGGCACCACTGCAAAGCGTCAATCCCAGCCCACAGCCCAGTTCCTGTCCCGCCTCCATGGATCAAGACCAGATTCCTCCCCCCGAACCCACTCGGCCCAGTAATGCTCCGCTTGCCCCAAACAGAACTGGCTCAGGCACCCACTCCTTTCCCTGGCGCAGCTCCTCATCTCCCCGCAACTGCCCAAACCGGCTCGGTTCCATCACTCACATCGAGACTCACATCGAGACCCGCACCGGCCCCACTCCGGCAAACACCCGAAGCGACCCGCTCCCCGCTCCCCCCACAGCCCCGCAACCAGCCCCGCCCGGCCCGGTCCCCCCGGGGCCCCCTCACCGCCTCCTTGCGCTGCCGGCGGAGCTGCAGCGCCTGGTGCCGCCGGTCCACCCTGCTGAGGTCGCGGAGCCGCCGGCGGGGCTGAGCCTTGACGGGGACGCGGCCTGCAGTGGGGGGAGAGAGGTGGAACGGTGAGGCGGGGCGGGAGCCGGCGGGGAAGCCTGTCCCGGGGGGACGGGGAGCTCACCTCCGGCGCGGCGCTGCGAGGAGCCGCTGTGCTTGCCGCCCTTGTGCGCCTTGTTCTGCTGCTTCAGCGGCCCGGGCCGGTGCGCGCCCGCCATCGCCATCGCCAGCACCACGCGGCCGGCGCGTCACTTCCAGCGCGCCGGGAGCCCCGCACCGACACACGTGGCGGCGAGAGGGAGGGACCCCCGGGATAGACCATCCTCCCCCGGGGCAGACGGATTCCCCCGGCACGGGGCGAGCCCCGGGAAGGGGAGGCGACGGGAGAAATAGAAACTTCACTCACAGTCCCCCGGAATGCCCAAATGAGGAACAATGTAACCTTAGAATTAAGTCCTCGAGAGTTAGATAGGAGGGATGTAACTCGAACAAAGCTCCGTGTGCCCAGATAAAATAAAGAGCAAACGTTACAGTTTTGGGGGGTGAAGCACATTGACGCTGTAGCTGCGCCAGCGCTGAGGTCAAGACGAGGAGAAAGACCCGGAAGGACCAAGGGACTTTCCAAAAGGGGAGTGGTTATGTAAAACAAACTAATGAATATGTATTAAGTAGAGGGAAATACCTGATGAATATGTAAACAGTGTGTGTAATAAAAAGCCCCGTCCACGTCACTTGGCACGTTCGGATTAGAGGAGCTATCCTCCGAACGTTCAGCACGCTGAATAAAGAGGAATGCGCTTTTTTAACATCCACAAATTGGTGTTGAGAAGTTTGTTTCTGCCACTCTTTGGTATCAGAGGAGAGTGGGGTTGATGCCGGTAGTGCCGTGGGGCAATGAGAGCCGTGAGCCAGAGCCATTCCTTCAGCGCTTTATTGGTTGGTTCTTTGTACAGAGGTATTTACACAGAGAGGGACAGCGCTCCGGGAAGGGGCCTGAGGGATGAAGCAGTTGGGGAAAGGCCCTGCCGAGCCCCTGGCATGGCACCCAGGCCCCCGGGCAGGTCAGCCCTAGCCACTCCACAAAGACTGATGGAGCAGAAACATTCCTACCGTGCCTCGGCCTGTCTGTTACCGGCAGCGCTGGTGACCTCGGTCTTGCCAATCATTACCCAGCCAGGAATGTCTGCTCCTAGGGAGAGGCCTCAGCCCTCCCCAGCCCCGGGGGGCATATCACAGCAAACACACTCATGGGCACCTCACAGCTGCCAAGGCTGGCCCCTGGCAGAGCCCCTGCCCGAGGACCACTCCATCCCATAGGGATAACAGCTCTCTGCTTGTTACGGGAAGCATTAGGGCCACAGCACCCCAGAAACACGCAGGTGAGCAGCAAGGTTAAACATTGACAGTGGTGTTGCAATTGCCAGTAAAGCTGGAGCAACCCAAGGGAGAGGCAGGGCAGCTGCTTCTTCCACCCCGACAGAGCAACTGCAGGGGAGGGAAAGAGCAGGTTCCTGCAGATCCCTGCTGCCTCTGAACTTGAGGCATCTTCCCCCCACCCCTTTTCCTCCTGTGAGGAAATAAGGATGACTGATCATGTCATGGCTGGTCTTTAGGGATCTTTTTCTACCCCTAAAAGCAGACTGGCTGTTTAAACCTTTCAAATTCTAAATATCAGCTTGTACTACCTGAGAGGAAGGAAGACACAAAATGAAGAGACCAATGACAGATAAACACTGTAGTATTAAGTCTCTCTACACAGGAATCTGCTGGCTGAGAGAGCATGAGAATCTCTCCCACTGTCAAAGCTGTTTGTCCATCAGCCAAGACAGCTCATAGCACTGCCACAGCTCTGCCTTGCAGAGACAAATGCAAAGAGGCTGCTCAGAGGCAACTTGGGGGAAGAGGGAATAACTAAGATACTTCTAAATCAAGAAGAACATCCCATGAGTTAAGTTATACCTTGTCATTTGAGCAAGACCAGGGAAAGGAGCAAGGTTGGAAATTTTCTGCTTAGGATTATCACAAAGCCAACTACCTCTGCCCCTGCTAGTCACCCAGATGTCTGGACACCCAGAGACAGCCGGAAGGGTCCCCACCACAGAGGCTGATGCCTCTCCAGATGTCTGCAATTCTCAAAGCTGCTGAGAGATGCTCGAGCTTGTAAGAAGAGCCAACACTTGACTTGCACTGTGGATTTGGCTCTTCATGCGTAAAAATTCCCAAATATCCATTTATCATAGGCTTACAGTGACCTGCACAGTTCTGCAGGGCCCTTCACACACACTACCAGAAAATCATAACCCGAGCAAAGAGGAGCAGAAAGCCAAGCACACCCTCACTGAGGCTGACAGCACTGCAAGTGAAAACAAGTTCTTCCTCTCAAAGCAGAAACTATCAAGGAAATATGGACACAGCTGCAGCGTGAGCAGGGAAGAACCCTCCCTGCAGCTGGAATATATATCCCTGCAGCAAGACAAGCCCTGGCAGGGGGAAGGCTCCCTTTAGCTCTTTTGTTACCATCACAACACACAGCCTGGTGCTCAGCACACACAGGACACTGTGACAGCACTTGTTCAGCACCACCTGTCACCCACCTTGTCCCCTCTGCACCCTTCTTGTCCAAAAAAACGGGCTTCACATCACAGCATGCAGCCCAGTGCCATGAGGAGTGGAGCTCACAGGCTGCTCCAGCCCTGGCTGAATCCCAAAAAGCATCTGCACTGCAGGGAGGCTGAGCTCACATTTCTGCTCCCTAGAACAGCCTCACTGCTGCCTTCTGAAGCAGCAAGAGCTCTGGGCTGACTCCACTCAGGGCGAGCAACAAGCCGGGACAGGCTGGATGCAAAGCCAAGGCCTTGGTTTACGAAGGAAGACTGGTTGCAACTGGAAGGGCCAGTTTATTAGAGAAACCTCACATTGCAGAGAAGTCACAACACATTGGAAAGGGTCCAGGCCTGCCAAGGGGGGCCAGTTCTTCTGCAGCAGCACCATCTACATCCCCCAGCTCCAACCCCAGCAGGTGCCACAAAGGGAAGGGTTACCTGTAACACAGCTTACGTTTTACAAGCAGCCTGAGAGAGCCAGTATTAAAGTTCCAAAAAGCCTCCCCATCAGACAACAGTTAAAACAAAAATGGTTTAAAATGTTTAAAAGCTCCGTGTTCTTGGCTGCAGCATAAATGGGGAGGCAAAGGTCTACAACACACACAGGCCTCCGTGGGTCTCAGCACTTGCTCTGATCTACCAGTGAAGGCCGGAGGGAGGGGTCTTCTCGTCTTTGTTGCTTTCCAGAGAAAAGGGTGGGATTCGGACATCAAAGTGGGAGCCATCAGGCCTCTCAAATCGAAAAGTACCCCTGCAAAATAATGGCAGAGATCACACTGAGGCCAGGGACAAACACAGTTAGGAAGCATCAGCAAGAAGGTAAGACATGAGCTCTTCCATATCCTGTTCAGGGACTCTGGGGGTCCGTCTGCAACACTGGTCCAGCAGTAAGGACACAAGTTCAGCAGCAGGAACATCTGCTGCCAAGATGACTCATTTATTGAGGACTCCTGGGTGGTTTTACATCACCTCTCTAACACACATTTTCTGCACAAGCTGTGTGATTGGAGCCCACAGGAGGCAAGCACCTTCCATGCACCTGCAGTGGTGTTCACCCAACTCCCACTCCACAGGAGACAGAACCATCCAAGTTATTTTTACAAACTGATTACATGGAAATTCAGATTTGTATTCCTTGGCAGAAGCTCCACTTGTTAAGTCATCTGTGACAACAAGAAATCCCATCACAGATGTAATTTGGAATAGCTTCTGCTTTGCATTTCAGAGTTGAACCAGCTTGTCCTTGTACAATGAATTTGTTTACTGCTCTGAACAACAGACGACTGTACTGCAGGATATGAAACAGGTAGAAGGATCATGGGGATAAACCAACAGATTCTCAGGACAGAGAGGACACAATTGAACACCAGAAGTGAAGCTGAGCAGCTTCTGAGCCGCAGAACCTTTGCCTCTTTCTCTTCAGGAAGTTTGCAGAGGGGAAAAAACTACTAGACCATACGGTTTTATTCCCCAAGGCATGCACTCAGGCAATTCAAAATGCTTGACATGGCAAAACAGGGTATATCCTATCTGCAAAGAGCTGCTTTCCTGCTTTTCCCAACTCAAAGGCAGCTTAACTCTGAGGCAGATTAAAAAACGCAAGCCAGAAAAACCTGTCATACAGAAGGCAAGAGGTGTCTGTGCATTCCTTGTCCACACAGAGCTGACACTAAATGTGCTAACACAGCCAAAATGCAAATAAAGGGAAACTGCTTTAACCCTATGGCACAGGGAAAGAACAGCTCTGCTGGGCACTTCCCTACCTGCACTCACAGAAGAGGAGACTTCAAAACCAGTTAGACTGACAGCCTTATCTGGTCTACACTGGGAAAAACCCTGCGTGCCAATTCCTTGTGGACACAGAACTGCATAGGGATAGTTAAAGCCCAGTCCTTTCCCAGGAGAGGGACACCAGTACCCATATCCCTGCTGCCAAGGGAATCACCAGCACAAGGCCTTGCTTCTTGCACCATGGAGTGAAAGGGACAGAAGCTGAGTACAGCAGAAGATGATAGAGTACTGCTTCATATCTTCAAATCCAATCTAGCACAGACCACAGAAGGAGGATAAATTAGCCTGGAACCTCTCCTGGTGTAGAGAATCAACAGATCATCTTATCACTAACCAGGATCCAGCTGGAGAGAAGCTCATCAAATTTTAACTACCAAATATGTCCCATGCAGTCCACTTCCACACAGCTTTCAGCCACAACTCCAGGCTGCAAAGCTCACCACTGTGGGGTCCTACATCTAAAACACTGCTTCAGTAATAAGGGCTTCTTACCACATGTGACCACTGGAAGCCTGCAGGGAGACGTGACTGCTGTACTGAAATGCTGGCTGTTCTTTGGACAGAACTGGCTCCTGAGGAGACAGAAAACCACTGGGCATCAGCAACAGATCTTAATATTCTTCCACAAGCATCAACAAGGAAATTTATATAGCATGAAAAAAAAAGCCCCAGAGACCCACATTTCAGTACCATTACCAATTACACAGCAAACAACTCACCCAGTGAGTACTGCCAGAATCCTGTTATTATCCCAGTTTTCCCATCACCAGTCATTTAGGATCATTCTCTAATACTCAGTGTGAAGCTTTGGTTCATGCAGACTTAACAACAGACGAAAAACTTGTGACTCTTTTCACTGCCAGTTTCCCATTCCATCTATTTCCACTGCCCACTAAGCAATTTACTGGCAAATCAACCCAACCAACCGAGAGGGCTCCAGCAAAGAGCTGTGCTTCCTAAAAAAAAGGCTGCATGATACTTACCCTTCCTACAACGCCGCGGCCCCGGACTGTTTCCAAGGTGCCAGACAAACTAAATATCCTCCAGTGCCGCTCTCGGAGCTGAACCACTTCACTGTCAAGGTTCTCCAAGCGAATGCAGTAGCGCCACTGGACAGAACAAAGACTGCTATCAAGGACTGGAATCAGCTGCAGCCAGTTGACAACCCACAGCTGATACCGGGAAACAGTTGCCAGGCAAGGGCTACTCTCCCTCAGAGCTTATCACGCAGCAATGATGCCACAGCAAATAAACGCCTTCCCTTTAGCTGCTCCGTGAAACAAAAGGCACTTACCCAGTAGACATGGGAATTCTGGGCTTCCTGTCAAAAGAAACAAAAGACTTTAGCAGCTGCCCTTCGACACGTGGTGCCAAAACCTCTTCAGCTGTCAGCGCAGCACCAGCACGGGGGCTCTCACTCCATGCCAGGTTGACGCAGACAACTCACATGAGCACAGACAGCTGCTCTCCGAGGCCGTCCATCAGCATAGCCTGGCACTGGCTCTGCTCTACCCATGTAACCATGAGGTGGGAGATTTGCAAGGATCTCGTGACAACACAGGGTTGAGCTCCATGTTAATTATGCACTTTCTACAGATCTAGAAACACCCGTTTCCTTGCCTTCAGGCACCTGTTTTTCTGACAAGGTTAGGACAAACATCAGCTGGGCTCCACTGAAGTTGCAAATCCACACCAAAACGTCCGCCTGCCACGGTGTGGGGTCCCTGGCAGCTGTGCTCAGAAACCAAACCACTGTGGGAATTCCCAGCCCTCCCACTCAGGAGTCTGTTGGAGCCTCGTTATTTCAGATGGTCCACATGAAGTTCTTATGCTATAAAGAGCACATGGTTATCAGCTAAATCCAGAAGGCTTCAGCCAAACCCTCTAACCCACAGTGGAGCCAGAAAACGGGCAGACACCCACAGCCCATCACTGGGCAGGATAACAGATGTTTCTGTCGTTACAGGGCAGATGGTCCTGGTGTCACCTCATGCATACCCATCTCTGAGTGAGGCAGTACAGGACTAATTCACAAGCCTTACTAAATATGTTGCTAGCACCGCTCTGCAGAACATTACAGGGTAATTCCCATTCTACTGAGGGGAATTACAGGGTAATTCCCATCTACAAGCAAATGCCAAAATAAAGGAGCTATTCTCCAAAAATGCACGACAAAACAGTTTCCTGTTCACACCTGTGCTGTACATCATGAGAATGAAATCACAACCGTGATTAAAAAGTCATTTCTGTCATTAACTGCCATTAAAATGTCATTTCTCCAGTAAGAAGAGAGTACCTTAAGTCAGTAAACTGGTCTTAGAAAAACATGTCAGTGAAGCAGACAGCAGAACTAACACACCAATGTGCAGCACACACCTACCCTCATGCCCATGTAGAAAGGGATGACTGTGACACGGATGTTCTCCGTCGTTTCTCGGTGCACGTCAGAGAGCTCCAGCCAGGGGTGGTTCTTCTCCTGCCAAGCACACAGAGTATCCCTTGCTACAAAAGGTGGGACTGTGGGGAGGGAAAGGGAAGAGTTTATGAGAGGCAATACTGTACCTGGAGTGCTCTTCCCTCAAAGTGACTCCTTTCAAATTAAAAAAACTGAGAGGTGGCTTTACTGTAACAAACTCCAAACTAAATACGATTTTTACCCCATATCCAAGATGAGGGGTTTTGAGCACTTGTTATAGAGCACCTCAAGCATCTGGCTCAGAAGAGTACCCAGTGAAGCCAGAAATTACCTTTTGTTTGGTCGTACATGAGGAACCTCTCAAAGAGTTCATGCTGGATGGGCACTTGATCAGTGGAGCTGTAGGGAAGGATATCTTCATGGCTTACATAGTCTAAACCTGAAAAAGAAACCCCAAAAGCCTTGGAATGTCCCCAGCCACTGAGCAGCTTGGAAGTCTCCTGGCAGAAAAATGGATCACACTAGTGACAAGTTAAGAAAGGGACTTTGGCAGCAGAATCTAAAGCTAATACCACGACTGCAAGCAAGAATGGAGGAAATAGGCCACCAATAACCCTTGGCAGCATTCTCCTGTGAGATTTCTCCATGGAATGATTCCTGAGATAAACGTACACTGCCTGCAAAGTGCCTGCACTGCCTCAAACAAAGGAACAGCCTATACGCAACTTTCTATGCGACCTATGTCTCAAGAGATTAAATCAGGCACAGCTGTGTCTGATCACAGAGTGCCCAACTTCCAGCTCTCCAAAGGGCTTCATGTACTTTAGTCACTCTGTTGTTTCCAGCACAGCCCTAAACTGCGGACAAATGCACAACAGGAATGTCTTGTAGGAATTGCTGCTGGCAGGAGCTGACCACTGATGACTCTTCTGACCTCCCCTCACGACAATCAGAGGCTGAAGGAGGATTTTGCTCACCTGGGATGGCATAGAGGGCTCTGCTGTCATCGTGATTTGCCAGGAACGTCACTGCTTCTGTCTGTGATCTCTGAGACTGAGAAAAAGGGAAGCTTATGTCTTTCTGTGTGGATTGCTGTGGGCCAGTTTCCAGCCACGCTTCAGTTTACCACTGTGGTTTGTAAAGCATAAAATGTTTATTCTGTTGAACCAATTCACCTCAGAACACCTCTCCTTTTCATTCCTCTAGACTAACAAGTGAGGAGCATTTCCAGTGCTGCAACCCACATTCACAACGTGCATGCAACAGAGTGGGAACGACAACAGGGTGAGGAAAGGATGCCGGAAAGGGGAAACAAGATCCAGAAAACAGTCATATGACATTCCAGTGTACCTTTCTCAGGGAAAATATGTCTTGAAGAATGAATCTGTCCTAGTCAAATTTAGCCACCACAGCCATTTTCTTTCAGTGCCTGTCCACCTGACCCCTCACACAGAAGAAGACACTTGAATTTCAATACCAAGATTACTCCTTACTTACTATATGTGGACAATCCCGGGCATCTATTAACACCTGGTAGTAAGTGTGTGTTTTGCCCTTGACCTCTTTGGAACCATGGCCTCCCACATTCTCGTTCCTAAACAGAAAAGCAGAGCTCTGAGCTCAAGTGCAGGATTGCAGCAACTTCTTGGTACCAGAACCAAGCACATTCACAAACAATGATTTAAAAAAAAAAAAACAAAACCAAAAAAACCCATAAACATTTCCCAGTCTGTAATCATTTGATTCCATCCAAACCAAACCCTTGTCAGCCACCCACACAATGACAGACAGACAGACGAGCCAAGATGCCCATTGATGGTGTTTGGCAGAGACAGAACAGCTCTGTTGTCAGACATCTCAGAGGTTCTTCCTGCTCAGTCCAGACTCCTCTCTGGGATGGGTAATTCCTACTGCCCTCTGATTTTCCACTGTTTGATCCTTATTCCCTCCCAGCACACCTCATCACAGGGGAAAGGGATGCAAGAGGGGAGAGAACTGAACAGCAACTCAAGAAGGATGAACTTGGCCTAGTGGGTTGAAATTGGAAGGAGGCTGACAAACAAAACTCACTGGCAGTTTACAGAAGGAGCAGCAGCAGCCTGCAATTTGTAACACAGAAACCTGGACCTAACTCAAAATGGGTAGGTTTTTTTATAAAACAAAATGCCAGGAGCATGATTTTTTTAATTGTTTTTTATTTCCTTCCCACACACACATACTTTCATCCCATCTCTAATTAACACAAAATTAATACACCCACAGTGTCTGTTCTTTAAGCACCTCTCCTACTTTACTCTGATGCAAACAGACCATTGGCCTCCTTAAAAACACTCGTTTACCCCAACCAGGAAACTTGCCACAAAATGAAAATGTAACAGTACAGCAACATAAGCCAGAACAAACCCTCAAATCCTTACTTTTCTGTGACAGGAGAAGCCACATCCCGATCATAAAGCCTGGCTTGCCAGGGAAACAGGACTATTCCTCGATAGCCAAACACACTGTGCAGGAAGAGCTGAAAGGAACAAATAATTGCAGTTGAATTCACAGCAAGCTTTAATCAACATAGATACAACAGAAAACATGAAGCCCAAAGCCCTTTTCTGATAGTATTTAAAAATCTGTTAACTGAGGTAAAACTAGAAATGTTTAGAAAGGGTTTGAATGAGTGGGATGGGAATACAGGGAGAGTCACTACTGCAAGAACCTAGAGCAGAAACAGGGAACACAAACAGTCTGGGATGAGAGAAGAAATCCATGTCATCTCCATCCCATAAAAGGGGACTAAACCAGTAATTAATAGAGCAGCAGAAAGCAAGACTAGCATGGGAGAAACTGCTCAGAAACAGAGTATGTGAGTCATAAGCACATAAATGACAAATTTAATTGTTATTTCTTAAATTCATAGATTGCCTCTTCTGATCCCTGAGGGAGAAAACCCTCAGTGGAGCAAATGTCACTGGTGCTGCAGATTCTTATCGACCTGCTATTGTCAGATGACTGACAAACTGCAGACACAGCAGAGACAAAGACCACTGAGCTGTGAAGCTTCTGGCCTTCTGCTACACTACAGCAGCCTCCTTATGAGAAATCCCTCCGTTGTCCCTGTGGCATAAGCAGGGTCAGCTCTGCCCCCAGAACCCCTTACCTGACCAGTCTCATATTTGCCATGTTGCTTCGGGGCCTCAAACACCCCCACAGTCTCCAGCACTTTGCCCTCTGGGCGGTTCCTTGGAGCAGAGAGGCAGCTTGGAGGGTTTGCAGGGGCTGAACCAGCCCCCAGGCCAGGGGGACACAGCACCCGAGCCCACGGTCACGGGCAGACACTGCTCCCACCTTGTGCCTCCCTCGGGGACCACACACCCCACATGACAGCCCCACTATGCACTGGGCTGTCCAGTCCTACCTCCTGCCCCCACCCTTTGCCAGTCTCCCCTTTCTCAATTGTCCTCCACATCCCCATCCACGTCCCTTTATCCCAATCCTCCCTTTCCCATATCCCTGCTCCAGCAAGCCCAACTCCTCCCTACTCTTCCCCCAATGACTCAACAGTCCCCAACCTGCTCCCCAAACACCTACTGAGAGCCCCCACCCGCTCCAATCTCCCTTATCCCCAAATACCCCCCACAGCCCCCCCACTCCTTCCCAACCTTTCCCCAGCGACCCAACCGCCCCTACACCGCACCCCAACCACGCTCTCAATCACTCCCATTCCTAAACAGCCCCTCACAGCCCCCCTCACCGCTGCTCCCCCCGGATCGCCCCGGCCTGCCACGACCACCGGCTCTCCGTGCCCCTGCTCCCAAGCTGTTCCGACGCCGGGCTCTCCATGTTCATGGCTCTCCGTGTTCCCTGCTCTCCGTGACCCCTGTGCTTTCCAGACCCACTCCGGTTTTCCGTGCCCAGGGCTCCCCAGACCCTCTGGCCCCACTGCCACCGCCCGGTGGCCCCGCGGCCTCAGGGGACACTCAGCTGCCCCCAGGAGCTCCAGAGCTAAATTTGTCAAAAAAAAAAAGAGCTAAATCTTTTGAAATAGAAGATTGGGTACAAATCGGTAAAGGTACTGTGGTAGAAATGGTTATACTGGGTGGGCCGTGAGGTCCTGCTGCTATCCCACAGCTTTAACCTTAACTAACCGTGAGATTTCCTCCCACAGGTGCTGGGAGACTTAAAGTCTGAGGTAAAGCGTTTCTGGGTTTATTCCCACCTGAGGATGCACTGAATCCTCAGGGAAACCCAGGCTCGGTCCAGGGTGGGCCCTCGGGGCAGGATCTGGTGTGTGAGAAAATGCCAGCGAGTCCAACTGTGCCACCGGGAAACTCAGCATCAGCTCTGTTTAATCAACTCCTTATCAGCGACGTGGCAACTCGCACATAAAAGGCTTCGGCGGCCGTTCCGTTCTATTTGTGAAACTTCTCCAGAGCAGTTTTACAAGGCAGGGTAAGAACAGTCCGTGTGTGAAATACAGCCTTGAATTCCGATACCGGACACAGCTGTGGTGCTGGCACTCCACCGTCCCCACCGATCCTCTAATTTCTTGTGATAAGAAAAATGAACTCAATGATAAATATTCAGAGGAAAACCATATATCAAAGTCAGC
>JAYRBT010000043.1:3864925-3883061 GCA_036023395.1 Myiotriccus ornatus
GATCCTCTAATTTCTTGTGATAAGAAAAATGAACTCAATGATAAATATTCAGAGGAAAACCATATATCAAAGTCAGCTGTGCTGCAAATGTGCCTTACATTAGCAACACGGGGGTTCCAATGTCAATCGTCTGGTATTAACCTTATTATCTTTGAAGAAAATGTACGTATATACATTTACCCCACAAACATTCAGATAAACAAGTCTTTACTCACTATCTTCTCTTTTTGCTTTTTCTGCTGCACCATTTATCTTTCGTGTTTGTTCTGGAACGATATTTTCTTCCCTTATTTTTTCTTCCCTCCTTCCTCAGACATTGATGTTTTACCTGCAGGCTTTTCAGTATTTTGTTTCAACCTTAATTTTGTTACATTTTAGAAATTCATTGCTGTCACAACTTTACCTACATTGTATTTTTCTTCCCTCTAAACAAAAAGCCATCTTTCTAAAATATTGCTACACATTTTATCCTGCTTGTCATGATTGTCTCTGCTTAGTCTTCCAGTCTCGTTATGTCCTATTTCTTACTCAAGTTCTCTACAGTCACCTGTTGCTGAATATGTCTTTCATTACTGGAAGCAGCAATGTTTGATGCCTGTTTCTGAGGACCTTACATGTAATTTCTTTGCTCATAATGCCCGGGAATTCCTGGTGATGCTTCTGATATTGGGTGGTTGGATTCAGGGTTCAGAGAGCAGCTGGACCCCAAATTACGGGCATCTTCAGGTCATCAGAGATTGAGCTTGAGGTCAGTGATACCCTGTTACAAGCGACAAAAGGTATCAATATTGCATTATGTGTGAGAAAGGCTCCTGAACGCTGCACAGCTGGGATTTTGTCCTTGGAAGTTGTTTGCCACCCAATTTATTCCTTTCTCCTCACAACTGCTTCCAAGTCTCTGCTGCTGCTGGTGGCTCATCCTTCTAAATTTCAAAACTGGGAGGAGGAGCCAGAGGGCAGCCTTCCAAGCAGGAGTAAGAAAGATAATTAAGCAGTTAATGTCTGGCATTGGAGTTGGATGTGCTTGGGAACAGGAGCTTGTGACTGCTGCCCTCAGTGGGACAGGACAGTGGCAGGACCTGAGCCCTCTGCAAGGAGAGGACTGGCTGGCAAACAGTACAGCTTTGGTAGCTTGAGCCTGTTCCCCTTAGCTGTCCTTTCATGTCCCTTCCACCCCAAACCATTCTGGGATTCCATAATTCATTCTATATTTGGGGCTTCGTAGAATGGATGGGTGGAAATAGCAAGTAACTTCTATTTATTTTGCACAGTCGGAAGCAAGAAAATAAAGACTCCTTTTAAGAAAGATGGAAATCATTATGGTTTCTTCAGAAGGAAAATGAGCTGCAGCATGAGATTGTTGGGTCCTTGACCTTCCTGGTAATATAGACCCCTTTAGGTTTTACAGATACATTTATTAAAAAAATAAATAATTAAAACATTTGTCTTATATACATATATATATAAATCAGCTCATAGAAAGTTGGTAATACTTAGCAAATGATCTGCAAAGCCACTGAAAATGTGTTTTCAAATAAAGTCGTTTAGAAAAGAAGCAGTAAAACATAGAGTACCTTACTGAAATTGATATAAAAAAACCTAAAACCTAAAAAAAAAGGCAGTTTAATAAGTTCAAGATGATAAACGGAAGAAACAATCAATTCCAAAGCAGGAGCGCTGTTGAGATAAACCCCTGAAATGAAAGCAGAAGTAGGTGGTAGAGGTGCTTCTATAATATGTCAGCTTTTATGTCTTGAGATGGCCAATCCATTCTTGTTTTCACATCCTGTTAGTGGGATTTGCATTTGATATCCAGAAGATCAGATTTGTTTCCTGCAGATTGGAAGCACATGCTGCTTGTAAATCTCCCTTTCCTCCGGCTTTTTGCAGCCTGTGCGTGCCCAGCATTCCTGTCACCTCAACAGCTGAACTGCAGCAAGTTTTGCCTCTTCACGTGTACATGTCAAAGTGCATATTTTAGAGCTTCAGGCATTTTTTTTTTTCATTTCATAGTAACCTGATTTTGTTGGTTGCCTGTAGTGCCCCTACAGCCACACTAAACTTTGCAGCTTGAGTCCCCCAAATTACTGTGTCTTGGCATAGGAATATTTATAAAGTAAATCCTTATTTAAAGGGGAAATAAATCCCTGTATACTTGCAGCTCAGCCTAAATGAAGGTTTTGTCAATATAATTATACTGTTTTCCTCCCATCTTTAAGCATGGGTCTGTCTATAGAGATTGTTGGTATTAACTAAACACTCCTACTGACCAGCTTATCTTCTGAAAATATTCTGTATTTTCAGTCTGATTTGATGTTAACCAACAATAACTGGCCATGGAAATTATTAGATAAGCTGCTCTACCTACTTGGAAAACAAAAGGCAGCTCCCACTTGGTGTTTTCCCAGCCTCTTGTCAAGAGAGGCTACACAATATTGCAGCTGGAGAAAGGGAGCAGCTCCAGATCTGGGGATATGAAAATTTCCAGACTTGTGGATAACAGCACAGGGGGAGGCAGCTGGAATGCCGGGTGTCTCTGGGATGGCAGGATCGTGTTGCTGTTGGGGTGGAAGCTCTCAGTCTCAGTTTGGTTTTCTGCATGTTAATGTCCAGAGCTGTCCTGTTTTTATAAGCAGGGAACTGAGAACAGAGAAAATTAACTTTGCTGGAAGGGAAGAGTGGAGATCCTACACAGCAATCCAAGTGTTCCCAAGTATTTCCATGAACGCTGGGGGGGAGGAGATTGACAGAGCAGCCACTTGTGATTCTCATTCATGTGTTTGCCAGGGACTGCTTTTGTACAGAGCTGTTCAAATGTATTCCAGGAGCACAGCGCTGCAGGAACGTGGCCCTCAGGGAATCTCAACGCCCCCACGATGCACAGCTTTCAGCCACAGGTTCCTTCTGTGTCTTGAGGTATGGCAGAGAGTGGAGAGGGAATGCACTGGATGTTTTGCACCAGGGAATCACCTGTCTCCTGCATCCCCTGGGGAACAATCAGGGATTAAAGTCATTAGTCAGTATTGCTGAGTAGAAACGTATGCTCAGGACTTGTCTCTTGGACTTCTCTTGGTGATGTTTTATTATACTTTTCCTGATGCTTCTACAGTGAAATTTATTTCCTGATTTTCAGTTAAGGATCTCTTTTTGTTTGGTGGCTTTTTAGCAGTAGTGTTTGTCTTTAGAGTTTAGGGAGTGGACTAAAAGTACCAGAATTGTTTCGAAAGCAGTGTGAAGAGCCTGGGCCCATTAGATTAATTTGCTCTAGAAAGGGAGGACATCTCTTAACCTTAAAATGTTTAAACTGTAAGGCTAGAAATGGTACTTCCTGCAAAACTATCAGAAAACTATCAAAAATTCAAAAAATCATCCTAAGTGGACTTTCAGGGTTTGTGTTCTCGCAAGTGACTCCCGGAAACGCTGAAAGAAACGGCAACTGAAAAACTTCTGAGGCAAACTTAATGATTAAACTCCGAAATGCAGAGATCAAAGAGGAGCTGCTGGGGAGATGTGAGAATTCGGTCAGTTGCAGATGTAAATAGACGTTTCTCAACAAAAGGTCTGTTGACAGTGCAAGAATGAAATCTTCAATCACTCAAAACGAGAAATATGGGAGGATCAAAGAGCGTGTCAATAGATAGTAAAACAAAACCTCAAGTGAATTAGTTAACTAATTAATTTCAGCTTTAAGAAAGGGATAAGTTTTAACACGGACCAGTTCCTTCTTTTGTGGCTTAACTAAGTACAGATTAATAAAGTGAGAATTGGGAATTTTATCATCAGCAGTTACTTAAAGGATAAGATCAGGGCAGAAACTGTTTTTCCAGTGCTTCCCAGTTAGCACAGACACATCAAATTCACCCAGGAGAGCTTATCTAAGTGTTTCATATGAAAATTAACATGTTATCTGGGGTTTCATATGCCAGAGGTTGCTTCAGAAGGCTTTTACAAGAGTTTATCTTGTGTTTGGAATGCTGCTTGGGAGGATGTGATTCTGCACCTCTGACCTGAATTATCCATACTCCACGAGTAGTTTTGCTGGTTGTTGCCACGACTGCGGTCGCTTTTCCCACACAAAACACACCTCCACAGAAGGAGGTGAGAAACAGCAGGAGGCAAACTGTGACCAGTCCTAATCCCAGTTTTTGGAAGGAGAAATAAATCCATCTGTGGCTTAGTTTATGCTCTTTGTCATGGCAGTGTAACCGATGCTGGTACCACCATCTCTGTGTTTAAAAAATACAAGGCTTTGCTCTGAGGAAGTTCTGTCTTTACCTGCCTTGTTCCTCATGACACCGTTGGGTCACCCAAGGCCACGCCACGATTTCACCCACCCTTCAAACCCAGACTGCTCAGTGAGGTAAATTAGGATCACTATGACTCTGCTCTCCAGACCTCTGGCAACAATCCTAAGCACAAGTGTACGGGCAAGAAATAACATTAAATTAAAGATAATTAAGCAATACATTTCACGGTGCTGACAGTTTGGGAGTATGTAGGGCAGATGACTGATACAGTTTGAAATTGTTGAGATGTGACTGGCATTCCACTGGGTTATGAATTGGCCATACGATGAGTGACTAGTTGTAACTGCCCTGCTGCATTTACACAGACTGTCAACTGCTCACCGACCAGCCAAATGACAAAATCAAATTAAAAGGCTCATAGCCACTACTGTACAAGCCCCTGGAGACCCTGAATAAACAGATGGATCTTGTGCTGAGGACCAGATGTGAACTGGCAAGCAAACAATTCCAGAGGCATCATTCCCCTTCGCTGCAAATTCCCCGTGTGGAGATGTTCAGATCTTGGGGCAACGGAGAAGAAACAGGATGGCTCAAAACGAGTAGGAGGAAAAGTCTGATTTGGAAAAATTCAAGCTCAGAGCCAATGCAGAAGTAAAGGTCTTGCCTTTGTAAAGAGACGATATGTAAATTATCAGATAGTAGTTCTGATAAGGCATTAAATGAAAATGTTTATGTTTGTTGTGGGTTTTTTTCTTACCACTAATAGCTGAAAAAGAGGCGAGTGAATGAAATTCCAGGAGGGATTCAGATCTAATGCTGCAGGGTAAGTGCCTGCAAGCTGCAGGAGTAAAGCAATGCATTGACAAAGACAAGCGTTTTCTATCAGGATGGAAAAAAATACATGTCCAGAACATGGACCAGGGTTAATGCTGGTATGGAACTGTCCAACTGACCGACTGCATAGTCTTAAATCTGAATTTTCAGAGGCTCAGAGTGGAATTGAAGTGATAAAACCACTATTTATGCAGATTGACTGCTGGTTTTGGCAGAGGTGGAACCAAATCATCACATAAATTGTTATAATTACAAAACTAGGGGGGTTAATGTAGTCCAAGGTTTGGGTTAGTATGTTTTTGGGAGTAAATTTCAAACTGCTTTATTAGCAGATGTGCTTATATATTTTTAAACCCAAGTCCCACATGCTCAGTAAATGCTTTGAGGGCTTTGTTAAAAATATGTCCCGAAGGGATGAACCACTGGCTCGGCTGAAGTCAGTGGAAGCTTCCCAATTATTCCCATGAGGTCAGAACATCACTCTCATTGTTTAAAAGGCATCTTCATAAAGTGCACTATGACAACGATATACAAGTTAATTGTAAAATACTGCACATCTGGAGGTATCTTCTAAAAAGCTGCAATTGTTTATGCACTCAGGTAGTGAAATGGCAGAAATAAATAAGATGTATCTAAATCGATTTGTAATTTAAATATTTGCCTTCCGCACGTTAACCATCATGCATTTAAACTTAAATCAAAGCCACTGTGATTATCCCTAATTCACAATGTGCCCATTGCTTGCAGACACAGTCCATAAATATTAAGCTGTGACAGCTTGCCAGAAGTTCTCCTGCAAGGACCTGCTGATGGAGCTTTTCTAAAGAGCCTTCAGAAAAGCAGCAAACTGCGTGCCCCTCCAGCTGCAGCAGTTGTTCCCCAGCTTTCCCAATCAGATTTGTTGAAACTCTCTGTATCAGGACGTCTTTATCGGTAATGGATCCCTCCCTTAATTTGCACTGATGCATTTGGAATGTCAGCTTCCAAAACAAGGCACATGGGAGGCATTTAAAGTAGATTTTCTGAAAGGGGAATGAACAAAGAGCATGTCAGGTTCCATTTTGATTTGCATGACAAACCCAGCACGCAGTGTTCTGGTGGGCCGGGCTGGGCTCGCCTGCCACTCACGGCGTCTGTCACTTTGCTATGAGCACTTCTGACAGTCCGTTATGTTAATTGTTCTAAGGATTGTTTTCCTGGGGGAAGAAAAGGAAAGGCATTTTTATTTTTGTTCTCCTTCCATCGACAGGAAAGGAGGGATGTCTGAGGGAACAGAAAATGTTTTCAAGCGGGTTTTGGTCTATTTTTTTTTTTTTTTGGTAAATAATCCTGTGAGGTCATCAACGAAGTTCAGTATTTTAAATCTTATTGTTACTCGCTCCGTGTGTTTTTGAGTGGGAAGTACCAGGCCCCTAAACTAGAAACTTGGGGAGTCTATTGTTTTGGTGCACACCACTCTTTGATCCTTTGAGTCCCACAGTGATGGGTCCTGCAGAGTGGTTTGTGCTGTGCCTATGTGCTGCTGTGGGATAATATTGTGGTGCTTTGACAAGTGCTAGCAAGAAATTTAATGCCCTCTGAGGGCTTGTGGGACACCCATTGTTCTTGGTATGTGGGTAACTCTCGTGTGTCAGACCTGGTGGGGGATCTGTGCACGGACTGAATTCTGGAGGCACAATTCAAGGTGGAGGTTGCTGTGGCCCCTGAGGGTGCACACACTCCTCTACCATCTAAAACAGTCAGGGATTGTTTGGTGGTGGGTTTTGAGGTTCCGAGTTCCTGACTGACTGCAGGTTGACCACAGAACAGGATTTTCAGACTGACAGAATGAGCAATCATAAAGTTTCAGAAGGCTGCTGTTTATGCTGGTGTCTCTCTTCCACAGTTACTGCTGATGTGCAGCCCAAGCAGAACTTAGTGGTTAAAGAGTGAGGAGAGCAAGAAGATAGAATTTTCCAGAGGTTTACAGGTAGTGACTGACATTTACCTTTTAAGTTCTGAACTCCTACACTGCATGTGGTGTTCTCATTTACAGGTTGTGATCTAAGTGCACCATGACAGATTAGCTCTAAATACAGAATGCTTTTATAGTATAAAATCATACCATCAGATGCAGAAGTGCTCAAATGAAGTTAATCCAGTGTAGTAATTCCAATCACATTCTTGCTCAGTGATTCAGGGTGCTAATGCTACTTTTCCTCCCCAGTGTTGTCCTCCTTAAAGGCTGTTTCATTAAAGTCTTTGGATCTGTACAACAATCAGTTTGAGCTGCTGCATCTCAAAAGGTCAGCCCCAATATAATTAATAACTTACTGTTGATTACGTATAACACTCCTTCACTAACACTTTGAGAAGGATTGTTGTGCTGATTTACTGGAAGCTGAACTCCATGGGAGGTGAACTCACTGAAATGTAGGTCCCAAGAGCCTGAAGGCTTTGGGGGGTGGCTGTGCTGGGACAGCTGTGCTGCCCCTGCTCTGACCCAGGGCCTTTGGCAGTTGAGTAGGACAAGGGAGTCTCCAGGGAGGACAGTCTCCATCAGGAACTCGTTCCTGTGGGATAAGGGGTGCCTTGGCACGAGACAGCTGCAGTGCAGAGCTGCCTCGGCCCCCAAGCCCTGAATGCAGCACCAGTCTGCAGTTCTTGGTCTTGTGACTGGATGGTGCCTCTCCATTTCCTCGTAGCTTTTCTGTTTGGTCACTTCTTGGAAAATCATGTCACTATTTCCTGTCAGGGAGAAAAGTTGCTGAACCTCTCCCACTAAGGATTCATTTGGGCTTTTTTTAATTGGTGCCCAATATTGAGAAAAACCACCACAAGTCCAAGTCACAGCAGGTGAAAAAAACTACCACTGCTCTTGAAAGCTCTTGTAAAGTTCTTTGTCTTGTGTGTGTTTTTAACAAAGTCACTTGCTCAGGTTCTCGCTCTGTACTGGGCAACACCTGTTAAACATTTTGACTGTAATTACAGGGAAAAATTACTCCCATTGTTTTTTGGCTATTATATCTGACCAGCTCAGTGCCAGCAGTGACAACTCAATGCACAAGCAGCAGTTACTGTGGATAATATGCATTTAAAGCAACTCTCAATAAATTGTCTCCCATCTCACTTTTTTTCATTTCCCGGGGCTTCCCTCATTTCATCATCATCATGGCTAGGCTTTGCGAACGAAGATTTGAGGAGGGCTCTACCCATGCTTGCTGCAAGTGCACTGATGGGTATAACCTTCGAGCCTGCGCAGTGGATTTTTTAGGTGGGGCTCAGCTTGCGCAGAACTGGTCCCACCTGAAATTTCCTGTGCCAGGGTCTCATCACCCTCACAATCAAGGATTTTTTCCTAAAAATTTGGAAGATGGAAAAAGAAGGCACCATGTGAGAGGGGAAGAGCCATTTGTCCTGGAGGAATCCCACCACAGTCTCTCCTCATAGGTGAGAAGCTCCAGACCCCTCACCATCCTTGTGGCCTCTGCTGGATTCTCTCCCGTAGTTCCTTGTCTGTCTTGTACTGAGGAGCCCAGAACCGGACCCAGCACTCCAGACGTGACCTCATCAGGGCTGAGCAGACGGGGAGCATCACCTCCCTGACCTGCTGGCCACACTCCCCCTGCACTGGATTCCAGCTTGGACCCTCACCGGGGTGCTTGTGCTTTGTGTCTGCACGTCCCAGGCTCGGCTTTGTCATTTCTCCTCCTGTGGGAGCTGGGCTTGTTTAGTCTGGAGAAGAGAAGACTGAGAGGGGATCTCATCAATGCACAAATATCTCCAAGTCGGGTGTCAGAGGATGGTGACAGACTCTTTTCCGTGGTGCCCAGCAACACCACAAGGACGAGGAACAATGACCATAAAGAAGTTTCACCTCGGCACGGAGACAAACTTCTCTCCGTGGAGGGTGGCAGAGCCCTGGAACAGCTGCCCAGGGAGGGCGTGGAGTCTCCCTCTCAGGAGACATTCCAGACCCAGCTGGAGGCGCTCCTGTGTCACCTGCTCCAGGTGGCCCTGTGATCCCCACCCGCAGGACTGCGGCCGCCGTGCGGAGCTGCGCGGCCCCTCCGGCCGGGCAGGGGGCGGCAGAGGCCGGGCCGGGCCGGGCCGGCCGGAAGCGGCGGCGGCGGCAGCGGCCGCGCCTCGGGCTGGGCTGTGCCGAGCTGTGCCGTGCCGTGCCGAGCCGAGCCGTGCCGTGCCGTGCCGTGCCGGGCCACGCCGCAGCGCCGCGGCCATGGCGGAGCGCATCGAGCAGCGGCTGGAGGACCGCGTGCCGGAGCTGGAGCAGCTGGAGCGGGTCGGGCTGTTCTCCCGCACGGAGATCCGGTGAGCGGGGCCGGGCCGGGAGGGCGCGCGTGGCGCGGCCGGGGGCGCTCCCGTCGCTCACGTCCCGATCCCCGCAGGGCCGTCCTGAGGAAAGCCTCGGCTCTGGAGTACAAAATACAGCGGAGAGCGCTGCGGAAGGAGGATTTCATTAATTACATCCAGGTAGGCTTTGCCGAGCAGCAGGGCGGGCCGTCTCTCGCTGCACATCCAGCTCTGAACTGAGTACTTTTCGTCGTGCCCGAAGTAGAAAACAGGTCAGAAAACTATTGTACGAGGCCTCACCTCGCCTGGTCCCTGATGTTCAGCTGAGAGCGGCTTGCTGGCAACAGAGCAGCAAGCAGAGCCAGGAGTTGGTGCCTGAGGTTGGGATGAGACTTCTCTCGTGTTGAGACCTTCTCCTGTGGCTTCTGATCTCTCCAGGGAGGATACACTGGGCAAATTGTAGTTAAGTGGAATTAGTAAGTTGGATATTAGGAAAAAGCTTCTAAAAGGGTGGTTGGCACTGACCAGGCTCCCCAGGGCAGTGGGCACGGCCCCAATGCTGCCAGAGCTCCAGGAGTGTTTAGACAACGCTCTCAGACACAGGGTGGGATTGTTGGGGTGTCCTGGGCAGGGCCAGGAGTTGGACTTCGATGATTCTTGTAGGTCTTTTCCAACTCAGGATATTTTATGGTGCTGATTTTTTTGTGGCTAAACAAACTTCTAATTACAAGTTTGGCTTGGGCATCACAATTCTAGGAATGTGAGTTGCCAGAAGCTCAAGTCTGAAATATCACATGCAGTAGAAATCCTCAATATTAATTTCATCCAGTCTTAGAAATATAGTGACCCAGTCAAAAGATTATTGCTTAGCTTTTCCTGTTTGTAATGTTTATTGTCCACCTGATTAGCTCTAACAAACTTTATATGTATTTTTTTTGTCTTGCTGCTAGATGTCTCTTCATTGGGTTTTAAATGTTATTTTTCTTTCCATTCCAGTATGAAATTAATCTGTTGGAACTGATCAAGAAAAGAAGAGCAGTAAGTTTGTCAGTTATTATTAGGAGTGCAAAATACTTTATGCCAAATTTTCTATTGCTATAAAATTGGTATTTTTTCCCTCCCAGCGCACTGGATACTCGTTTAAGAAGGAGGAAATCGAGCATTCCATTCTGCACCGAGTCCACAGCCTGTTCAACAGAGCTACAGGAAAATGGAAAGTAAGTTTATTTGAGTTCCTTTTTCTTCTGCATGCCAGGTCATTCTACCAAGGGTGTGTTGTGATTTTGTACCTTGTGAGGTTGATTCTCTTCCTCTTTTCATTTCCAACAGGATGATGTCCAGCTCTGGCTTTCACATGTTGCATTTTGCAAGCAGTGGGTGAGTTTTCCAATGCTGATCTTACCTGAGCTGAGATAGTGGATTGGTGGTTATTCAGGCATCTGGAACAATTCAAGACAGTGTTACTGCCCAATGCTGTAACACTGAAATAATTTTGATAATATTGTTGGATCTGCCTGGGATTTTCCTTGATGTGTGTAAGTGTTCCATTCAGTACCAGAGTGGGTAAAACAAAGCTGCTTCTTTTACAGAATGCAAAACATCAACTCAGTAAGGTGTTTTCTACCATGTTGGCCATTCATTCCAATAAACCAGGTAAATAAAACAGTGGTGAGTGCTGCACAAACGCCTCAGTGTAAACTGTGTGGTGTTAGTTAAAGTTCTTGTAGATCTCAGTTCAGGCTATCAGGGTGAAGGTCCCCACTCTTTTTTTTGCCTTGCTGCTGCTTCAGAGAGACGGCTCTGACAGGGGCTGTGCTGAGCAAGGAGATGGGAAGTAGGTCTGAGTGACCATTTCCCAGGCAGACTGGGCACTAAGTAGATATAGCAGAGGTGGGAGATGTTGAATGCTCAAGACTGCTCTCTGCCTTTGGGAGACATCATTAGCTCTGTAGCTAAACCAGATTAAACTTTCTGGATCTGCCTAGCTGCTTAGATCCATCCTTCAGCTTGGTTTTCATGGGAGATAATCAGTTTGGTTCCAATGCTGAGCTCATTTTGAGAGATTAAATTAAGCAATTTGTATCACCTTCTGCAGCGCTGTGGATTATGGCAGCAAAGTGGGAAATGGAGACACGACTGTCATCAGAAAGTGCCAGGCACTTGTTCCTCCGTGCTCTGCGCTTCCATCCAGAGTGCCCAAAACTTTATCAAGAGGTGAGCTCCTGGTTTTCTTCTACAACCAGTTATTTGATCAGTCAGAGCAAATCACTTCAGCATATTTCTCAAGAAAAAACAAACTGGTTTTCCCCTCAGCGGGAAAATGTCAAAAATATAAAAAAAAAACACAGCCCCAAAATTCCGTTCTAAGGTGCTGGTAAGCTCTGCTTGGACATATTTCTCAGGGTCAGTCTGGCATCCTCAGCCTTTGTTGGGGATCTTGGTTTTCTTTGAGAGTAAGTTAAGTTTAAAGAATGACTAAAGAATGACATTGCTACATGTGGGAAATGTCTGGTTCAGTATTAGGGCATATAGTTATGTGCACCAGCTTCCAAAAGCCAAGGCTCTTGGACATAGATGGGATGTGGGGAGGCCCTGATTTGTAGCTCCTCAGAGCTTGTTTTACCTCGTTTGTGGACTGAGATTTTGATGACTTACCCCCCCCAGTCACTTCACTGTGTTGTCACTCTCACAGTATTTCAGGATGGAGCTGATGCACGCTGAGAAACAGAGGAAGGAAAAGAAAGAATTTGAAAAAGCCAAGATGGACTTGGTAGGTCAGCTGAACTTACTTAAGAGAGATTGTCTGCTTGTGTGTCCCACTCTGAGTGCACAGTTTCAAGGGATCTGGATTAATGGTTTGTTTGACAAGGGCTTAAGAGAAAGTTTTTGTTCATGTGCTGTGCTGTGTGGAGCTTTTCAAGTGTTTGCTGGTGCTCAGCTCAAATACTTCACACAGTGATTTTTCTTTGCAATTGTAACATCTTTCATTATATTCCCCAGTCTGAAAATTAATAGGAATTTCTGGAAAGGAGTAGTTAAACTTACTATCTTTCATTTCTTCCTAGTTGACTTGTGCAAATTACATAAAAATAGATGAAAGAAAACAGTGATATCTTCTGACTTTTTTCTCCCTATTTGCAAAACTGATAGCTGAGAAAAGAAAAGAATTTTTTCAATGATATGTTTTGATATTGCAGGGGGAATTCAATTACTCTGATGAGATTCTCAATGGGGAAATGGCTCGAATAGTCTACAGGGATGCAACTCAGAAAATTAAAGGTGATTGAATATTTCTTGTACTCATTCAGTAAGAAAATTGTCACCTTTAACCCAGCTCTGCAGTAGGCAAAAATGCAAAGTGTGCAACTGATGTGATATGTTGAGGAGTTCTTTAACAAATACTCCATTTGACAGTTTTTTTTTCTCCTCTTGAAATGCAGGTGTTGAGTTCCAGCTGGCTGTGCTCTCCATTGCAAAGCTCTTTGATTTTACCCAAGATTTGCAAAAAGAAATCCTTGAAAAGTGAGTTGTGGCTTCGTGTTATGTTTTTATTTTATTCTAGTTGGGGTTTTAAGAAACATGTTCTCATAACTTCTCTAATTTATAGTGCATTGACAGAACTTGAAGCACTAAAAGCTGTTCCTGTAGGGAATTAGTGTTAAGGCTTCTGTGAAATCCTTTAAGAAAAACAAAAGATGAGGCGTGTCCTTTAGTAAAGGATGCTTGTATCTAACTTCAGAAAGGGCTTTAAAAAGCTGCTGAAGAAAATTTAGATAAAAAATAGGTGTCACTGAATAATTACTGCACTTAGTTTCTGTAAATTCACTGCAGGAACTGTGGGTTTTCACAGTGTACTTTTGTGGCATTTTTGCATCTTTTATTTCTTTAGTTCCTCTCGAAAGAAAGATTTCTCTTGGCAACTTCCTATCTAGTTCATGTTATTTCTGGAGTATAACCATCTTAAATATTTTTTGAAAACCCTAATATTTTGTCCTTCTCTTGTGGAAAGTAAGATATTTTTTTCTCTGGCATTTGGTTACTTAGATATATATATCTATATATACTTACGTATTAACAACCAAACAAATATAACAAGTTACATACCAACCCTTCCAAACATAGCTGGGAATGAAGGACGGTGCTTGGGGGTTGTCACAGACGTGGTGTGTTTAGTTTGCAGGCCAGTTATGCTGATGATCCCCTGACCTGGGACCACATGGCCCGCCGGGAGCTGGATTTGGGGTCCCTGCAGCCCCCAGAACACACCCCAAAGCAGAGGAAGGTGGCAGAGATGGCCCGGAGGGAGGAGCGGTGCTGTGCAGTCTTTGATGAGGCTGTGGGAGCGGTGCCAACAGGTGACATGTCCTGCCTGCATTTGAACAGCTTTTCCTGGGACTTGGAAGGCTCGAAGGGGATGGCAGGCTCTACCAGAGCTGAGAGAAGGAAAGCAGCTTTTACATGCTGCCTGGTGGGCATCTGTTTTAGGTGTTATTTGGGTTATTTTCCAAAGCATTTATGCTCTCAAAGGAGCTGCTTAACTGGAAATGTGAGTGTATTGCTGGTTAGCTGTGAGTAAGCAATGGGTTTGAGTGGCCAGTGGAGTGGATATCCAACTCCCAGCATCTGGCACTGTCCTTACTTGGAACATTGCTTGTGAAGCCTCAGCTGAACCAAGAGATGGATGCTCTTGACAAGGAGTTACTCCCTGCAGCTTGTACTGGGAAGCCATTTTAAAATGTTAATGGTCCAAATCTAGGGCCTCTTTTTATAATACAACATTTCAAAACAAAGTTGGCATTAACAGTCTGCTTGGATTCTTTGTGTTTCTTAAATATTGGTGCTTGCTCTTGTGATTCTGTGCAGTGTGATATTATCCCTTTGCTTCTACAGAGGACATGTGGAAATGTTACATCACGTTTTGCTTAGAGAGATATAACAGGAAAACCAACAGTGAAGAATTAAAGCAAAAGGTAAAAGCTTATGAGGAAATCATACAAACAAATCATCCCTGTTTTTACTGACTTCTGTAATCCAGAAGCAAGACAAGAAACAAATATATTTTGACATTTTATCAGAAATACCTACCTGTGGCCATCACTAAGAATCATTTAGTGTCCATCTGGGAAGATCACTTTTACTGTCAGGCTCACACATGGCCTGCCTGAACATGAATAACCTGGGCATAAACCAGCCTTGTCAGTAAAGTGCAGTGACCTCTTTGGATGAAAGCTAAAACTCAAACTTGTTAATTATAGAATGGTTTGGTTGGAGGGGACCTTAAATGTTCAGTGACAGTGTAATTAGATATTCAGTGACATGTTGGTAGACAGTCCACTGGGCTTCTTGAAATGCTGGAATCTGGTATTTACAGGAATAATGCTTGGTTTTTTCCTCTCTGTTGATTCTAGAGGCTGGAGAGGACACTGAGTGTGTTCAACAAAGCCCATGAGTGTAATTTGCTGCCAGAAGCTCTCTATAAGCAGTGGGTAAGAGTTGACACAAGAAACAGATTGCTTTTTAGCGAGGTGTTCCAAGTCTCCTGTGGTGATGAGCTGTATCTGCTGGGTTTCAGCTGCAGCTGTTGCTGGAGTCCAGCCTCTCTGAGAAGGCTGTGGAGGTGGCAGAAGCTGCAACCAGGCGCTTCAGCGTGTCCGTGGACATGTGGCAGATGAGGCTGCAGGTGATGATCCAGCTGAAGAGGGAAGATGTGACCCAGTGTTTTGAAGAAGCCATTAAACACGTGAAATCCAAGGTCTGTGCTGGTTTATGGACTTACATGTCGTGGGCCAGAAACCTCTGATGCTTGGCTGCTTGAGTTTTCCTTCACAAGGCATTCAGAGTCCCTAAGAATTTTTAAGGTCAGATATATGAACTCGATGTTCCACATGCACGTTGCATTGCTGAGTATTAGGGAACTGTAAATTCACTTCAGAGTCACAGGTTTAAAGTCTGAATGCTCCCAGGTGACATTTTGCATACTCTCCTAGCAGTGAGCTGGTATTCTTTGTGTGTTACTTGAAAAATATGCTTCCTTTTATTCACTGTGCTGACACACTGTGTGTGTGGTGTTTCAAGCCTTGAATTAGACGTGACTTCTGCTGTTCCATTTCAAACCCTGGGCACAAGGAGTGAGGAGAAGAAACAGGAAGGTGACTATTTCTTCTTGTTCTTGGATGCCTTTGTACTGCAGTGCTCAGTGATGCAGAACAACTTGTCTCATCCCTGGCAACTCTGCTGTCCACCTAAGTAGTGTTAGGAAGGAGATGAGAAGGGATTTCAGGGTGCAGCCCAAAGTTGTCCTTCCAAGAGCTGTGCCTAAAGGACATTTTTACAGCAGCTAATACAGAACCTGGAGGATGTGTTGCTGTCTGTGCCTGTAAATCAGTCACTGTATTTTAGGCATTTGATGTATCTGCTCACCTTGTAGGGCACTTTGGCATTGTGGACCCTCTGGGTGGAATGGAGCGAAGGCACAAACAGCAAGGAGGACACAGAAGCTCTCTACCAGGTACTGGGCTAATCAAAATCTACTTTTATGTCTGTGTAAATAAATGGGAACAATGGGTGTGGATGGAACATGTAACAAATGCTTTATATAGCAGTTCTGTCATGGATGTGTTGATATCAAAGCATTTCAAGCAAAACCGTGTGTGTTACCAAAAATCAGCTGGACACAGGCTTATGGGGACAAGTGTCATTCCCCTTCTTCTGAGACACAGATGTTTGTAAGCACAACCAGTGATGTACTCTCACTTCGTGGTCTAGAATTTTTGCTGTTTCAGACGCCTGTCTGAACACGGAAGAGAGAATTTTACAGTCTCTCTGAAAACATCAGTCTTGTTATAGAAAACTCAAGATCAGAACTGGGACTTTAATCTCACTATAAATGTCCTCAATATCTTAGGGCAAAACATTCCCTTTTTGCCTGGCATGTTGGGTAGTGGGGTTTTCCCCCCTTTTACAACATCAAACACGTATTTCAGGTGGAAGCTTGAATTCATCTGTTTGTAGAGCATTGTGAAACCCTCTGCATGAAGGGTGTTAAGGAAATGGCAGTTGCCAGCTGTGTGGAATACTGGAGCAGAAATGTATTTTAGACTTAGGAGATCTGCTTTATTTCAGATGCCTGATGAGGGAGAAGGTACTGTTTGGTTTTGTCTCCCTTGTTGCCTTTTAATTGTAGGTATGTGGTTGTTTTATTTTTTGGTTTGTGTTTTTCTTCCTTTTAAACTTGCAGAGATCCTTACGTGCCACAACTCCTGCTGAATCTGTGACTATGAAAGAAATGTATCTCGACTGGACTTACAGAAGTGGTGGTTATAAGAAGGTTAAAAAAGTCTTTACCAGGTAACAAATAAAACCCTCAAACCAGATTCTTCTAGGGTGTATGCTAAAAGACTTGAAGTCTGAAGTGACTTGTTTTATTTCAGCCTGTGTGAAAATCGTCCCCTTTCACTTGACTTCTTCAGGAAGATGATCCAAATAGAAAAGGAGCAAGTAAGTTGTTGAATATCCAATTAGTGCCTTGTATTTGTAAAATACACTTCTAACTTTGGATCTGAATAGGAAACAGAATGGTGGTGTCAGTCTGTGATCAGCTCATGTTTGTCTTCACGAGTTGATTCACAGGATGGGATACAAGCCCAGTTCCATGGAAACTAATCTTGGGCAGTGTGTGTGTGTGCGTGTAATTGCCATGACTCTCTTCCTTTGTAAGAATCTAATCAAGCTGCAGATTCACTTCTGTACAAAATAAATGGCCTTTTAATACCTTCATTTGTTAGGAATCCTGCAAAATGCTTCATCTGAGAGAATACTATGAACGTGCCTTGAGGGAGTTTGGTTCGACAGATACTGGTAAGGGGATTCTATTATTTATTTATTTATTCATTTATTCATTCATTCAGTGCTGCCTCCTATTTCCACCCATTTGAAAAGGTAGCAGTTTGTTCTGCCCTTGTGCTTGCTGTCATGCAGGGCAGAGCTTATTTCTTCTGTGCCTTTAAGTGTAGGACACTGCAGTGACCCTCCACTGTCAGCCCAGGGTCATTGGCACTGGGATGGCTTCAGCACCACTGGGAGCACATCAGGTCTTGACACTGGCATTGTTGCATTTTTTTCTCAAGACATCACTGTTCCAGCTGGGAACAGAACCCAGGGTTTTGCTCCTCAAGGTGCAGGACACTGTAGTTTGATGAAATAAACTTTATTGCATTAACATCAAAGACACTTACAAAAAGAATCTGTAGTTAGATTTGTCTGTTAAGTAATACCTAGTTAAAGTATAACCAGAACTTCCATTTTTCTTTCAAAGATCTGTGGCTGGATTATGTCAAGGAAGAGCTCAGTCATCCCCAAGGCAAACCAGAAAACTGTGGGAGCATTCACTGGCGAGCTATGAAGATGCTGCAGGGAGACCTGGTGGAAGATTTTGTTTCCAAATACACTTTATTGCAAACCGGACATTTATGAAAAACTATACTTAGTTCTAATGTCACAGTGCATTTTTTTTTTTAACTTCTTTGTACAGAGGTTGTCCTGGATCTTATTAAAGTTTACCTTCTTTACATTCTGTGTGACAAAAAAAGAATCATCTGTTCCATTGCAGATGTTTCTAGTGTTGCTTTTGCCAGGGGCAGGCTCAAGTGCACAGTTAGAGAAAGCAAAAGCATCTCTGAGGGTGTTCTCATTGAGGCTTCTGAGAGCAAATTCTTCATCCTGCCCAAACATTCAGATAGTTATAATGCATCAGTTTTTACACTCTG
>JAYRBT010000043.1:3884745-3908160 GCA_036023395.1 Myiotriccus ornatus
TGCTGCTCCGCCGCCCCTCGGCGCCGCTGGAGGGTCCGGTCCGCTCCTGCCCCTCGGCGTGTGGGCTCCCACGTGGTGGTGGATTCACGTTTTGGTGTTCATATTTCTTCCTCTCCTCGTGCCTTCATTACCACCGTTCCCAAACGGGCACGTTTTGCGTCAGTTTTGGGGCCCCGTCCCGGAGAGGTGGCAGGAGGATTGCGGGGGTGAGGGAGGAGGTGGCTGTGCTGTGTTGCTGGTGCCGGGGGGACTGATGGCAGCAGCAGGATGAGCCATCCCTCGGCAGATTTGCCTTCTGAAGTGAAAGCCTGTTTGGTTTTAAACCTCTGATTCATCAGGGGAACAAATGGATGGGCTCCAGGGTGCAGAAACACTCAAATGCAGTAGCAGTTGTGTGAACCGTGTTGGAGCAGTCAGTGAAAGCTGCTGTTGAATTCTTTAAAACTCTCTTGTAGGTGATGGCCGGTGCCGTTGACACCACAAACCCCGAGGAGAAACAGCTTCCTAATAAGAGAGAAACTATGATCTGGAAGCCCAGAAAAGGTAGGACAAAACAAAGCAGATGGTGAATCATGAAACTTAGGCTTTGCTTGAGAAATTTATTTCAAACCTTTAGGTGAAGGGTGGCAAATGCCTCTTCAGTTACTGCACTAAATTATTTCCATGTAGATATTTGTGTATGGCTAGGTGCAAGAGCACTTAATCAATATGACTATTTTTAAACCAGAACCACAGTTTTTCAGCATACCTATTTTTTTAAAAATGCCTACAGGTGAATGTGGTGAAACAAGAACCGTTGGGTCCTTTGCTTTACTTAAAGAGTTATTTTCCAACAAAAGTGTGTGGAAAATCCTAAGTTGAGCTAGTGCTGTGATGCAAGGCTATGTCTACTGTTCCCAAGCATCTGCAATGTGAAGCAGCTCTGCAGTGATACTACACGTGTTGGAAACTGCATATATTATAATTAGATTAGTAGTCACAAAGTGCGTTTGTGTTCCTGTCCAAATTATTGTGTGCTGAGCATTTAATTATTCCTGTTTAATTTCTGAGTGTATCTGTTGACGCTTTCTGTTGGTTTTAGAATGTTTGCTGGACAACATTCCAAACGTTCCCGACAGCAAGTCTGAGGAAAGTGAAGCCTCTGATACCTCTCCCAGTGAAGATGATGAGAGTGTCTCTCCTTACGACTGGTACAAGGTGCACTCTTACCTGGATGAGGAGGAGGATGAAGTCGCCAGTATACCTGACCCTCCGAAGCTGCAAAATGCTGCTGAGTATGAGGTGGAGGACTGGGATAAAGAATTGGAGGAGTTTGCAGGCAGTCCTTATGGTGAGTACACGTTTACTTGTGCTTCAGTTAATTTTTGGATAGTAAGTGGCTGGAGGTAGGAGGATGTGTTAGAGAGAAGAGAATGTGTTTAAGTAACTCTGTGTTCTATTTTGGGAAGGATTTTATTGTTGTTTTGACCTCATGGATATGTCAAGATTCTGCACAGTTCTGTTGTCAAACACAGGGTTTAAAGGTGGTGTTGTGAAGTTCATGTGAAAGTCTTGCTTGGGCAGTGGAATTCTTAGGGAGGGGCATGGGAAGGAGGAGAATTCTATGTGTGTATTGACTTTCTGCAGAGAAGCAAGTTCTTGATGATGTATCTGCGTTAGTCTGAAGGGGAAGATAAGGGTACATGGCGTGCAGGAATGTAGCTTTTTTGGTGTAAAAGTTTTCCACCAAGAAAATTCAAGATTCTACTCTATAATATCCCTCTAGAGGATGGAGTTCTTTGCAAGTGCTCAGTCTCTGAATAGGATTTGTTGCTTTTACTGGAGGGTTGGTTTGGGTTTTTTTGTTTGTTTTTTTGGGGTTTTCGTGAGGTTGTTTTGTCGATTTTATTTTTGGTGGAAGGGTTTTGTTTGTTTGTTTGACTTTATTGTTCGGTTTTTTGAAGCCTGATCCTCTGAAGTGGTCAGTCCCGGGATGAAGGCGGCAGGGCACAGAAGCAGTTTTATCCACCTCTTTAGAGTTGAATTAATCCTCCAGCTTGTGACTTGTTTTTATGTTGGACCAAGAGTCTCAACCTTGCATTGGCCAGGCTGGCTGGTGTGTAGAACAGGTGGATGGAGTTTAGCCAGCAGTGGCTGATAACCTGCTGTGTCTCTGATAAAAATAGGACATTTCCATTTTCTTCTCATTAATGTGTATCTTTTTGTAATTAATATGCTTTGCTTTGGAAATATGAATTTTCTGTTTATTTTGATCCCATAAATGGCTGTTGTATTCAAGTACCAAGTGGGAAAGTTTTTGCAGCCTTTCTGTAAAACCATTCTGCTATTAAAAGGGAAACACAATATTGTTTTTTCACAGTGGGTAATTTGAGGAAAAAGACTGTTTCCTTTTTGGACATTTTCCCTCTCTTCCATTCTGGGCTTTCCTTTTAATCCCTCATCTGCTCAAATTTATGGTATGTTTTGAATTTTTTTACTGGAATGGTCACAGGTCCCTTTTTTATTTTTTATTTATTTAACTCACTCCACCTGTACTTATGCTTTTTAATCCTCACAAGCTGAGGCAGCTGTGATTATGGGATTCAGGTGCTTGGGAAGGGTAGTGAGTGCAGGTGTCTCAGTTGTTAACTGCTACAAATAGAAGAACGTGCTTGGTTGGCCATTTTGTGGCTTTTTAAAATGTCTGTTTAAGCACTTGCTGTGCTGGTTTGTTTAGCAGTGCTGCTGGAAGGCTGGCAAGTGTTGGGCCCTCTGTTCTCCATACTTGGGGCTTTTTCTGTGCTCAGTCCCTTCAGTGTCTGCTGGCTAGAAATTCTTCCCTTCTGTTACTTTCCTGAGTATCTCTCATGGTTTAAACCTTTTCTTTTATCTTCTGTAGATGCTGATGATCTGTCCTGTGGAAGCTTTCAGGAAAATAATGTTTTGGCCTCATACGTGTGGAAGGAGGATTGGTTTTACCAGCCAGGCTGTCACCACACAGCCTGCTTTGTTGCTCCACCACGAGTCAGTAGCGAGGTTGAGAGTGGCCAGTTTGATGATGCAGATGAGTGAGGTTGGCCCTGGGCAGAAGTAAGTTTGGTTTCTGAGTTGGATTGTGTTCTTCACTGACTGAGCCACGTCAAGTCCTTTAGTTTGCTGGCAGAGTTCTGCCCAAGGCCAGAAATGCGACACCATCTCCCAAGTTTTGCTCAGGCACTGCTGAGCTGTTCATGAGCTGCCCACACTTGGCTCTGGAGATGAGAGTGCAGGTGCTGGCTGCGATAGTCACTGCATTTCTGCAGGTTTTGTTTGTGTTCTGTAGATCTGTGTTGTTACTAATTAATTGCTTGAGAAGAAGTGTTCAATTTCTAAACTTCAGATTGTTTATTTGCAGGGCTTTGTGAGTTTTGACATGCTGATCCCTGTGTGTAAGTTTTAGTTTCCTCTCCTTTTCACCTGATGCTGTCAGATGGGTTTGGAGAGCTTTAAAAACTCTCCCTCCTTTGAGCTTCTCTGTTGTATTTCCATGTGGTTCTAATTCCCATTTATGATTTTGATACTTATTAAGAAAACTAGCTGTGGCAAATACAGAATGAGTCGTTTTGTGTTTATTTGTGTGTATTCCAGTGTAAAGCAGTTACAAATACATGATACATGTTATGATGCACAGTAGGGCCTGCTCCATCCAGTGGCAATGCTGGGTGCCCAGGGCTGCCTCCCAACAAAGGTTTCTCCACATCAGACCTCCTTGTTACATGGGCATATTACCCTGCATTCCCACTGCTGTCTTTATTACATTCTCATGCAGCATCAGCTGAGAAATGACAAAGAAAACATCTCTGCTTCTATATACACATTGTGGTACATTAAGGTTCTTGAGACTGTTCTGCTGGTTTTGTGGTGGCAAATGAGGGGATGAGAACACAAAATACCTCCTAAGAGAATAGCTGGAACTAGAACCATCTCTTCCTTTCTTTGCTCTGAATTAGAGGAGATGTTTTCAGATGAAGTATGTAAGTGGATTGAATGGCCGGTCACCTGAGTAACAATAATCTTCACCTAATGCTCATGTTTCATTAATCACTTTTCTCTCAAGAAGCTTTTCATGGCTTTTTTTTTCATGTTTTGACACTGAACTGGAGCGCAGGACAGCGTTGGTGTTTTGCTTTCTCATCTGATGTATGAGACCAAAATAATTCACACACTGGTTTGGGAGGAGGAAGTGGATGACACAGTGATATTTCCTTAATTTTTTCCTAGAGAGCACAGGACAAGAGCTTTGATTTGGGTACCTTTCAGTTCCTGGTTATGTGTTAGTACTTGGCAGTGGAAGTACAGAGTGGGAGCTGGTGTTGAGGTTGCAAGAAAGTGGGTCTGTTCTTTTATTCCTCTAGGGTGGAGTGACCTGGGGATTAATATTTCCCTCAGAACTCAGTTATGCCAATAACTGACTCATCAGCCAAAGTAAAAGGCTTGATTTGCGTTTATAAATGCAATGTTCATAAATATAAATTGAGTGCAGATACACTGGTAACTTGTAAAAATTCCTGTGAAAAGTGCCGGCTCGTTCTGTGAGCCTGTTTATCACCGGACCCAGCTGTTGTGAACGCCCAGCGCTTCCCTGCAGAGGGCAGCAGAAAATTGTCTGTTTGCTCGGCGTGTGTTCGTCAGGCGCTGTGAGCTCCCCGGGCTGGATTTCTAACTCTGGGAGCAATTCAGATCCGTGTTCTGCAGAGCCCTGTTGTTCCCCGGAGAGGCTGATTCATGGCCCGGATTAGTTTTTCTCTCTCTCTTTTTTTTTTTTTTTTTTTAATTCACTCCCGAGTTATACTTACTGGACTGAAAAATCTCTCCCCTGGCTGAGAGAAGAACATCACTTGACTTCAGGCTTAATATATTGTTTTTTACTGTGCTTGGGGGAGATATCCCACTGTATTCAATAAAGAGGAAACTAATAGAATTCTGTGGAAGCAAACCCATCTTTGGTAGAATTGTTGTAGAAGGATAACCAAAAAATCTTTGTAACACTGATTAGGGTGATTTTTTCCTTAGAGTTCTGAAATTCCATCAGTACTGAATCTTCAAGCCATTTTCTATGCAGTCTGTAAATCAAGGTGTTTTTTCACCCTGTACCTTTAATTACAGTCAATCTTGTCTGTCTCCAGGGTTTTATTATTTGAGGAGAAACTGCATTGAATGGCTGCCTTGCTGAGCTGTTTGCATTTTAAATGATAAAGATTTGTTTTCAGTTTCCATTTAAGGTTAAAACTGCCACCACCCCCACCAGGTGTGGGGAAAATAGCAGGAGGGCTTTGCAGCAGAGATGCATCCTGCTCTCTCCAGGGATATGTTGGCAAATACAACTTTGTTCATCTTGGCCCTGCTTGTTAGGGCTGGGGCTTAATGGAAAGCTTGATCTGAATACTCTCAAACTTCAGGGGGATTAGAAAACCAGATGCAGCTTCCTCAGAAAGCTTCTGCCTGGGAGGATTTGAAACCGAGCTCGTGGATTCCAATGTTTCTGCTCTACAGAGTGTTTCAAATTCCATTGTGAATCTTGCTCTGAGCCTGTTCTGTGTTGACACAAGTGTGTCATTCTAGGCAGGAATACATTGCATTTAAAAACAACATGAGGTAGCATGTGAGCCAGCAATTCACACCGAGAGGCAGCCCTTCAGCAGCTCAAATTATTGGAGGGAAAAGAGTCCCATCACAGGACCAAGATCATAAATCTTGCATGCATACAAGAAACACATTGGCAGGACATAAATCAGCTGAAGACTCTTCAGAAGTGTCAGAGATTTCTCAGTTAGATGCACACATATCCCTAACACAATTTCCCCCTTCTACACCCACATTAAAAATGTCATTCAAAGGACAGAGACCCTGCTGCAGGTTAATATGTTTGCTGGGTTGTGGGGAAGGCTTAGGAGTGGAGCATAATATGGTGGCTTAGCAGAGCAGGTTGCAACTTGGATGTTGTCCTTGCTTTTCTTCTCATTTCCCCACTCTGTAGGTAAAGCTGAAGATACCAGCCAGTAAAGTGCTTCAAATTCACTGAGCAAGACATTTTGTATAAATAGGGAGGTTTTAAAAAACAACACAGAGTTTTGCACTTTCTTTGAACAGGCCGGCAAAGAAATGAAAACTTGTTTTGAGTGCATCTGTTGTTTCCTTTGAGACCTACAGGCAATGATTTGCAGGAGGAAATAATTGAAGGAAATGTGTTCATAGTTCCTGTTAATAAGGTACAACACTTAATTCATACATCAGATTGAGAGGGTTTCTTGGTCTTACATAACCACAAAATCCAGCCCATTTTAGTGTCCTTTAAAGACTACTGCTTCACTTGTTATCCCATCTTTCAACCGGTGTGCTTTCACTCTTAAACTGAGAAAATGCCTCCACTGCTGAGGGGGGACTGTGTGAGTAGTTTCACAGAGTAAAGGAAAAATGCTGATGGCAGCAGCTCATCCTGACCATCTGCTGCTTGCACAGACACCAGTGTAAATCCCTTTGTGACAGAGGTCATTTTGTGGAGCTGGATAAGTGTAGGCACGGGAGGGAACGTGTGATGCCCTCCGTGGGTCTGTAGCGCAAACAGAGACGTCGGAAGCGCGAGTTTTAGAGGATAAATTTGTGGTGGAGTTGTTAGTCCTGGGAGTACCAGCTGCTTGGTTTCCCAGCTTGGCAGGAGGAACTGGAACCTACTAAAAAAAAGCTGCAAAGCCCACAAACCCAGTAATTGGGTTTAGTGATGGAAACAGCTTCCTTTCAGCACTTGGAATGTAGATCCTCAGCAGGTACAAACTTTGGCAGCTCGTTACCCAGGCACAACCTCTGCCCTGTATATCCCCGTGCAATGCCTGTGTCATCTCTGAGCTAAAGCTCATGTGCAGGGTTTCATCATTGCTGTGGGTTTCAGTCCTTAATATAATGGGCTTTCTTTGCATTCATTGTAGCTCTGTTGACCTTCACAGAGCAAAACCCATCAATGTGACTCAACATCTGCATTTATATGGTAGCAGGTTGTCTTGGATGGTTTTTTTCCCCACATGGATGATAGTTTCAGGACATGTAGCAGAAATGAGCCCAGGAAGGGTAACCTCCTGTGATTCAACAAGTCTCAGTTGTCTGGCCTCAGTTATTTTAATCAAACCTTTTCTGATCTGCCTGCAACTTCTGTATTTAGACCTGGAAACCCCTTTCATTGTATGATGCAGGATTTGAAGACTTGAGTTGTATATGTAAGTTGTAGCTGTTTGTTTATGAGCCTGGGTCTCAATTTATTATTTCCATCAAAGGGACATACTGCTGAGTCCTTTTTGAGCTGTTGGTCCTTGGTCTGACTTATGTTGAGCAACACATTTTGTGTGAGATCTGTCAGAGGATGGCAGCTTCTCCTGGTGCTGCTTTGTTGTTTTAATCAGTGTAGCTATTGTGGACTCCTGTTCTAACATTGAACAAGTTGTTCAGTGTTTCTACCTCAGGAACTGTTCCAAAACACATTTTCACTGAGGAGTTCCTTCAGTTACTTAGCACGTACTAGAAAATACTGAAATTATTTGACCTCAGATAAAGGAATACCATTTCATCTGTAATCTTCATGCAGACACCAGAGTAAATATGCCACATTGTAATATAGTTCTGGCTGGCTACAGTTGGTTGGGAATTGTGTAACTCCATCTCCCATGTTACATGCTCAGCTGTTTCTGGGGAAGTCAGTAGGTGTGACAGATTAAACAGGACCTGTATCCCCCAGCAGAGAGCACAGCCTCCTTCCAGGTAACTGGAGGTTCAGAGAGCAAGGAAAACTCTTCTAGCTGAGCAGGTTGGTTTGTAGTGTTGGTGACAGTAGAGGAGTAGAACTGGAATAGCAATGTCAGAGGAACAAATGATAGTTCCACCAGAAGCATGGGCAGCAAATCCAGATTTGGTACAGGAATCTGAGTTGCTGCATTCTCCTTAGTACAGGAGAAGAACATGTAAGGGGACTTGGAGAGTTCTGTTTCAGCTGTGGTTAACTCTTTATATCCCAAACTGAAGTGGGACAAGTAATCTGAAAGGGAAGCATAGAGGTGGAGCCTGCAAACAGCCATCAGCGATTTCTTGTCTGCTGTCACCACTGGGTTAGCTGGAATACCAGACCCCCCTTGTTCTCAGTGTTATGTTTATCAGTACTTTCAGTTCCATGTTCTTCAAACAGGCCATTATTCTCCTGGTCTGAAACACCTTTTACCATCTGTTTTGTTTAGTTCTGGCTTATCTGCATCGTTCATACTTGATCTGTTTGATTGGGCCTCCAACTTTGTAGTTTGCCAGAAGTCTGCTCTTTTCAGTGGGATTGGTCAGACATTATAAAGCCAGGCTGAGACTGCCTGTCTAGTAGATAAGAACTACATTTTGTTCTATTATCTGCACTTATGTTGGTAGGTGGATTAGGTTTAATTTGGTCCTTTGGAGAGAAGCAGGCAAACTGTTCCTCAGACAGATCTGGGATTTGGTTTGAGGACAGGCTTTCTTATGTGGTCTGTGAAGTGCCTCGTAGCCCTGTAGGAATACTTTGTGTGTCTGGTTCCTTCCTGCAGTTTGGAATGCTGACTTTAATGACTGTGCTTCTAATTACGTGCAGAGGTAAATTCTCATATGAAAGAACGGGGAGTTTCATCATCTGTCCCATTAAGGGCAGCGGGGTTTCTGTTGTGCAGAGGAGTGACTGCCTAAAACTGGCACCTCATACGTGCAGTGAGGGGAAGCCCTTCTCAGGCACCCTGACTGCCGAGGCACCTTCATCCCTCCTCGAGTGCTGCTCTGATTAAAGGGTGTGTTGACTTCTTGAATGAGCCACATCCTCGTCACAGCTCGCGTGCTGTGATGTCCTTCACCCCCTGACAAGGGGTAGATGTGGACATTTGTCCAGATGTGGACGTTGGTCCAGCGTGCAGCGGGGTGGCTGCTCAGTGTTGGGGGACTGGGGACGTTGGTAACACCCAGCCTTTGTGATCCTGGCCTGCCTGGAAGCAAAAGTTCAGTGTCCTGCTAATGGGCTTAACTGCTCTGTAATTGAGACTCCAGGTATTTGGGAAACAACCTCTTTTTGCTGCATATCCTTTCAAGTTTGGCTTAGTTATTCCTATTCAGCTTCCCTTGGTATTGGATATTGCTAAGGCTTTAATGCTGCCTCCACCACAACTCAGTCAAGCCTTGGCAATAGGATTTCTCTGATTTCAGAAGTTATCACTCTGGTTTGTGTTTCACTTTCTGCTTGAATTTGCTGTTGTGGAAGTATTTTTTTGTCATTTTTGTACCTAGTGTCTGCTTCTGCCTGGGGTTAAATTTACCTTTAGTTTCTACCTGCAGTACTAAGACCCAGCAATTGGTGCCAGCTAAAGGAGAGAAATATGTTCTTTATTATGGCAGAATCCACCTTGTGTAACAACTCAGGGACTGTCTCAACAGAAGTGTGGGAGGAGGCTGAAATGAGGGAAATGTGGGAGAGCACAGAGGGTGCTTTGGGTTTCACCTGACTACTTCCTCTTTAATTGAAGCCTCACCTGACTGAGCTGAGAGCTTTCCCTTCTCTAGTTCAGGGTGCCATGTACCCTTTTTCTCTGTATGTGCTGTTTTACCTCAGACATGACACTGGTGTGAGAGGGGTATTTATTTATAGCACTTCTTCCCATGGTTAATCCACACAGGTTCTGTTTGAGTGTTCGGTGCCATTTTACTGCTGCAGGCAACAGCTCTTTTCTCCATGTCTTATCAAATATCCTCCATGCTCCAGTAATAACAAAGAAGTTTCTTTATTCTTGGCTATTCCGAATTTGCACCCAAGGGATCTCATTGCATCTCTTCATGGGGACTGCAGTCTAGGAATAGGTACTTGTGGCTGGCTGGATAGATTCTGCTTTAAACCAGGAAGTGTGAGAGAGGATTTAACATCCATTTTATCTGGATTCTGTTGTTACATCCAGGATGACATTTAGGGCTAATATTTTTAACAGTTCAGTAGTTTTAACTGTTGTCTTGTTGCTTTGGTAAAGTGATGAGTACACCAGTGTGCTTTGCCATCAGATGCTGTAGGGATGATTTAATTAGACTAATTTCTGTTTTCATTAACACTTCTATTGACTGTGTTTTAATGCTACTGTTTACAGATTCTTATGTTGTGGGGTTTTTTATGCATATTTCCCCTCATCCTCTTTGTTGCCCATTTACCATCACAGAATGGATACTGCAGTGATTGTCTGATTTTACAGAAGGCCTCTCTCTCTGAATGATATCACCTGAGAAATGTGGTACCTGCAGCGCTGGCAGGGGTGTCCTCTCATCTCCGTGGTCCCACCCAAAGCAGGGCAGCATGAACTCTCCTGGGAAACGAGGGCAAAATCCTGTGGATTGTGGCAGTGTTGGTATACCCTGAGAGACCAGAGCTGTGTTAGTGTGACATCCCAAATTCCTCCTGGCTTTGTTTTCGCTGCTGATTGTTAAATCATGACACACTTAAAATCTGACGGAGGTGTGTCGTGTTTAAGAGCTGTCATAATTATCCCGAGGAAAATCTGGATTTGGGAAATAGTTGCTTGCTTTCCAGCTTTTTACAATCTGCAGAGTACAACAGAGGAATGCAGTTTATTCTTAGGCCTGGAGACTTACTCTACTACTGAGGTGCTCCATCAAATTCACTAGTAATAAATAGCATGTTTTTCTTGCTTAGCAGTCCTGTCTTCAGTGAATTTCAGAAAGTCTTTTTGCTGGTGGATTTCATTCTGAGATAACATTCCAGCTCAGTGCCAGCTTTATTCATTAACTTCCCATCCATACAGCTGCATACTTTCAAAATAGCTTGGATATTGAACAGGATTTGGAAGACAAAGTGTCTCAGCTACTCTTAACAACTTCTGAGTTCAGTTACCACAGAACCTTCCCTGTTCTGTCTTCCAAAAAAATGAACGTTTGCAAACACTGCACTTGGTTTATAAAAAATGAAGTTGCCAAGGACAGTGACAGCAGAAGTGGAAACCACTTAATAATTTTTTTTGTCAAGGTTGATACAAAAATTACATTTGGAAGAGAACTCTGTTGTAAAGGACCTCAGAGGCCACTGCTAGTGAACATGAACAGCTCCATGGATTGAAAAGCAGGGGGCTGCTGGAAAAAAATGGCTTGAATGCCAGCCTGTGATTTGACAAATTAAATATCTATTAAAATTTATATTGAAAAATTACACTGTTGCTATGGTTACCAAAGCTTCCTCAGTGCCAGGACTGCAGTGCATTTCACTTCAAAGAAAAATCCCCTTTTCCCCCATTCTTACAGTATAATCAAATAGAACTTTCAGAAGTGCTTTTAATTTGCATGTATTAGTTGATGGAACTTGTTGCTACGAAGAATCCAAAGGCCAGAAATAGAGCTGTTCCCAAAACATGTGCTTTTCTTTCACAGCATCTTTGAATTAAATCTCATTAAAATCACGTTCTGTGGTTCTGAACTGCGGAGCAGGAGTGACTGTCCCTTGGCTGGGAGGACAGTGGGGCTCACAGCAACACTCTGTGGGTGAAGCTCTGACAGACCCCACTGGGGGTCTCCTGTGTGTGTTAAAAGAAACATTTATGTTTGTATGAGGGGCTCGTGACCAGTTCTTGAAACTGGCCTTGCACTTCTGACCGTTTCTGCTGGGAACTCCTCCTCGAGCAGACAAATGCAGAGGTTAAGCAGGAATGGTTTTTGTGGTTATTGTTGTTCCACTGGGGCTCATTTCCTCTGAAGCTGCAGGTGCCACCAGCGCATCATCGTGGCTGATTCATGGGTCTGCTGGAAAGTACAACCTGCTGCTTGTGATGTGAGGGGATGGACACAAACCCCAGGTGAGATCCTGGACAGTTCCTGGTCCTTTCCTCATGGAACTCAGTCCTTGATAATATCAGCAAGGTTGTGTGAGCAGTGCAGAGTGAGGTAGAGGGAATAAAGCCAAAGGCTTTTGTTCTGTGGTCCTGCCATCTGCCCCACCCCAGCAGCACGTGCCCAGCAGAGGTCAGGGATGGAGTGCTGCTGACACTGCTCCCTGCTGCCAGGGGCTGTCCTGTGTGTGGAGCACAGAGCAACCTGTGTTTGGGTGTCTCCCATCGTGCCCTCTGTGGTTATAATGCAAAGGTGACTCTTGTTGTGGCCATACGTTTTCTGCATATTATCAGACCTTCTTTTATCCAATGTGGAGCTTCTGCTTGTGGTTTAAAACTACTTTTTAATGTGTACATTTGTGTCTGTGTAAATAAATCATGGAGGGAAACTGTGCTGAGTGAAGTCTGTTTGCTTTAGAGCTGCAAAGCTTTGTCCCTCAGGAAAACAATCTGTCAGGATACAGGAAGGCCTTCAGTTGTCAGCTGGGAGTGTGCACATCTGGCCAAGCCATGGCATTCCAGGAGACACCATTCCCCATTCCCTTCCTTGCTGTGCTCTCTGATGTGGGCTGGGCTGATCCCGCTGGAGCTGCAGGGATGCCTTTCATTATGCTGCATCCACGGAGAAGGAGTGTGGGTATCCAGTGTGGATACTTGTTCAGGCTCCAGGAGTGCCTGAAGTGAAGGTGAAAACCAAGGGATGAAGTACTACCAATGATGTGTATAAAACCTCCCAGCCTTTCTATGATACTGTTTGTTTATTTCAGATGAAATATCTACTCTACCAATCTTCCTGAGGTTTGGGAGTTGACTGGAAGATATTTCTTTTGAGCCTTTGCTGTCCATGGGTCCATCTGCTCTGTAAGAGTCTGTATTCACTTTGTGTGCTCTTGAGTTGGAGTAAGAAAAACCCATATAATTTTGGACACAGAGAGAAAAGGGATTACATTTTGAAATTGCCACAGTAACCACATCCTCTTTTTCATATTAAATGAACAGGGAACTGCTTATTTAAATCCTCACAGATATGCTACATGCAGTCTGGAGAGATGGTTGGGAAAACAAAATGCTTCCCATGTGCACCTTTACAAGTACATACTTGGGTGCATCCGGGGCATATTTCTGGAATATGAGCTGAGCTTGTTCACCAGTACCAGTGTTTGAAAGTTCAATTTTCTGGCACTTTTGAATCTGCTCCCTGAACACATTCAGAGGATTGGAAGCATCATGTGGTCTGTATAAATAAACCCACCAAATTGCCTGGGGTGCATCTGCGCCCCTCGCTGTGCAGCCTGGCTGTTTCCCTGCCATCAGCCTGACAATTTCAATCAAGTCTTTAATGGGCTCCTGGGGCTCCCCCAGTTTCTCTTCAAGCAGAGTCTGGCACCAGAGTCTCCCCAAGTCCGTAGCAATGAAAAGCTTTATTTTAGCTTTTGATTGTACAGAAATTTGGTGACAGTAGGAAAGAAATGAACTGCTCGGGTGAGTGGCAGAATAACAGGAAAGAGCTGTGCTTAGAACAAATTCATAACCTACATTTTATTCTGTCAAATTACGAAGTGCAAAGTGTAGAGCAGCCATAGATCAGAGTTCTCTGTGATCTTGTCCAGACTTTGACAGATTGACAGCTTTAATTAAGAGCGTTTTGTTTAATTCCTTTTGCCTTTACACCTGAGAGTGTTCACAGGCCTGTGCAGGTTTAGACTGCAATTCTGCAGGGTTTTTTCTTTTTTAAATGTAATTGTTGGTCATTAAAAAAAATTGAAGTAAATGTTACGAAGGCTTTTAATTTTCATTCCTGTTTCAGGAAGTTCCCAGATCACCTCTTACATAAGTTACTTTAAACAGTTTCTTGCATTTCAAAACCTCTTATTGTGAAGGAAGAGTGCAGCATAAAACCATAACAGTTGCCACTTTGCAGTTATTATGGGCTGGTGATCTCTTCAGTTCTAAGTAAAGGAAGTCATTGTGATTGTTCTCTGTGTTAGGTTTGTAACAGCAGCTGTTGTAACAATTGGTGAAGGTTGAAGTCCTGTGATCTGGATGGAGGAGATGCTGGGGGGGGTTATATGGAGAGAGGTATCAATTATCTTTGTATCCCTCAGGGAGTTACAATTATTATTCCTCCATACAGTAGGTGGAGACAAAGACCTCGGGAATTTTATCACGTCTCCTCAGACTGACTTTATTAGCTCCTGATTTTTGGTATTATTAAATCCCTTTTTAAAAATTAACTTTGTCCTGAAGGTTGTTAATTTATGTTCACATTAAGTGCTATAATTATTTTGCTGGCTGCTATTGATAAGTTGGTTCTTTCAAATATTAGGACTGATTTGGAGATCGATCTGTGAAACCTTTCTGTGCAAGTACAGATCTGTCTTAGGCCCAGAAATTCAGAGGTCAAAGCACAGCCAGGACTGACTTCAAGTATCTTGAAATTCCCAGTGGTGTAGGAGTTGGGTCTCTGTGCAGACTGGAAGGTTGGGGTGTGGTCTGCCTCTGTTTATAAAGTGAGTTTATCTGTGTCTGCATGTTTGTATAAATCCAGTGCATGTTTACAGGTGGGTGTTTTTGTGCCTGCAGCATGTTTGGCTCACACAGAACATGGTGTTGGTGTCCTGCCCCAGCCTGAACAGAGCTGAAAACTGCCAGTGTCATCTGGAGTAGCGAGGACAAATGGACTGTCACCCATAAAGTGGCAGAGATGGTTTATTAGAGGAGGAGGTGGAGAGGAGCCCACATGTCAGGGTGAGCTCAGATACCTGAGCTCAGGAGCCATTCCAGCAAACCTTTGGAAGGAATTTCTTGCTGCCTCAGAAAGTTTGGGAAGGGTTACTGTCAATGCCTCTGTTCCTGTCTGTGGGGAGTTATTGATGGGGGGATGAGTGAGTGGAGAACATTTGCCTTCTGAAAGAGGATGCTTGGTGGGATTAGGTTTAAAGCAGGAAAATGAGTTGTTCTCTGTCCAGTTCCTCATTGTGCCACGTAGCTCTGTGTGTATGGGACACACCTTTTCATTTCACTGGGATCCTGACAAAATGTCACCTCATACACAGGAGCTGTGCAGATCCTATAGGGTGTATATCCTACAGTGTGTATATCCTGGTTTTTTTACTTGCTGGCAGTGTATGCTGTAGAAAGTCCAAATGGATGTTATTAATAAATACAGCTCAAATGAAGAGGCAAAGAGCAGAGTAGTTTTCCAAAATTAAGACAAAAGAGGCCTTGGGGGTAACTGATAAAGATGTGCAGAGTCAGTGGGTGTTTTGCAGGGCATCTATTTGAATAAATCAAAATATCCTCCTGTAAGCCTCAGTGGGAGGCTGAGAATGACATACCAGTGGGTGTATGGATCTTGCCTCTAGTGATGCACAGAGCCTGTCTTTGCAGTGTCACTCAGGCAGAGGGTCTGAACATCTTAACATCGCTCTAACTCTCAAGGACAGAAGCAGCATCCAGCTCTTCAACGTGGTATTTTCCCATTTTAACTTACTGAGCTAATCACAAGGGTTGAACAGAAATCCTGACTTGGAGAACACATGAGGATAGGGAGTGAACATGGGGGCAAACAGAGGTACTGCTTGGTGCAAGAATTACTTTATTGCTCTCACTTAGTGTTGTGGTTCATCAGGCTTTCTTCTTTGCTCCTTTGCTCTAAGAGTGTAATTTAATTTAAAATGTCAAGATCTGTGTAACAAACTGAGTTAGATCATTAACAGACATAACCCATTATATTCCTGAGCCTTGTAGCACTGTTCTCTGTAAATCCTGCACAGTGCCTCTTCAGCTGGGAATGCTGCCAGGGCTGGCAGCTCTGGAGGGGCTGTGCTGCTGATGTATCCACCTGAACTTCAGGAAATAAGGTTTTGAGGAGCCCAGAGCCAAACGGGAATGTCAAACTGATGGCTCTGTGTCTGCCTGCACCTTCTCTTTGACCACCAGATGCTGAGCAAAGGTGTGAGCTTGGGGACAAGGTCTGAGGCTTTTTCTGAACAGAAATCACAACTGAAAATTCAAAACCCAGTAGATGTTATGAAAGAACATTTGTAAAATTTAAATTACATTCTTTTCTATGCATTGTTAAGTATTTCCTGTGAAACTGTAGAAATGGATCAGTATAAATGCTGTCCAACTTAGTGGTTCTGTGTATATGAATTTCCCCTATCTATAACTGCATGCACATAATTATGCATGGTATTATTCATATTCTGTATCAATAGCAAGGATAACTGATGGGGAAGGAAAACCCCAGCAAGGTAATATATTTGTTTTTCTGTTCACTTGTTTAAAAATGCCCTTGGAAGTGGAAGGATAACGGATGGTGGGCTATCAGTTGGTTTGATCCTTAAGGGTGGCATGTGGATAGTATCTTGTGGGCTTGAAAAATGAAGCTGCCATAAGTGCAGAGTTTCAGTGCTAATGGTTGGGGCAGAGAGGTTGTAAACAGAGGTCGGACACTGGGCCGGACAGTTGAATTCCAGAGTACAGTTAAATGTTTGTGTTGGCTTTGCTCTTCCTGTTGGCTTGCATTTAAAGGAGGCAAGGCTGCTCTGGGAAAGGAAGAATGAAGTGTCAAAAGTGGCTGGAGGGAGACTTCTTTGAGAGTTATTGAACTTGGGAGCCAGTAAGTAAGGGGCAAATGCAGTGTTAAGTCAGAAGGCAGTTGAGTTTCATCGTGCATGTTATTGTGTGCACAGAGGGCCAAATCCTGGGAGATACTGAGGATTAAGTGTTTGTGATAAAGTGTTCTTTTGTAGATTCGACTTCAAGTTGCCTTGGGTTTTCTTCTCCAGATATGCACAAGGTCTGGCTCTGGCTGTGGTAACTAGTTCTGCTCGAGTTATTTATCAAACCGCTCAGTAACGTCTGACTCGAACGCACGTAACGTTCCCCTGAAAAATGCGCGCTGGGAACGAAAGCCCTCGCTCGAGGTCTCTGCTATTAAATCTTTGCTGAGGGGCAGGGAGAGGCTGGGAGGGTTTTGGCGAAGTTAATAAAATGTGTGGATTAGTGAAGTGCTGATTAGTGAGGTTCTATTGTCGACAGAAACATTCCTGCCTTAGCTGAAGCCCAGATGGAAAGCTGCCCGCCCGGATCGCGGAAAATGGTTTATGTTGCTGGTTTGCTGGAGTTTGTTGCTTAGGTTGCAGCAAAGTGAATCTTACCAATGTCTTCAAGTGTAATTAACTCTCTTGTTCCATGTAAATATTTGAGAACTGCTCACTCGGGCTCTACGGGGGCCTGTTTAAAACCCATTTTTGCCCAAGAGCTCAAAGGCCAGTAGGAATGTGTGTGCGTTAATAAACTTCTCTTTGTGCTGGACTTGATCCAGAGCTTACAGAGGGCAGATAGGATGAGATCTTCCCATCTCCTGTATTTACAGTAGAGCTCAGAGTGCTTGATCAAGGCTTCATTGTGCTGTCATTGTGCCTGGGCTTTAGCTGAGAGATGAAACAGTGCAGGACACAACAGGCAAAGGGACCCAGGTACTGCAAGGGCTGGCGGAGAGAAAAGGAGCAGGTTCATGAGAAAAATCGTGGGCTCTGTTATCCTCATATGTTACATAAAAGTGATGGCTTTTTGGAAGGTTTAGAGCTTCCATTTGTTTTCCCAAGCATCAGCTTAAATGCTCAGGAGTCATTTTGGTCAAAACAAAACTCTCAAGGAAATAAAGTTTTATTTTCTTGTAATCATCGTCTTTTTTTGGGGGGGGAGGGGGATATGAAAAAAATATGCTTTCTGCCACAAGTTTTCTGTTTTTAAAAAAGAAAATCTTTATTTCTTTGATCTGAAATACTTTCAGAAATGGAGTGTGCTTCCTTTAGGATTGTCAGATTGCTTCCAAGGCATTGCACGTTGTATTCTCTGGCTCTGGGCTCCCCGGAAGGGCTGTTTTTATCCTGTCTCCCATTTCTGAAGGCTCTGGTCCTCCCTGCTTGAGCAAGGAAAGCTGTGGCAGGGTAAGAATGCAGCCATTCAGCAGCAGATGGTCAGAGTGCATGGGCCCAGGCTATAGCTCCCATCAGATCCACTGGCAGTGTTTCCAAATGAAAATATCTCTTCTGCCAAAGGGGATTTCTGTTTTGTTTGTTGGCATTTTGAATTTTCACCAGAAAGACCTTCTTATTTCTCTCTGGTGAGCTCTGCTCCTGAGCAGCTCCCTGGGTTCCTGCAGCAGGGAGGAAGAGCAGGGTTGTGAGTGTCTGCACAGCAGGGGAAGCAGCACAGACCAAACAGTGCTGGGAACTGAGGATCAAATTCCTATTATATTTCTGCCTTGCTCTGGTGGTTTCTTGGTAACTCAGTTAGCCTGTGGTAATTTTTACCCCACTGTAAAATATGCTGTAATAATGACAATTATCTCTGATGGATATTATCCGTTCTGTTATTTTCTGTAAATCACCTTGAGATCCTTGGATCTCATATCACTGATTATTCCTGTTACTGGGGTTGTCCAGCTTTGTCTTCACATCACTGTCAAAGCTGCAGACAAAGGTAAGCAGCATATCGAAGATATTTGTCTGTAGCTTTGGAACCACTTGTGAGTCAACTTCTTATTCTCTCAAGGTGTGCTCTTGTGTCTGCAATGCAGGTAAACACTGGGATACAGTATCTACATGGAAATGGCCATTGAAAGCATATTAAAAAAGAAAAAAAAGAGCCAGAAATAGAAAAAAGTGGCAGGAAGAAACTCTCTCGGATGAGTGGTGGTGGTTTGGTGCACTGGCACACGTGTCTCTCATCTCATGCCAAGGTGTCCCTGGATGCCAGGTACACAACGTGCTCTGGAGTTGCACAACAACACACCCCAAGTCATTAGTGATTTATTTTTTGGGGCTGTGCTCCTTCCCTCATAACACCTCTGGTGTGAGGTGACTTGCTGCCAGAACTTTGAGGGACAGATTTATTGAAGACTCACAGACTGAGGTCTTAAACACGCAGCTGGGGCCGTGCCTGTGAGTCTTGGATGGTCTGGTCAGCCTTGCAGTGTCTTTAGGAAACTCACCCCTCTGGCTTTGGTTTCAGCTGGGAGGAAAGTCATTTTTCTTCATTTACTTGTTTTTATGGAGAAGTTTTTGTTTGGTTGGTTTTGTTAAGTAAGGTTTCCAAAGTAGCAGTAGATGCCTAAACGTGATACCAAAACAAATAAAGAAAAAAAGGCACTGTCCAGGATTAGAACTTTAGCTGGCATGAAATGTTATTGTGTGTTATCTCATGGTGCTGAAAAATCTGTTCCTTTTCAAGTTATAATCTAAGCACGTACCCTGAATGCTTCACAAGAAATAACTGGCTAATCTTCATTTCTGGAAACCATCACAGCACTTCCTGGGACCTGCATGAACCCCTTGCATATCCATTAAAAAAAATCTCAGAGAGGGGAGCTGCTAAGTATAGTTCCTATAAGGACTGTGGAGCCCCTGGATGGATCCTGCTGTAGGATGGAAATCCATCATGACCTTTGGCATATTAGGACAGCACAGCCCTCAATCCACTGCTCTTGGCCCTCTCCTCTTGTACATTCTCATCTTTCAAAGCCTGGAAAATGCAAGATTTTACCTGGTGCTTTCTCCTGGATATTGGTGTAAGTGGGTTTTATATTGTTATTTTCCACAACTTCCTGTGTCTTGCACGTGTTTCCAGCTCCTGGAGAGCCATCCCAGATGTCTGTAGGTGATGTGGCTGGGAGGTGCTCCGTGACTGAGGAAGGGATCTTCTGGCAGAGCTGGGGCTGTGCCACGTGGCCAAGGTCACTTTTAGTGCAGTCTGGAAAGGCAAATTCCTGCTCCTGTGGTGGCTGCAGAAACAGCAGGTTGGCCCTGAAGGAACCAGCCAGAACTCAGGGCACTGGGACACGCTGGTGACACGTGGAACCATTCGCTGCACCTTCTGCTTGACTCTTATTCCAATCTTCCTTTCTTTTCTGGTTTTATCTCTTTTATGTGACCTGCAAACATCTGGAATTGCTGCACTCATACAGTCTCTAGAGAGAACCTTTCCTGGGACTGAAACTTGGGGATTAATTCCTTGAAAGGAGAGCGAGCACAGAGCTGTGCGGGGAGGGGACAGAAGGGCTGTTCAGACCGATGTCACCCCTGCCATCCTGTGGGCAGCACAGAGCCCAGCATTGCCCTCATCCCTCAGCAGCTCTACTCTTGGCCACAGTGGTCCCCATTTAACTGTGGAAAACTGTCCATTTTCTGCCCAGTCTGTCCATTTTCTCCTCCCTTCTGGAAATGGAATAGCACAAAGACACTGGTGAATGTGTGCAGCTGCATAGGTGGCATCTGCTGTCGGAAGAGCTCGGGGGAAAAGCCGTTTGGTGTTGGGTGTTGCTTTTCTGTGTGCTAATAAAAATAGGGTATTCAAGACTCTCAGCAACTTGCAGTGTGATTTGATTCTGAATTGCTTTGGAAGACGGTCTGTACCACCCCAGCAATCTGCCAGGATGTTAAAGTAAATTTAAATTTAATGCATTTTTAAGCTCCTTTGCTCAGCTAAATGATGCAAAGGGGCTGTTTTGAATTTTCAGCTCTTACGAAGTTGTAATTTTTCCTTTTCTCATGAAATTGCATTTTCTGAATCTGCATGAAAAATGGCAGAGGAGCCACACAGAGATAGCTTGTGCTGGCAAACTACTTTTTTTCTCCTGAATGACATTCTCTAGTCTACCTCTGCAAGGATGTGAATGTTTTTTCAATCATGCTGCTCTGACAGCAGCTTCATCAGAGTTAAGTCTTAATCTGTGTTTTCAGCTGGTGAAAACTTTGCTCCTTGCTTTGTTTAAGGAAGTGGTGCCACTTTCTCTCTGGCACGGGAAGAAGGATGGAAGGCCCCTGATGTTTGTGCCCTGTGGTGGAGCTCATGCCATGCTCTCAGTTGAGTCACCCCTCTATAAGCAGGGAACTCGGGGAGCTTGTGGAGCTTCACGTGCTCCTGGAGCCTTTGGCCTGTGCCTGAGTGTGCTCCTGACCCAGCTGGTGCCTCAGGTTCCTCTTTTCAGCCCTTCTTCCCATGATGCAGTGAAACATTAATTTCAAACCACTTGTCAGCTTTAAAGAACTCCTCTTCCAAGTTGTTCAGGCTAAACTCCATCTTCTTACTTCCACCAGTTTTAAAAACAACACTGCAGTTATAGCTCTCTGTTGTTGACCCTCACATCCTGCAGTGAAGCTCCCTTTGTAGGAGGCTGCAATTCAACCTTTTCAGGTACTGCACAGTTTTATAAAATGCTTTGGCTCGGTGCAGCTGTGTAAACTCAGACTTTTCCCTCTGCATCTTAACAGAGTTTCTTTATTTATTGCTAATTCTGGGCACGTTACATAAATATACTGTTGCTTTTAGTGAGATGTGGACTGTGGGTCTCAGATTGACATACGTTTTTCTTCTGGCCCCTCGAGGTCCTGTCGTTTTGTAAACAACTCAATTTCAGTCTGAACTTCATTGTAAAATGAAAATAAATGAAACCAGTTTCTCACCTGGTTTTGTTTATGATGTTTGTTGAAATTCCCGCGAGGTTGTACATAGCTGGTCAGAAATCCTCTGTCAGGTGGTCCAGTCTTGTCTGGTAAAATCGATTTTTTTTTTTTTTTAAATTTTATTTTTACCGTTTTTCCCCCCTTGGGATCAAGACGGGAAGGGGAAGTTGATGAGAGAGAGAGAGAAAGATTTACTGTGGCTGACAGGGAGGAGATTTACTTCTCCTCCATGACAGCTCACACTTTCCTCGATGTTCTTCCAAGGCTGCGTTCAAAGTTCTTCTCTTTTGAGCTAATCAAGATTTGGTAGCTGGAGCAGAGCTCACCCATCATGTGAGATGCCAAAAGCTTTCAAATTCGTTGATCTCAGTGGGACATGAGGGATCTCAGCCATCAGCACGAGCCTCTCAGTTCTTGAATGTTTTCAGGCTCTCGGACAGGCTGTTAATCTTGGCTCGGGCGATGCCTCCGAGGACGTCAGCGGTGTGGGAGATGTCCCAGAAAGTGCAACTTCTAGGAATCCTTTTTTTTTTTTTTTTTTTTTAATGTGTGGAGCGAGTCAGGGCTCATGTTCTGTTTGCATTTAGTCTGACAACATCCCAGAATGTGTCATTTGGAGCACATTTCAAAAATAAGGCTTTGGTAGCATCCAGTGTCTGGTCTAACCTGCTCACCTTACACCAAAATACAGCTGGACCCTCAGATGTGGGGGAGCTCAGAGCTCTTCACAGGCAGGATTTGTTTTGAAATAATCAAAACGAAATCTTAGAGCATAATCTCCCTCTTCACAGTTTTTACCACCATCTCATCTGGTTTCATATAAAAACTTGCAATCCTTGTCAGTCTGCCTGAATTTCAGAAAGTCTCGGTGCTTTTTACGTGAGAAAGTGGCAGAGACTTGGTGTCCTTTGCTTGGTCTTGTCTGGCAAATCGGAGCAGCAGCGGAGTTGATGGATCCTGTGGCCCTGTAACAGCAAGGGGCTGTGACATGGCGTGTGCAGGGAGGGGTTGTTTGTCCAAGCACAGGCTGCAATTTCACATTTCTGAGGGTTTCAGCGCTGTGATAACAATGGGACTTGTGCTTTTCAGTGCCCGGCACGTTCGCAGTCCACGTGAGGCCAATTTGGCTGGTGTGGGGATGTGCTGCTTCCTAAGAAGTGGAGTTGCTGTGCAATTACTTATCTCCAGGCTTGTGCCAAGGATTAACCCGTGGGTTAAAGCCAAAGGGCCCTGGTCTGCTGCCTGTTAAAGTCAGCAGGAAGACTTGCATCAGCTTTAGCAGCTCCTGGATCAGAGCTGAGGATCAGGGTCTGAATGCAGCTCTTGGGCTCTCTCAGTTCTTCACTGTGACCTGCAGGAATATCACTTTCTCTCACTTCGCTTGACTTTGAGCAAAGCTGTTACTCTCTCTGTGCCTCAAGCAAGAAAGGAAGGCTTATAAAATCATTAGTATTTCCAAAGCCCTCATCCTGCAGAGGGAGGGGGGCTGGAGGAGCAGGGCAGTAAATCCTGCTCTATTGGAGCTGTCCAAATATTATTGCTTGTATTGAAAGAAAGCTCTTAACTGAAGGCTGGTGTTCAGAAGCCAGGACAGCCCAGGAGTCATCCCATCACTGAGCTGCTGCTGCAAACCTGGACTGGCGGTTGACTTAGTGGGCTTTCACACAGGGGTTGAACTTCAGGCTTCTAATTTAACTGTTTGTGTCTCTGGAGGAACAGATTTGTCTGGTTTGTGGATATTCTGATCCCTCTTTTTAAATGGTGCCGCATTTCCTTCCAGGTAGGTCTGGAGTACAGAACTCTGGAAAGCATTTCTTAGGTTTAAAAATAGATGTCTCAGCCTAGTCCCTGTAAGAGTCCCCATTTATCAGTCATTCTGTCTCAGTGAAAACACTATTTATCCTTCCTGCAGATATATGTATATATAGATATCTATGACTGGAGCAATTAAAGCTTTCATTGACTTGATTCAGAAACTGCTGAAGACGTGCAGATTCATCAGCTCCTGTTGGTCTTTGGTTCATGTCCTTCCCTGGTTAAATGTTTTTCAAGGTGATATT
>JAYRBT010000043.1:3908260-3958748 GCA_036023395.1 Myiotriccus ornatus
AGACGTGCAGATTCATCAGCTCCTGTTGGTCTTTGGTTCATGTCCTTCCCTGGTTAAATGTTTTTCAAGGTGATATTATTCTTTAGGAAGATCTTATTCACATTCATTGCAACGTGGGTTTTTATTTCAAGCTTCTCAACTGCAAATTCAAAGCAGAAATTAATAGAAAGACATGCAGGACGATGTGAATTCCTTACTGCAAAGTATTTGTATCTTTTCCTCTGAAGTCTGTGCATAGCTGTATATCCTCCATAGCATGAAAGCAAAGTAGAAAGCTTTAGGCTTTTTTGGCAAATTTTGGAATAATTCGCTTCTAGTCACAGTTTGGCATTTCAGGCTCGGAGCAGCTGCATTTCTAGCAGCTTCCACTGGCTAAGCCTCTTACATTTTCTAAATTTTTGATACTTTCAAAATCAGTGTCAAATGATCCAATCTGGTTCTGCTCCTAATGATTTGGACCTGCCTGTAACACAATATTCTGGAAGCTCTCTCTGTTTAGAGGAGCTTCATATTAGCCTTGTGATGTAGGGAAAGGGGGAAGATCCACCCCAAAGCTTTAAAAAACCCCACCAAAACAACGCTGCCAGTGAGACCTCAGATGAATATTTGGCCAGCTGGGCATGTGCAGAGCAGGGTCTCCCTCATGCACAGGACAGGCTGCAGTGCTGAATGTTGCATTTAAGCACATGCTTGACCCGTGGTCTGTGCGTGGAAACACTCAGGCACGGGAGCCAGTTATCATTTTGCACTGGGACCACTTAAACTTGAAATGTCCAATGACAAATTGAAGAATACTTCTTTTAAGTTGCAGCCCAGTAATGGGAGTTAGGATTTATAAGCTCTGCCAAATTCAATAAAGTTGCGTTATAGCCTTTTAAAATTGTTATATCGAACACAGCTTATAAAGAGCCATCTTCCTTCTATTGTTTCATAATTTATTCAGTGTTTTCTTAACTGGCCCATCAGCAGAACAGTAAAAATGCCACTGAGTAAACTTTGTTTAATGGTGACCAATTTTTGTCTATGTTACAATAATGTCTGTGGGAAGAAACAATTACCTGGTGATTTGCTGTCAGAGAGGGAAGTGCATTTTCTTTCCAGTTCATTTAGGAGGGACATCACTTCCAAGCTTTCCCTTGTTCTCTTTGGGGGGTCGTCTCCTGTTCTGCACATCTGCACAGTAGGAAGTCCTGGGTCAGTCCTGGATCCAGGATTCATGCCCAGAGCCTGTGGTGCCCTGTGGGCAGTGCTGCTCCTCAGTGGTGCATTGCCAGTGCAGCACAGACTCCCTGCTCAGATGTTACTGAAACCCCCCAAACAGCAACCCCCCCAGGGGCTCCTGTTCATGCTGTTTTCTGCTGGGGTTGCCGTTTGTTTTGTTACATTTCCATCTTCAGTTGCAGCACAGAGGCTCAAAGATGTGATCTGGTTCCTTCTCGTGCCTTTCCAAAGTGTTAGGGATGGAAGTGTGGGTGACTTTTTTGCCCACTGCACGTTGCATTTATCATCATGATTATACTAATGTCAGAAGGCAGTTGGAAATGTTTCTTGTGGCCTGAAACTTCTCAGATATGTCCCAGTTTGTCCTTGCAGTGAGTGCTGGTCAGTCCCTGGAGTGTTTGGTAGGATGAGAGTGTTCAGAGGGACTCTCAGAGTCACTAGTGAAGTCTGAAAATCTTCTGTCAAAGAGGAGAGGAGCACATTTCACTGCCCAGCAGCACACAGAGACTGTTGGCAGGAGAGATGCTGAAGGTTCAAATACATTATCAGAGAACTGTTCCCAGAGTTGTTTAGGAGGGATGGTGTCAGGGTTTGGGGCAGCACCTGGGTTATGAACAGCCTCAAATCTCTCCTTCAGGCTCTACAAGAAGAGCTGAGGCGTAATCAGCACTGCCTGCTCCAGTTATCGCACTGCTGTCCTTGACTGCCAGAATTCTGTTACAAAAACCAGGTCTGGGAGTCCCAGACTGCCCTGTGCTCCTCTGCAGCACCCTGGCTGTTCACCACCACAGGGATTAAACAGCCACACTGGGGAGCAGCATCATGTTTGTAACAAATGGCTTCCTCAGAGCCCACCTGCTGCTTTCGGTCATTTGAGAGCACAGAGAGTCAGATCTCAAAAATTGTGTTTTGGTAGATGATGAGGATTTAAATAAAAGGTTTCAAATTACCAGGCCTCAAATAGGTACCCAGAGAGGCAGTGTCTGGCATCTGGACTATTACTGAATTACTCTGGGTTGCTTAATCAGCAAGGGAGCCCCTAAACTGTCTGGTGGGAGGGAAACCTGACACTAAGTGGGCAGCAGTGTAAGAAACCTCTGTGGACAACTCCCAGAGGACTGGGATGAGTAAGTACATCTTTAGGGAAAGAAAACCAGAGTTGCCTTGTAGGATGGAAAAGCACATTCCCTGCAGTGTTCTTCCTCTTGGTTTTGTTTCTTGGTGGGTTTATTTTCCTCACAGTTTCTGAATGTGTCCAGGCCAGATCTTTCAGTGCTATAAATTGATGGAGCTCCTTTCTGTTTCATAGGGTTGTGTTGATTTACTCCAGCTGAGGATCTGCTCTGTGGGTCTGTCCTCATACTGCTGCAGTTAGCAAGTTCAGGCCCACATTTTGAGCACTTCCTGCATGCACAAGAAATCAATCACAGCAATGATGTGTGCAAAGTATGTGTGAACATTTTTCCACGGGCTGTTCTCAAAGCCCCTGCCCGTGCTATCCCCGTTTCATGGTGACCCTGCCTCTTCTCTCAGCTGTGCAGGTTTTACACTGGGGTAAGCCCACTGACTTCAGCAGGTTTGCTCCTGGTTAACACCTGTCTGTGAGAGTGCTGTTAAATCACGACAGTGATGTTAAACCTGCTGTCTGCATGTAAAGCATTGTGTCCCCAAGGCTCCCACTTCTGGAATTCGTATCCCTCTCCATTTAAAGCATAAGGAGTGATGAACAGTGTAGCTCCTGTCCAGCACCTACTGAAGAGGAACATTTCCCAGTGACTTCAGTGGCTGTTGGCTCGAGCTCAGATTTCTTCAGGAGTGGTTTAGCTTGGCTTGTCAGTAACTCCATCTGTCTCTGGGTGGTGCCTTGTCCACTGACTGGGACACAGCTTGGAGGGGAGAGGGGTTTGCTTAAACATTATTACTTCTTTTTATTGGTGTCCTGAACCATCCTGCTGACAAGGCAGAGAGTTGTGTCTGACAGTTCAGATGTGGGAAGACGAGGTGCCATCCATCCCTGTTGGCCTGAAGTTGAAAGGGACCTGAGGAGAACTTGGCTGGGATTATCAACAGGTCCCAGAGCCCTGCACCTCAGGGTCAGCACAGACTGCCTTCTAATTTCCTCCACCCTTTCCTATTTCTCTCTCATTCCCAGCATGGTAGATTGTAGCTCTGATCTGCCTTTCCAACACAGTGGCAGAGGTGTGATGTGAGCAGCTTTCCCTTCATTCCCACTGAGCATGTAGGTGCTTTCTCTGTGGCATTCAGAGCTACGGGTGCTTTCCTACTGTGGAGTTGCTGTGTTTCAGGAGGTGGCAGGGTAAGGACCAGCTGTGGTCACTTGAATTTCGTGCACTCTTTTGCCTCTCCTCAGTGCTCCATTCTTGAAGCTGCTGAGCAAGAACATGCTCAGCCTGGACAGCCACTTTGTGCAGCCGTGTCCTCCCCAGAGCAGGCAGGATCACAAATCCAGGCAGGCTTTCAGCTGCCTTTGCCTGTGGAGCAGAAGAGGAATCTGTGCTCAGAAAAAACGCACAGGGACCGTTAACGGCCTGGCAGGTGGGAAGTCCCAAAGAAGAAAAACTGGAGCTGCTAAATAAACATTTTTGCTTCCTTGAAATGCTCCACAGTGGAGGATTTGGTTGAGTTCTGACACTTGAGGTATTTTAAACTGCCATGGCTTAATTTAAACCTTCCTGCTGTTTGCACATTTGCATGTGTGCAGGCTTAGCAGAGCCCACAGCTGCATGTTTGCACACACGGCTCCTCTGGGCAGCTGTTTGGGCCTCCTCACTGCCAGCTATATTGATTTATTTAATCCTTCTGTTGGCTGCTGAACAATGTGTGCCAAATGCAGAACTTGGATCCGCTTTATGAAAATAATGTAAACAAATGGAACGGCCCCATAAAAAGGACGTTCTTCTCTTTTGGCTGGAGGAGGATTCCTGCTCGGTATTTGTGACCCGTCTGCCTCGTGGCTTTCATTTTATTTTCTTGTCTGCCTTGGAATTGATGGACCTGATAACGTGAATAAACAGGTTAACATTTTTATTCCATATGGAGTAAAAAGGGGAAAAACTTTGTAAGTCAAAAGAGATATGAGGTGTTGTTTGTGTGAGAAACAGAAGTGTACAGATGGTTTGTAGTCAGTCTTCTCTGTTGCATCAGTGACAGGAGTAATGTGAGCTGAAATCACTGTGGTTACTGAGACCTGCATTTGGCCTCTGAGTCCTTTAACGTAGCCACATGCACACCTAGTGAAGAATTAAAGGAGAAATACTTCAGCTACATTAAATCATTATTTTGAAGACTTGTCTATGCAAGGACTGATAGTTTCATCTTTATGCAAACAAATATCAGTCACTTCATTCCTAATACAGCAGAGATAAACTGCCTTTTCTGCAATCCTGGTTGCTGTGTGTCATCTTACCTGGGGAAGTTCTGTGCTTGTCCTTTCTTTTTACTAAAGCCCTTAATGCTTATGCTGAAGAAGAACCTTAACACCTTTGTGTAAATAGTTTCTTCTTCCTCTCTTGAGTAAATGCTCTTCCTGCCATCTCATTGCCACCTCGGGTTTTGGAATTTCCTAGTGCTGGCTGTGGGACTGCAGCTGCACTTTATGGAGCTCGATTTCATTCCCTTCTGCAGTTCTCTCCTAAGAACCACGTGGTGTTTGTTCCTCTGGCTGTCTGACGTCTCTAAAGAGACAAGAGTGTTGCTGCTTCCAACCAGAGCTGTTTGAGAGTGTGTGAGGGGTGTTTGGTACTGAAGTTACAGATCTCAGGGCTGGGTAAAAACGCGCTTGTGTCGAGTGGCTCGTGTGTGAGCAGCCCTGCCCTCCCGTGGGTGGAAGGAGAACTCAGCTGGTGCTGGGAGTCTGGTTTAGGGGGCAGGGGAATCTGAATCCTGCTTTTCTCTGGTGTTTAACCCTTCTTCACTGGAGCATCAGGACAACCTTGTGGTTTGCTAGAGCTGTTTCCTTTCTGGAATCCTGCTCCTGTTTTCATTTTCTTTATTTTGTCCTTCCCCATCTCCCCTGAGGCAGGGACACGGCGCCTGCTCCCAGCCAGGCAGCCTTTCCTTCTGTGAAGCAGTTCTCAGATCTGGTGCCGCGTTCACTGGGATTCTGGGATTATGACTCACCCTTTGGAAGAGGTGTTGCTGCAGCCTGTGGATGTGTGTCACTGTTTAGGTGTGCTGAATTTGCAGGAGTGTGTGGCAGTGTATCCAAGCACACTCGTGTGTGGATATTAATGTGCTCACAGCATATAATAGGATTTATTTTCAACTCTGATAACTTCACCAAGTGATGTTACCCTGTCTCCATCTGCCCTTCCTTTTCCTGTGATGAGTAGTCCTTTGTCTTGTTATTTCTTCCCTTCTCTCCCACTCCTTACGACTTTTTGGGAGACGTCAAGGAAACTTTGAATAAATCTTTTACTTCCTGTGAGGAAAAAATGATTAAAAATAGTGTTAGATGATGTCACAGCCCAGGTGAGCAGAACCATCCAACGATCCTGGTGCTGCTGCCAGTGTCCCAGGGGTGAGGAGAAGAGGGGATGTATGTTTTTAACATTATCCTGCCAAGCTTCCTCCAGGAGAGCCAGGAGTGCTGACACGAGCAGCAGCCTGACCTGCAGGCAGCAGTGCCAAGCAATGCCTGCGCTGTGTTTGACACAGGGGTGTGCTAACCTCGGCATTTTTCCTGGGCTACATCATTCCCACAAAAACAGCTCTCTCCCTCTGCAGGGAGAGCCTGGTTTGCAAGCTCTGATCTGATCAGACACGCCCAGCAGCAGACGAAGTGGAACTGCAGCTCTGCAGCTTTCCAGTGTGCCCGTTTCTTTTTGAGCCACATAAATCAGGAACTGTGGGCTCCTCCTGCTCGCAGGGGCTCGAGTTGTGATGGGATCAATCTTCTGTGGCAGGAAGAACGAGCTGTGTCAGTGTGTCATCAGATTTGATAATTCACAGGTCGGACTCAACGGAAATATTTATTGCCTGGACCTACTTGTCGTGAAACTGCCTTAAAATACGGGTGGAAGAAACATCAAGTGAGGCAAAAAAAATAATGAAAGGAAAATGCATTATTGGATTAACAGAATAAAAAGTCTTTTGGAATTGGTGTTCTATAACCTTTATTTGTGGAGGTGGATTCAGTCTCCTTTAGATGAGTTTATACATAAATCAGTGAGCTGTGTACCTTAACCCAAGAGGATGCTCCCAGGAATTCCTCCTCGGTGACACTGCAAAGGAATGACGTGGAGGAGGAGGAGAAGATTGTGAATGGTTGCAGTGTCCCTTCTCATTATGCTGGTGGCTCTTTGTGGGCTTGTATCAAAGTACAGATTTTGACAGGGAGCACATTTTTGAGTTCGATAACGTTTTGATATAAAAAAGAATGTGAATAAGAGATGTTGCAATACTTGGGATAAAAATCGAGAGAGCCATAAATCCTCATAATAAGGAATCTGTAGTGGCTTTTTTTCCTGGTTTGAATTGGGTATCCATATTGTTATAATTAATTTAGAAAAATCCTATTATGGAAGTAACTGGAGAGCCACAGGTGCAGTGAGGAGTAATTTGAAGTATTTTGGCAGAGTGGTGAGCAGAAGCTTTGCTGAGATTCCTCTGAAGGCCACTTTTATTCAGCCAGTGTAGTTATGTGCGGGTGGAAGTTGATGTGTATCAGTGCTCAAACAAGCAAGCAAAAAAGTCTGCTGGGATTCAACTCCCCTTCCCTATTTTTCCTCCTGAAATAAACCTGTAAAGTGCTTTATTTTAGCGAAGTCTTTCCCCCCCCCCCAAATTTATGCCTAGAAAAAATAATTAGCTACATTTTAAAGCGTGTCATTTCTAAGCAAAGTGTTGAAAACTTTTGAGTTGAAACCTATTTTTAGTGTTCACCAAGTATCGTTCAAAAGTTTGGGATTTGTCTCCGTTCTGATCTCGGCTGTGGAAGAGAAGGGGACACTCAGTGGGAAGGTGGAGGGTGTGGTGATGATACTCCTCAGGAAAGTTCAGTCCAAATAAAGCCAGAAAGAGCTTGTTCCACACTTGACTGGATTGCACCCGAAATGGGTGACTGATGTGCTGTCCATCCCCCTGTGGCCTGACCAGAAAATGTCAGGTTACAAAACCCAAACCCCTGAAAATTCACTCCTCCCATCTGCCCATTTGCTCTTTCTCTTCCTTCACGGTCTCTGCATTATTTTCTAGGTTGGTTTCTTTCTGTTTGCGGTGCAGTCTGAAGAGTAGTCTGGTATGTCAGGCTCTCCTTTACTCTTTATCATTGGTTTAATTGAATCATTAGGTTGATTTTGAGAGAAACTGGATGGGTATGAAATGCTGGTCTTTCATTTGTTGTTTTAAATGGCACCGTTGCATTAAATCACTGTGGAAAGTCCTACAGCATCAGTGGGATGGTTAATAACTGGTGAATAACTATGAGCTCATTACCCCCTTCAAGCTCTACCTTTGTTCAGGACGGAGGCACAGACGATCAGGGGGCTTCTAAAGCGCAGAGATAAAAGTGGCCTCAGCCACTTTTGCTGGTATTTTTCCCTGTCAAGCCATTTTCTTCTTGTTCTGGAGGCTTTTCCCAGGCACCTCCTTGGGCAAAGGGTTTCACTGTGTTCCTTATGCCAGGCTTTTAGCATTTAAACATGTTGTATTTAAATTAAGGGTCTTCTTGCTCTCTCAGCTTCTCTCTCTGTTTTCCACTATTTTGTTTGCAACAGCAGTGAACTATTTATTCCAGCACAAATGCTGAGCCACATTCCTTGCTGATGTAAAACAGAGCTGGGGAACTTTATAATGGTGAAGTTATGGTTCATTTGATCTTACCTGTCTGTGTAGATACCACAGACATTTTAAAATGTGAGCTGGGCAGTGAGGCCCAGGAGAGGCTGATGAGTTGCTGAGGTCACACGTGAAGCTGGTAGTTTAGCAAGGAATAAACCAAGGCATGTGTTTGTCCTCTCCAGCCCCCTGTGATGCTTACAAGATAATAATTGAACTCTGCAGTTTCTTCAGCTGAGGGAAGTCTCAAAGATCTCTCTAGGCAGAGAAGTGCCTCACAGGGCTGCAGCAGAGATTGTTTCCACCTTGCAGACTCAAGAAGTAAAGGGTTTGATCTGCCCTTTCTTCCTTTGGGTTTCATTCCTAAGCTCAGGTGGCTGATCAGGAGTGACACCAAAAGCGCCGAGGCACTCACTGACGTGTGGAGGAGCAGAGTATCCTCCCTGTGCCCTTCTCATCGGCCTGGCTGTGACTCTGCAGAGGCACAGCAGTGCAGGGGGGGTTCCCTGTAAGCTCTGGCAATCCGGGTTCTTGTTCCTGCAGTGCCATTCCTGGGGAGCTCTCCAGCACAGCACAGGGAACTGGAAGAACCAGATTGCCAGCTACCAGGACTTGTATTCCCAAAACTTCCATGTGCAGTGTTTGCACATCTCTGCATCCTTTCTGGTTCAGCTGTGGGTTGTTCAGTCTGTGCCTCTCTCTCATTCTGCTAAAGCCAATCCCGTGATGTTCTCCGGAAAGCTTTGCAGAATGCAGCCTGCGAGTCTGCATTACCTGCTTTTCTTGTTTGCTGGTTTTCATCCCTCCCCCCTCCTTCCCTCCGTGCTCAACCATTCACAAAGTATATCATTCATTAGGAACTTGAGCATCTCCATCCCGAGGAGGAAAAAAAAAAAAAAAAAGCTTGTAGTGAGCCAGAACTTACCCTATCCTGTTTTTCTGCCTTCTAAGAAAAATGTATGTGGTCTAATCGTAATTCCCCAGTGCCCCACAGGCTGGCTGTGGCTGTGGTAATCAGAGCCCGTGGCGGGGCTGGCTGTCACGGGGGGCTGTTTGTCAGCACGGCTGATGCAGCAACTCCTGTGTCAGCTGAACTCTGCTGTACCTCGTGGAGGACAGCGGGCCCTCATCTGTACACAGGACGTGGGAGCGGGACACACTCCACCGTTCCGCTGGCATCTTCTCGAGGGAGCCACCGGGATATTTCACTGGAATAACTCGCACCCTCTGAACTGTCACATCGCTGCACGAGGCGCTGCTGCGGGAGCAGAAGGAAACTTGTTTCCCTGCACGGGCTGTGGTGCTGCTGCAGCTCCCTGGGCTCTGCCCGAGGGGCACGTGGGGATAAATTAGTGAGGGACAACAGAGATACTTTCTACTTGTATAATTAGGGACATTTAAAATTTAAATAGATGAAAAAAAACCCTGTCCCCTCATCTTCAGAGAGAGATTTTTTGTGATGCTTTTGGAAGTGGTTCCCACTTCTAACTCTTCCACAAAGAATATGCTTCTGGCAGTACAGAATTTCCAACAAATATCAAGCTCTTGAGTCAAACGCCCAGAGGCCACCATGGGGTTGAAAAGCACACAAACAAACTATTGTTAAAATTTGCTGATGCTGCTGGCATTGCCAAGGGGGCATCTTGTTGTTCTTTGCTCATGTAATTTAAAGTAATGAGAAAATCCAGAATGAAACAAATTAGGAGGCAGATCCCGTGAAAGGACCAAGCCTTCCCCACTGCTGCAGTGTTCAGACTGTGCACAAAGGGGCCAGTGCATCCTAAATACTTGACAGCAGTAGTGAGGGAATAAAAGGGTGGTATTAGGGGAGCTGAGAGGGGGAGAGGAAAAAAGATCATTTTGAAAAATCTGAGGCCCACAGTTACATTTACGATTTGAATATTAAAGTCCCAGCCATATACACATAAATTATTCCTTTTCCTCAATAAATTATCACTACTCTCAGCTTGCTCATATGACAGTGATTTGGAAAGTGCATCATCCTGTGCAGCCAAGTAATTTTTTCCTCTTCCAGATATATTACACTGTTTAGATGAGACTACAGTTTTGTGAACAGTGTGTGTATCAATATCAAATGAATCACACTCACACATTCCTCTCAGGCCTTTATTTAACACCTCCTTTGCTCAGCTTTTGAAATATAAGAATATATCTTTGCCTGGTCTTAGTGGAAAGTCTGGTATGCAAAGAGTCCTTTGTACCATATTGATACCACAGTTCAAACATCTGTCTGAAAGCCCTCAGTGTATCAGAAAATCAAGTGTGTGAAGCATCAGATTTCCATTTTTGAAGACCATTAAACTCTTTTCTGTAATAAAAACAGAAGGGTGAAAAAACTCTGGTAGAAACAAACGGGGCTCATCTGAGCGCAGCCAAGCCAAGAACTTGCAGCACGTGTTGGCAGCACTGGGAGGTTGGGTTTGTCCGTGTCTGTCCTTGCAGGGGAAGATGGGCAAGGCCATGATGAGAAGTATTCTGTGTCACTCACGACAGGTCTCAGGAGCTGGGCAGTGTTTAATCTGTCTGCCTGAACCTCAGATTGGACATCCAGACGCTCCTCCCAGGCTGGGCTCCCCTGGAGCTGCCTTTGAATTTGTTTCAGGGACTTGGCTGTGGTTTCTTTAAAGCCAGGGCTGCTCACGTCCTGCTGAGGTGTTCTGTGTGCTTGAGAACGTACTGAGTCTGCAGTTGTGTGCGTGGCTCACAAACCTTTTGGGCTCCTTTGCCTTGTTTTTGTTCTCAGTGTTGTGTTTTTCCAGTGTACCTGATTTCAGTGCCCTGTTCCTATCATAACACGTGTGGTGTGAGCACTGGGCAGAGTAACCTGATTATTTCAAGCTTCAGCCTGGTTCCCTTTTTCTTTTTTTCCCTTTAAACCATGGTACTGGAGGCTGGTAGCCATGGTAACCCCCTTATCTGTGTTAAGAAATAAATAGTAAAAATTGCTCTTTTTTTTACTATTTATATATAAAAATGCAGAAGCAAATAAAACCTGCAGTATATGACTCACTTCATATTTTCAGGTCTCCGCTACTTCTGTTCAAGGTGAAACCAAATCATCTGAGGAAATCAAACCCGACTTAATTAAAAAATTAATAAACAAATTAAAATTGCTCCTATGCCAGGGATTTCACTGGCAATGTGCACAGGAGTTCAGTTGCATTCAGCTCCTCCTGGTTTATGTGCCCCAAAGAGGTGAGAGCAGCTCAGGTCCCAAGAGCCTCAGCTGGGGCTGGACCCGAGGGACAGAGCACTCCAAAAAGAGCCAGATCTGGCCCAAGTTTAGACTCTGCTTTGCTGTTTTTCATGTCTTTGTTAGACAGACTTTGTCCCACAAAGGGGCCGGTGTTTTCCACACCGTTGTATCAGCTCTTTGATTTAGAACCAGCTGAGAAATGTGCCTGCTCTCAGTTAAAGTGAACCTTTCCAAGGTGGAATTGCAGCAGGTGGAAAATCTTTAATTACTGCACCTGGATGTCTTGAGACTGGTGCATAATTCAGTGATTCCTCATAAAGCAAATCAGTGTTTTCATTTCAATTCCCACATAAAATAACCTGAAAATGACTTAAAATACAGTTGTCTTTACGTTCTTTAGGTGATACATGGCTGCAAATGTGTCTCTAATTTTTACTGCCTGGGTGCCACTGACTTATTTAAAGACAATGTGACTTCAGTTCCACATGCTCTGAAGACCACTGGGATCAGGTTCTAGGAAAGTGACTCAGACTGTCTCAAGGAATCTCTCATCCAAGATCTTCATTTACTTTCCGGTAACTGGGCTCCAGCTGTTGCCAAACTTATCTGCCTTTTGCAAATGAGGATCTTTCTAGCATGTCTTTTTAGGCAAATTCCTTCTTCCTTTCTCCACCTGCCTTGCTGTGGTCACAAGTTTTTCTTGGGAGAGGTAAAATCTTTTATTAGACCACCCGCTGGAAAAAGACACACAAGTGTTTGTCTGTGCCTCACTGTGTAATGTGTGTTCTTTCAGTTCATTACTGTCAGCTTCCTTGAGGAAAATGGAAAGCAGAGGTTTGCACTGGTGACATTAGAATGGCTGGAGTTGGCAATGCTGTATTTTAAATATAAATAATGTGCTGTTTCACTTCACATCTCTCCTCTTGGATGGGATGGGTGTAACTCCAGGATTTCAGTGAAAATGCTTTTGTGTGGGAATTCTTTTAATATGGTAGCACATGATTAAAATGCTCTTGTTTACAACATTCCTACTCACAACCTTACCTGCTAGAACTGTCACACAGTGCAAATACAAAAAGAACCGTGTGGACTCAGTAGGAAGAAAATGATTTAAAAATGCTTCTATTCACAGAAATATTTGTTTTGGAGTAGCTCTATTCCAGTTCCACTTCCTCTGTTTTCTGTCCATGATAATGTGTGCATTTATTTGCCAGTGGAGCTCCTCCTCCTCGTGCTGCTCCATCGCTCACTGTCTCTCCTCCTCTAATTCACTGTCTCTGATTCACTAATCAACTACTTACGATTCTCCTTCTCCTGTGCCTGAACTTCAGCTCTTGCTGAGTTGGTGCAGCTTTGCCCTGTCCCTGCAGTGGGAGTTCCTGAGCACTGAATCTGCCTTGATTTTTTTATTTTCCCTTGGTAATAGTTCACACTGCTCTGCGTGGCAGAGCGGCTCTGAAGCTCCGTGACCATCCCTGTTCCGACAGGCAGCGCTCCAAATTAGGGACTCTGGCATCCAATTGGGACAGTTTCTAGGCGTGATGCTGGAGGATAAATTAGGAGCATCTGTTACTCCAGCAATGGGCTGCCCATATATAGTCTGAACTGATTAGCCAAAGGGCGTTTAGGATCTTGTGGAATTGCCTGGGAATTCGAAGGAAAGGTCGGCAGCAGTGTCCATATATGTGTGCATTTACAAACACACCTGCCTTTGCAAATATGGGAATTTAATCAGGGAGGTTATTTTGCCTTTTTTTTTGGCCTAGCATGTGTAGAGGGCGAAGTGAGCCATGGAAAAGTAACATTGGCTTTGGTGCTATTTTGTAATTATCTGCTGTTTCAAAGAGAACAGGTTCCTGTGTGACAGCATTAAGGGCTTTACAGCAACATGGATTTGATGCTCAGAGCAGTGTTGGGGACCTGTTTCCCAGGCTGGGCTGCTCCAGACGCTGCGTTTTGGCAGCAGAGCTCGGGAGCACCACCCGAGCCCAGGCCTTGCTGTCCAGCCTGCTCTGCCTGTGCATGCCCTTGGCCTCCAGACACCTCCCCTGCAGCTGGAGGTGCTGCTGGTTTATCTGGGCTTCTTCTTTGGGAAAAGGGGAGCTTGCACGTCTTGGCAGAGATTTCTGATGGGAATGAGAGCTTGGATGAACTGCAGAAGGCTCAGCACTGGTCACAGCCCTTCCAAGTGTGTTAGAAACTGTTCAAAGAGAGGAAAACTTGCTGCCAACTCTCTGTAGAAGATCCTTTGTCAGTTCTGGAAAAATCATTCCTCTTCCTGAGCAGCATCTCAAGTCCATTCTCTGAGGGCAGAAGTGCAAAGATGGAAATTCTTGTTTAAATCTCTCACATTTCCCACTAGTACCTTGTCCCTGATATGTGCTGTTTCATGCCCTTATGTGGAATCTGCTTGTCACTGATGCTGACGGATGCAGGATAAAGTGCACTTTCCTTTGGCTGTGCCAAGTGGATGTGCAGCAGCGTGCTCAGCTGGAGGAGCCAACAGCAGATTCTGTGCAGAGCCAGGATCCTCTGAGAGAGCTTTTCTTTCTTAGAATTTCCAGTCTGAAGGGGGCATGTGCAGCTGCCAGGGTGTGCTGGTGGAGATGTGGTGCTGGCCAGCAATTGGGAGAGAGAGGGGTAGGCTGAGCCCACTCCTCCTGCCCACCGGGGATTTTCAAATCTAGAGTGATTCTTTCAGTGATCTCTATTGTACATTGATTTAGCAATTTTTAGTTTCCCAGTTCAGGGCCTCTGCACTCAGGTCTGACATCAGGGCCCCAGGTTCTCGCTGCAGCCACTAATCCTCACCACTGACAAAGGGGTGACTTTAGAGAGCAAGTATGATACGAGGTCTGAGGTCAGTGCATGGGAATGGAGAGCCAGAAAGGAAGGTTTGTCATGTCTCAGCACTTGCCATAACAAGCCAAGGAGCAAGAGCCAAGTTTGAGCCCCTGTTACAGATCATGTACCCCAGCATTCAGTTTGCTGCAGGAGTCACTGGTGTTGAAGTTCACAGTATAATGTTTCCAGGGAGCACATGTGAATTGGGCTGGTAGATGCTGCCTTTCCATTTCTAGATTTAAATAGTCAGTAGGTGTTCATTTACTTCTGCAGTCTTCTTGTCCTGGATGCAAACACAGGCACGTCCAGCAGATCACCACACTTGGGCTCTTCCTTCCCCTTATAAATGATAATTTCCCTGTTTGCCAGCACCACTGCTGTTTATAGCCTGAAGATTGCAGACAGATTGCAGTGTGAACTTCCAGGCTCTGCTCAACCTCTGTTTTATTTTGAGTGTCATGGGAAAACTATTCCCTGTTTCTGTGAGGTGGTTTTCATGGATGCAGTTGCAAATGGGTGCCAAGAACGCCAGGGATCCAAACCTGCAGTGACTAACTGGGTCACTCTTGAAGTTTTGTCACGTGTTCGGGCTTTTGCCTTTTTTCTTCTGTGAGGCTGCAGAAAGAAAGGGCAGAAAAAGAGGCAGCAGTCCACAAGTTCAGCTGTATATTCTCTCTCCAGCTCTTCCTCATCCTCAGTAGTGCCTAGAAAATAACAGACCCCAAAGTGGGATTTGTGAAGGATGAGCTAACAAGAAGCTCCCAGTTGTGAACCAGTCCATTTTAATGGGCAGGTAATTGAACTGGGAGGGAGCAAGGAAGGCCAGATCCTAAATCCTAATTAATCATTGGTAGCGGCTGCGTGAGAACTAGTCAGATGCTTTTGACTTGCAGTTTGTAGTTAGAGTTTCTAGGTTTCAACTACTAATGCTCCTGTAGCTTGTGCAAAACTGCTAAGGTTTATGTTAGAGATACCTGAGGTATCTGCCTTTATGGTTCCTTGGTGTAAGCTCTGACTGGATTAAGCCATGCTGTGAATGTGTGCCTGTCTGCCTCCTGACTTAGTCTTTCTAACTGTACAAAACACTCGTGTGATTCCGTGGGCTTGTGGATGGAGGAACTGTGGTTGTGACCCCTTGCAGGGTATCCCTGGCGTGATGCTGTTGAGGAAACTAAGGCATGTCCGGGCTCTGCTTTACAGCCAGCATCTCACTGTAAACCCTCCTCTGCCAAGGCTTTAGGCTAAAAGGCTCTGAGGGATTTGGGGCAGGGGTTTAAAATGCAGTAACTGAACCTTACTGGCTTGGAGTTGAGACTGGGGGTTGAAACCACGCACCGTGCTCTGAAAGCACCACAGTTTTATTCCAACAGGTGGGGCAAAGAGATTCCAGGAGCCGAGGCACGAGGATCTCAGGTGGGCTGGCCGTGGTCTCAGGCACTGTGGGCATCACTGCAGGGTGCTCTGCAGCTGCACCTGCAGAGTTCATGGCCACAGTCATGACCTGCTGCTCTGCAGGAGAGCAGGTGCTCTCGTGTCTCTCTGACCGAGCAGAGCAACCTTGAAATTCTGCAGTGAATGAAAAGATGGTGTGTCAGGGACTTGGTCACTGCCCTTGGCTGTTCCTTTGGAGAAAAACCAGATTTCTGAAATGGATTTCAGCTTGGTCCTTTCCAACCCCAATCAATCACATTTAATTATCTGCCCAGGGCACAGGGTATCCGTCATACTCTGATAAATTCAATGAACATGCAAATTGTATTGTCTTTTGTCATCAGTACCGTCTGTTCTTGGCATTCCTACTATGAGGGTAGACTGGAGATATGTTGATTAGCAGATACGCTGATCAGTCATGAAAATTCATTTCCAAAATGAATTTGGATTTGGAACGAACATAGATTTTTTTTTCCACCTCAGGCAAAGGGAGCCTGAATTCTTGATTACACATAATTATTTATACTCGTATTTAGGCCATTTTATATACCCCCAAGGTGGTGTAAACTGGTATGAGTTTAAATATGAGGTTAGATCTGAACTGTTTAAGCATTTCACTTGTTGGGTACTTGGAGGAGGAGGCAGAATGGGAGTTGTCTTTCTTTTTAGTTGCCTTTATGTACAAGCTGATTTAGATGTCCTCTGCTATTTTATTTTCTCTCTGGAGGTCTGACTTCATCTTAATCAGAAACAGCCCAACTGCTTCTCTCAAGCTTTTGTAGAAAGTGCAGTTTTCAGTAGTTGTGGCTGAGGAACATTCTGGGGGTGGCTGTTCTCCCCATTTTGAAGTTAATGCCTGTTATTTCCTGGAAGATGGATCACATCCTATGCTAGAAATCCCAGCACATGAGACTGCCTTGTGTGTCAGCCTGTGCTGCTGGGAATATCCCCTTCCCACCTTTCCTTCAGTGTGCTGTGGGGAGGCTCCTCTCCGTTCTCCAGTTGTACTGTTATGGGAAGGCAAGAGGGGTCCTTTCTCCGTGGGCTTTCAGAAGTCCTTGCAACACCAGTCACTTGGCATTCAGAGGACATTTTTGCAGTGTTTAGGAATGCCAGACTGTAGCATGTGCCAGCACAGCCCAGCCCAGCCAGAATTGTTGTTTCCACAACAGAATGGCCTGCCCAGGGTTCAGTGTCTGCCATCGGAATACCTTGGGACTCCCACGGGCTCAGTGTTCCATCAAGTCTCAGTTTTTCCGTGTGAACCCAGACAGGCCTTGCTTTCACTGTGCTAAACCCAGGTCTGAACTGTGACTTCTGCTCCACTGGTGAAGTTCACCAAGAACAGTGTTTTAAATTACAGCCTGAAAAAAACCCAATGAAAATCCCCAATTAATTGTTTTTCTACCTAGTCCAAATTCGCAGGATGTCACATGCCATGTGAGAGTCTGTTTTCTGATGTGTGTCTAGGAACCCTCTTTTCCAGAAAATCCTGTTGGAGGTTTCTTAAATGGGTCTCCAGCTGTCACCCACACTGAACAGTGACAGGGCTTTCCCTGCAGGCTGTAAGTGCAGTTATTGCACAGGCCAGGAAGTGTTCAGGACTGTTGGCAGCCTGGAAATGTGCTGAGGTCCTGGACTTGAGAGCAAGCCCACTACGGGGTGACCCAGCTGCCACCTCTGTCTTCTACTCTTTGCTTGGGTTGCACCACCCTGTGATCAGTCTCTGCCTGTTTGGGACCTGCTTCCCAGAGCACTCCAGCTCCAGTCCTGTGTCTGGGAGGGAGCAGTGAAACCTGTTCGGGCGCTGTGGAGGCAGAAGGATCTGGCTGTGTGGTACATGCTGGTGATAAGGACCTATTCTCCAATACTCTGTATTCTTCTTTGCTCTTTTAACAGATTAGTGTTCATTTGATCTTCCCTTGGGTGTGTGTTGTCCTCCTGTAATTGCAGTTTTTTTGAGCATTCATACCCCTTTGCTTAGCTCCTAAGTTTTGCTAATAAGTTCCTGATGTGTGCCAAGATAATGAAGATGATTAATGAAATTGTTACACTCCCAGATTCTTGTTCTGACTTGCTGCCTTTAAGTGGTTTCAAACTTGGATTCATCTGCACTGTTACCTGCAGCACAGCCCTTGGTTTTAGCCACAGAAGCAGAAAAGTGGGAACGTGCTTTGCTGTCTCCGGAGATTGTCATGGAAGAAGTTAAGCAGAGTGAAACTGGGACGTTAAACAGGGTGGTGGCAGGAGGTCGGTGGTTCAGTCATGAGTTTTACTGAAATCCCAAAGGGAGGGGATACAGGCACTGGTAGCTCACTCTCACCTTTGGGAAAAGGCACGTTCCTTCCATGCCAGACTGCAATTATCCCACATGCCATGGAACAGGCCTGGCAGAGCTGGTGGAAGAATCTGTACAGAGCGGTGCCAGGGGAGCGACTGCATCTCATAATCTCGGATGTACTGCTTGTTTTCCTAAGTACTTTTGCTCTTCCTCCCAGACTAAAATACAGCAGTTAAGTTCATTAAAAACACTTTAAGTTAAAAACATTCACCATTTTTCATTTCCTTTGCAAACAGCACTGATCTGATAAGTGTGTTTCCTTTCCCAGAGCCGTGAATATTTCTTTGTAGAAGAAAGTTTGCTCTGATAAAAGCAGGTTTAGTAAAGTCTGAGTGTGTGATTCTCTTTTCCTCTGACAAGTATTTTGCTTTTCACTGATGTTTTCTTTTCCAAAGGCCTGCTCTGTACAGGGAATTTCAGATGTGGAAAGAAAAGAGCTCTTCACAATGCCTTTTGGAGGCATTTGGTATAATACCAACTATGTGCCTTGAAAAGCAATAAATAGTGCTGGTACATTGGTTAGATAAGATAGACTAAGAAACACATCCAGTTTGCTTCAACCAGCTTTGTTAAAAAGGTGTGTCAGTGTAAAGCACATTTACCTTTCTGTGGAAATTTGCATGGATTGCAGTGAGGTTTTAAAGTAGTGCCTGTGTTAGAGACAGCTCTATTTTCTTCTTGGGTCCTTGTTCAGGATCTGAAACAGTGTGATGGTAGAATTGGGAATCATCAGTTTCACTCTGGCATTTCTTTTCTGAGCTTTGTCTGCATTTTTTCAAGCTTGTGTGGATCCTTCCCTGGGAAAGAGCAGAAGACATAACGAGCAGGACAGAGCACAGTGGCTGGGACTGGTTGTGTCCAAGGGCTGAGAGCCCGGGGAGCTGTTGGGGTGTGTGAGTGTAACACGTGTGTCCCTCTGCCCACCCAGCCTCGTGGCTTTACCTGCATGAAGGCAGAGGCTGAGCCTTTCCCTTGCTGTCTTTGCCCCTTGGTTGCTGCTTTGGCAAGAGTCCAAGTGCACTGGAAGTACAAATCTTAATGCTCATGTCTCAGTGTAAAGCTTGACATATCCCAGCCCCACACAAACTCCTATTCTGTACTGTTCAGTGACCCCTCTTGTTATCTGCTCTGTGACAGACCTGGAGAAGAGTCCAGGCACTCTCACTGAAGGAGATTTATGCTTCATTCAGCCTGTAGCTCCCAAATGTGCAGGGATTCATTTGCCAGCCAGGATGTGTTTGTGCTGCTGCCTGATCCAGAGCTGTTCTGGGGCCAAACACACCCTTAGAAACACCTGGGGTACGAATGATAAAAAAGTAAATTACTACTTTCTTAACACAAGAGCAGAGCTAACCTTGTCTGGAACAGGAAAGCATGCCCTGTAGAGCTAAATGCTACTTTTATTTTTAACTCTGGAATGTTTGGAGTTTCTGATTGAAAACGAAATAACCTCATCATGGTTTAGGGGCACATCTTAAACATGCATCATTTCTCTACAAACAAATCAGTTGTTGTGATAAGGAGAGACTTTAACAGCTACAGCCAAGACATCTTTCAAGAAGTAGCTCTGAAGAGAAGTACAAACTCATGACAGCGATCTGAAGTGTGAAAAAACTCTGTTCAGTTCCCTGCTATTCCGCAGGTTCCTTCTGGGACTTTTGGCAAGTCAATCTCTTGATGCCTCCCTTTAACATCTGTAAAAGTGCTGTGAAAGTACAGCCCTGTTGTGGGGCTCAGGAGTGCATTGCAAGGCACAGCAGGGATGAGGTGCTGTGGTACTGGGGGTCAGGGGGTGTTTGGGACCTCAGGCCCACGAGGAGCTCCCCGTGTGCGTGATCCGAGTGTCGTTGTGTTGTCTTGCAGGGAGCAGCAGTGTGGGCTCTCCCATCTGCCTGCAGAGAGTCGAACCTGTGTTTCCAGGACGTGTTATTTCTCAGCCACGGAGTCTGCACATCAGGTCCACACATAACAGGGCATCCTTTGGCATCACTGCAAAACTCTGCTTAAAAAACAGTCGAGACATGGCCTCCTAAATCATTCCGCTGATTTTCTTGCAACATCCTGTTCTTCTCTGTTTCATCTGGAAACTCACTGATGCTCCAAGAATTAATGCCAGTGATTTGTGAACCGTTTAGTTATGTAAAGGTTACCCATGTCTGTAAGACTGGCCTGTAGTTCATTAGCTGGGTCAAGTACATTTAGTGATGCTTCATATCACTGATGACATCAGATCCTCACCTAATTATGTGTCCTTTTTTTTATTTTTGATTCACTCCCCCCCCAGCTAACGTTGCTCTTTGTCCAGAATATGTTGTTACTAGATCAGAGTTTCATTGGCCCTATTCCCCTGAAAACCTCCCATGTAGGTAGGGAGGACAAAAGGACAAAGCTGTGTTATGAGGAGGGTGCAGGGGGGCTGTTCAGGGCCTTTCCATGCAGCTCATGTTTATGTTAACGTGCTCTGGGCAGAAAGAGATTCTGCTGAAAGCCCCAATAAATCCAGGCTTTCACAGGTGTTCAGGCCCTCACCTCCCCCGAGGGTTTAACCACAGGCTGCTGATGGTCTCCTTCAGTGCAGACTCTGATAGGCTGAGTTTCTGCACTAACAGCAGGGATTGCAACACACGGAGAAATGTTCGATATCTGTGGATTTGGCTTTAGAAATGAAAACGCTGTTATGCTTCTTGTAGAAATGTAAAACATTTTGCTTGTGTGGCCAGAGTGTGTTCAGACTGGGGAAAAGGCCCCTGATTTTGAGCTGATGGGTAAGTGTAAATGAAATCTGATTTCTGATAAAATTCGTTGGCTAATCCTGTCCTTTAGGGCTGGATGGGGTGAGGTGAGTGACTTCCCAAGTAATTCCTGCCTGCATTAGAAGAAATGTGACTCTAGTTCTGGGCTTCAGTAGGAAAGAGGATCAGTTTGATCCCCTGAGGATCAAACCACCTTGTGATACCTGTTTATACCCACATTTGCTGTTTTCTAGGTAGGCAAGGACTTGTTGCCATCTTTCCGCGGTAATTTTCTGGATCTCTAATCAAATGCTAAAAGGACTGAATTTGTAGCTTTTCCCAGTTACTGGTTCTGGTAGATAATAAATAATCTTGCTTTTGCGAGTTTGGTTACGAGCCAGGTAGAAATGGGCTTCCTCTTGCCTTACAGGCAGTCCTGCACTTGCCACGTTCCTGGGAGGGCTTGGATCACCGGTGCTCTGCATGGTGATTTTGGGAATAGCCTCCCCTTCCTGGCTGTGGCAGGGTCTCCCAGGCAGGGTGCTCTGCGTCCAGCTGCAAGTCAGTGCAAAGACTGATCCAAAACATCTTGAAGCCAGCCTTTCCTCTGCTCCTGCAATGTTTAAGTTGTTCAGTTTGAATGCTGAAAATATTATAATGCTGTTTTCAGGGTACCTGGGCTTTGCTTTCTGTCCCCTGTGGCATCCAGCCCCAGCTCAGACTTAGAGCAGGGCAGAACTCAACAGTCTTGAGATTTGTGACCCTGTGTCCAAGGCCAGGAAACTGCAGTTGTGCCAAAACCATTGGCATCACTGCTGAGATTAATAAATACATTCATTCCTGTAGTACATTTTTATTGGCATGAGCAAGGCTTAATACACAGCACCTTGTTTTTCCCTGAACAAGGAAAGTTGTGCAAGCCGGACTCACCAGTGATTAAGAGACCTCAGCGAGTTGGACTGATAAGATCATAGATTTTATGACCAGTCTGTGTCGTTATATCATCCTACCTGAGCTCCTGTGTAGCACAGGCTGTAGAGCTTCATCCTTTATTCTTCTTAAGCCAATGCGTTTTGTTAGAGTGAGATTTTTCTCCGGAGACCGCGAGTCGTTGCTCTCTGGATGTGAGTCCCCGTGGCCGTGCTGCAGAATCACGAGCAGCTGGGCTCTGTCAGAGCTTCCAGACAGCTTCTGCTCCCGGTTCCAGATGTGACTGTTCCGACACTCCTACAAAAGAGGTGTTTTGGGGGTATTTGGGTTTTTTTCACTGGTTTCACGTGGTGACCAGGACCTGGCAGAGGCACCACTGGAGCCCCAGGTACCAAAACCTGCCCAAGCAGCACTCGGGGTGAGTTAATGGGGTGCTGATGCACAGAGTGACTGGGCACGGAATATTTGGGTCCTCCAGATAAACTGCTTGGGCATTCATGCATGAGCTGGTTGGGTGCTCATGCATGAAACACATCCCTCAAGCATCAGTGATTTGGGTGCTCCTGCATGAAGCATTTGAGTGCTCAGGCGTGACCTGATAGCACGTTGAAGCACACACTGATTAGGCACTCGTGTAGCAACTAATTGGGTGCTCATGCATGTACCAGCTGGGCAGCCATGCATAAACTCATCACGTGCTCATGCATTAATTAGTTGTGCACTTAAGAATAAATGATTTGGCTGCTCGTGTGTGTGCTGATTGGACACTCATGCATTAATTGGGTGCTCATGCATGAACTGCTGGGGCATTCCTGCATGAGGGGCTGGCTGTGCAGGGGTGAAGCAGTTTGGCACCCCTGTGTGACCTGCTGAGTGCTCATGAGTAGTGTTCTGGCACCAGTTCATGAACTAATTGGGTGCTCTTGTGTAAATATCCTAAACCCTGCAATTTGTGCCCGATACTCCCATTCCTGTGCCTTCCAAAACCTTTAGCACTTTGGGTGGTTTGGAATCGAGTTTGAATTGTGCAATTTAGGCCTAGAGCTGAGCGGGGCAGTAATTAGAAACAGATGGCTCAAAAGAAGAGCTCCTTCTCTTGCAGAGATTAATGACCATCAGTTACTTACTCTGTGCCATCCTAGAACGTCTTCCCAGCTCATGGAGCTGCTGTTCCTGTCCTTGCTCTTTGTAAACACCACATTCCCTTTGTTCCAGATCACTCTGCTCTTCTCCCCAAGCCTCTTTGTTTCCTTCCTAGCTTGTAGTTTTAGAGCTCATGTTCATTGCTTTCTTTACAGAGAAAAGCTTTAGTAAGTAAGCAAAGCTGTACCTGCTTCCTTCCTCTGGGCACTTGGGTCTTTCTCAGGTGGTGGGTGTGCTGGCTGAAAGTTGCTTCTTTTAATCATGAGACTGATGTTCATCCTGAGAGGCCTCATCCCCCAAAGGAATAATGATTATATTATGAAGGGAATCAGCACCCCTGAGACAAGTCAGCAACATGTCTTTTTTAGCATGAAGTATCTGTCAACAACAAAAAATTGGTGGTAGAATGAGATGATCTCCTTGAGACCTTGTGACCTACCTTAAGATGGCCAGCACAACTCAGAAGAAACTGGAATAGTGCTTGCAGTGCAAACTGTTGTGGTAAATATGTACCAGACGTGTCATGGAAGTGCACATATGTGAAACACGTGCCTGTGGCTCGGGCTGCCATCACCAGATGGCCCTGCTGCTTACACACCCACTCCTCCATCCTCTGGTGTTGCTGTAGGGTGGGATGCTTTTCTGAGAGAGCCAGTGAGCAGCAGCAGAGTTGCTGTTCCCTTAATTTCTCCCCGTAGGTTCAGTTCCTGTGATAGAGAGCTCCCCAGGGAACGGGCAGTCCTGCTGCAGTTTTTTGCAGGCTCTTTGTGATTGTTTCTCTTCAAAGACTGAGAGTTGTAGTGTTACCAAAATCAAGTTACACTATAAAAAACCAACCCCCTCCCCCAGATGTGATGGCACCACTTTTTTGACTGAGGAAGAACTGATTTGTGGGTCAGTGGTGTGAGGAGCAGCTGCTTTGTCCACTAACTCATACAGGGTCTGGTGTGTGTTCCTGCAGGTTGGTTCCCTGTACCACCACAAAACAGTATTTCTGGTGCTGCACACAAAATTTTTATTTCTGATTTCCAGGAACTGCAGCTCAGAATTTGGAACCATGCACATGTACAATTCCTGCTGAAGTCAGTAGGTAGGTTTTTGTGTGGAAAATGTTGAAGGAATCAGCTCTGTGGGTGGCGTCCGTCCAACTTCGTGTTTTATTGGTCTTAAACAAGCAGCACTGCCCTGCTGGTCGCTATTGCGTATTTCCAAGTGGCTGATACTGTGGTTTTGAGGTTTCAGGCATGAGCCTGATTGGGAATAAGGCACAAATAAGATACAACAGCTGTCTACAGCCTCTTGTCCTGAGCTTGTGGGGTGCAGTTTCAGCAATCCAGACCTGTAGATCTTCTACAACAGTGTAAAGAAGGAAGTGACAGACCATGTCCACTCAGGACCTCCCACTGCAGAAACACAGGGGTTGGATGTTTCAAACGAGGGTTGGATGTTTCATTGCTGCATTTGGCAAGGAGATGAGAAGATGGCAACTCCAGTGTAGCTCTGTGCAGCAACTGGGAGAGCCTGCACTGACCCTGCAGTAAAGATGTGTTTGGGCAAAGCGTGCTTGGTTTTTTTTTCCACACAAGGAATACTTGGGGTCCTTTCCAGCCTTGTGCAGGGATTCACTGTGAAACTCCAAGCAAGCATGTCATCTCCCTTAGTTCATGCAGGTGTAAAACAAACATGCAAACACCTGTTTATCTCATGAGCAAACTCCCACTGGAGCAGAACCCTGTCTTCTGTTCCTGGCTCTGCCATTGATCCCTGAGACATCCTACGGCATTGGACCTCAGTAATGTATTGATAAATGGGAGATGCAAATATTAACTCCCTAGCAGCTGCCTTTGGAATTAATAACTAGTTGTAAAGCACTCTTGGACTCATCGGTATGAGATGGGTTATCCCAGGAAGTGGTGTGACTCCTGCTGGTCCTCTGATGCATTTCCCAAATCTGGCCTGGATTTTGCACTGGGGAAAGGACTGTTGATGGAGATACAATGTGCAGGTGGGAGAATGGCTTTGCTTTGTCTCCTGTGTTAGAAGGTGGTACCTGCTCCTCCTGCAGCTGCACTGGAGCAGACCCTGCAGTCATTCATGGCATTGTTTGGTGGGGCAGAATCCAGCTCAGGTAGGTCTGAGCTCAACTGGGTCCCAGTTGCCACCTCAGTAAAATGTTAAATGATCCCCCACATTGCTCTGCAGGGCTGGAGCCTTGGTGTCTACCAGCTAACCAGAGTGGTGGTTAGTAAGAAAATCCAGTGTCATTTCCATCTGGTAAACAGAAAACATGGAGCAGCCCTTCCCACAGTTTGTTGCTCCCTGTTCAGATTATTCATTTCCACACCATTAAAATGCGAATGTAATTCCTGCCCTTTAAACTAATTAATGTAAAAATTTCTTCTCCAACCGCTGTGTAGCCTAAATGAAAGCTGGGGCTGAGTAAGCCAAGGATGGAAATTAAAGCATTACCGAGTGCTGCACTCAGTGCTGCATTCCTGAGGTGCCTTATCTGATCCTGTGCAATCGCCACGGGCCTTTTGGGGCCGGATTCTGCTCCGCTCTGTGCTGAGCTGAGGGAGCAGCTGCCTGAGCAGAGGTGATGGCTTTGCCAGTGTAAGGCTGGTGCAAGTGAGGAGAGAGTCAGACCCACTGCCTCCTTCCTGGCAGGAATGAGCTGCACCAGTTGAAGAGCAGCCTTAATTGCTGCTGAATCAGTTAGGCCATCTTTAATCAAATCCTCCTCTCCCCAGCTTTGACATGTGATTTTTATCTTTTTCCCTGTCAACAGTATTTAGTTACATTAAGGGCTTTCCTGGCATGAGACAACATGGTTTTCAACATAATTGATTTTGGTAATTCTTTCTCTAACACAAGGAATAGCCCCATTATATTTGCAAACCAGAATTACCCCGGTTTTACCCCAAGTTTGCACAGTGAAAAGAACGAGTTACCCACAAGGTACCTGCCTGTGGTCCCTTCACTGCTGGCCCAGCCTTAGGGGACTGCCACCAAGTCTGCTGACTTAGAGCAGTGGGAGCTCTGAAAGCCCAGTCCCAGGGACCTGCTGGCTGTTCCCAACGTGATGCTTCATGGCCAGAGGGAAAACAAGCAGGAGGCTCCAGTTCTTCCCTGCTGGGCAGTGGGACAGTGATCAGAGTGAAGTGTGAAGTTAGAGGTTAGCCCAGAGTAAGTTACTGCTCAGCACAAATATGCTGGTAATGATGTGTCCCTCTGCCTTTATAGACAGGAATTTACCAGGAAGCTAAACCAGTTAAAGTAGCTGGAGCTGTCCCTGGCTGCTCCAGGGGTGCTGGTGGTGCTGGGTGGGAGCAGGCACTCCTGGGACAGCTGGACGTGAACGAGAGGAGGCAACAGAAACCAGGAGTGAAAAGAGACACTTAATGCAGCTGATCCCTCTGCTGATGCAGGGCTGGTCTGTGCCATGTGCTTTCTCGTGCTTTATTGAGTTTAATTTTAAACGTCTCACTTGATGGGGCTCCTATGGTTTCCCTTGGGAACTCGCTCCTCAGCCTACCCTAAATTTCCCTTCATCCTTATCTTAGATCTTCCCTTTTTAAAGCACTCTAATGAAGTGAAATACTCCTTTCCCTTTTCTCTGTGTTTCTTATGATATTAAAATACATTCTTCCACACCTGGGTTGGCAGGGAAGAATTTGAATTCCTTCTGCAGCTTTGCTGGAGCACTGAAGTGCTTCACTCGATGGGAAAGGGTTGTAATAAACCCCCTGCAACTGCAGCTCGTTGTAGACTCGGGGCTTGTCTTTATGGGTCTCATCTTTCAGTGTTTCAGTGTCTTCTGGGCCATCACAGAACTGTAGGAAAACGTGCATTCTCCAGAATTGTCAAATATCCCGAGAGCACTCGCAGCAGAGGAGCTTCCTGCCAGCTCTGTGTGGCACCAGAGCAGGTGGGGTTTCATAACCAGAACCTCCAGAAATGGGGCTTAGGAAAGACAACGTGCCAGTGGCTGTTAACCTCCTCCCATCGACTGCTGCTTCACTGGGAGATGCTAAATTTGTTTTACCAGAAATGCACAAAAAAAGGGAAGTTTTTTTCTGATTTTCTAGGCTACACTAAACTGAAAGAGCTCCAGTTGATTGAAAATATCCAGGTTATTATTAATAAACAAATAGCTGTTTCATTTACAAGCTTTTTTTGATCTTAGAATTTTCTTTAATAAAAGAGAACTAAATATTGACCTGGATATTTTGGACTGAAATATTGGAATGATTGAACTGTTCTGGATTTTGCTTTCCTATACTTCCTCCCACTCTTGAAATCCTCTACATAAGCATTTGTTGAAAAGTCATGCCCAATATTTCAGAATGGCCTGACCAGATTTCAAAAAAGAAGCCAATTTACTTTTTTTTTGTTTGTCCATCTCTGATTTTAATAAAAATTAAAATCGAGCTTCTTTTCTGCATAGAGATAAAAGACCCAAGGGAATGTTGGTTTGAAACATTGCGTTTATGTATTTTTCTTTCAAAATGTCTTGGAGTGGAAGGGAAACAATGCAGGGAAGGGAAGAGAACAAAGGCTCGCTGCAGAAACGAGCACGATGACACTGCAGTGAGGCACTTTATGGCCAGAATTGTTCAAACAGCTGGAGATTGTATTACACTGTTTATCATGTTTAAATCCGTGTCAAAATGACGTATACTGTGGAGGTTCTTGTGTGAGATTGTGAACTAGGTATTGTGTGAAAAAGTTAACCAAATGTTACGATGATGTTGTTGGGAAGGGGAATCCGGCTGGGACTGAGGGGAAGGGTGAGTTCACCAGAGAGAGGGTCTCCCCCTGGGGCTGAGGGGACAGTTGGGTGCTTTGCAGAGCTCCACAAGCCATGTCATTAATTTTGCTTTACCCCCCTCTCCCCGCCCCAATTTTTATCTCTTTCTAAAACATCCTCGTGTTTGGGGTGTTTTTTTTTTTCTCTGATTGTCTGCTGGGTGATGGTGGGAGGGGAATCGGTTCCTTCCCTGTGACATTTCCTCCCTCCTGTGACAGTCCAGCAGGAACATACCTGGGGCTGCTGCCTGGCAGTCCCCTGCCTCCTTTCTGTTTTCCCCTAACTCAGAGAGACTTATTCCTGTCATCACGTTCTGCTTGTGAACACTTCTAAAATCCGCGAGTCAGCAGAAGGCTGGGGCTCGGCGGAGCTCCCTTGGCCTGCTGGACAGATTGAATTTCACCCGCTAAATGTGCTCCAAACTGCGGGAATTCGAGCAGCTCACAATTTCTATGGTCATTTGTGCTAATAAAGTTTGACAGGCTGAATGCTAATGGAAAGTAAACAGGAGAGAGGGTGCTAACAAGGTCATAATGAAGCTCCCATTTAAATTGAATTGAAACGAATATACGAACACTCATGAGAAACAGTTTGTCGTTCTCCTCTAGGCTGTAGTGCAGCATGTGGTAGCAATGGGCAGTTTGTGAGTGGCAGATTAAAAGGCAGCTATAGCTGCTCTGCAAGGACAAATTACAGCTGGTTTCATGAAGAAAACTCACGCTGGGAAGGAGGGAAGCAGGGGAGGATGCTCCTTTCCAGGAGCCCACCAGTCATGGCAGCTCGCTCTTGCCCTGTGGTTGCTGTGACTCCCAGCTAACCACACTTATGTCTCCAGAGTAATTCCCATTGATTCCAATGGCACAAGCCTGCAGGGAAGCGCAGGGTCAAATTTTACCAGATGTGAACACTCCATGTCCTCCTAAATCGGTTTTTGAACGCAGGACTGCTTCGCTTCTTGCAGGAGGGGGCTCAACCCAGATCAGGCCGGTTCAAAAACCCTTTAAAAAGTCTTTTGCCGCTGCCGTGGTGAATCTTTGAGTTTGTGCTCTTTGAAATAACGCCTGAACACAGACACATGAGCAAGCTGTGTTCTCTGGTGTGTGTGCGTACGGTGAGTATGTCATAGCCGAGGAATTGCGCTGACTTATCCAAAGCTCTTGGCTCGCTCTTTCCAGGCGTGCTTTCCTAATTCCAGATGGATAAGAAAACAGTGGTGTGTGCAAGGAACCATCCCCCTCCTTCTCCTCCTCCCAGCTTTGGCACAGTTGTGTTTATTGCCTGCGACTGAGGGAGTTTCAATATCCTTGCAAAGTTCTGTCTGAGGAGACCCGGCAAGCAGAGTGTTATTGGTGCAAAACCCTCTGTAACCATCAGATGCTTTTCCGTGACTCAAAAACATTTCAGGCTCTTTTGTAATAAATGTAAATGGCAGACCAGAGGTCAGGGATGGTCTCGAGGGCAAAGGCTGGTGTCTAATCTTTATTTTCTCTTTATGAGCTGCTGTAACAACTTTGAAGGTATGAAAGAAATCAGCAGAAATGTGAGGCAAGGCAGTCTTATTAGGAAACTGGTCCAGAGCTTCTCAGACTTGTTCCTTGACCTCCTTTGAAACAGCCATGGGGCCAGGATCCTCAGATGGTGCAAAAGCATAAATGTAGCCGTGGGTTTACTGTAGCAGGGATTTAGTGTTTCTGTTCAGTGATAGCTTCTCTCAGTTTTCAGCCATTCTAATCTTGATTTTAATATAATGGTTCTCTTTACATTTTTTTTTCAAATGGCTGTGGAGGTGACAAATAGCTCAAGCTTAGTGCTCCTGGATATGTTCAGGAAATGGGGCCAGTCTATAAGATAAGGGTTTTGGTCCTGCAGTGATCTGTAAAGCTGATCCAAAGTCATCTTAGGAATCTGGGGGCAGTTTTGGGTTGGACTCCTGGTTGACATTTACATTTGTAGAAACAGGGTTTTCACCAGTTAAGATAATTTGATGCTATTTGCAAGAGGGGAGATAACAGTGCCAATTCATTGGTCTGGATGCCCAAGGTTTTTTTAATAATGTGCAGATTTCAGCAATGCCCTGTACACATGCAGGAATTTTTGGCTCAACAACCAAAAAGGGATAGGAAAAATTACCCTAAATTCCTTTTGTGTCCAACAGGATGTTCCCTTTGCCACTCCAGCCTCTGCCCAGTGCTCCATTTTGTGTAATTTCGGGGACATGAAGAGAAAGGACTCTGCATGCCGTGTCATGGCCGGGAATGAATGCTGTCCTCAGTCCCCTCTGCCAGCCAGAACTGGGCAGCAGATTCATCCTGCGGCCAGATATTGTTTCCCAGCAAACAAATCATTTCCCAGCAAGTTTTCTGTGTCCCAGAAAGAGATTTCCTCCCTTTCTCGCCGGGGCACTGCCTGTCTGCTGCAGTTGATGCTGAGTTTCCCAAACCATCCCATGCTGTTCAACCACATTAAATATTGTGCTGAAGCTAATTAAGATGACAGTCTGGGAATGGTTTTATTAACTGTGCTTGCTGAGTTTCCTTCCCCTGGACTCTGGCTCTTGGAAGTAACTTCCAAAAAACCGATTCAGAGCATTTCTCCTTTACCACATTCACTTTGGTGTTGGCCTGAAGGTTGACATTGGACTTGTCTTAGTATAAAGGGAGAGTGGGCATCTAAATGCTTAGCCTAGTTTAATTTAGAGGAATATGCCCAGCAGTTCCTTGAGGATGAGATAACTTAATGTCTGGCACATTTAATTCTCCTTTAGCTGAATATCAGGCAGGTCCAGTGCTCCTCCACCCCAGCCAGTCCCTATCCAGCACCAAGGCAGAGGAGCCCCAGTGTGGGGGGCAGCACAAGGTGCAAACCAAGGCCGGTTTCTTGACGTGGTGGTTTCTGACTTTCCTGAATTTTCATTGTTAGGGTTCTTCGTCTTTTTTGTGTAAAAATTGAATTGAGGAGAAATATGCTCCTGTCAGGCTTTAGGCTGCAGGTCGAAGAATTGAATGCTCAGAAAAAAGTTGGAGCTGTTTCATAAATACGTCTTGGGGACCTTTAGCTCCCTTCAGGCTGGTTCCTGTGCCAGGAGGAAAAATCACTGCAGGCCCTAAATCTGATGAAATTCTTCCGTTGCTTCTGTGTGAGGAAGTGGTTGAAGTTGCAGAATCTGGTCAGCCCTGTGAAAGCTGTTTCAGTCGTTGATGAAGGGCTAGTCCTCATGAAATCACTGAGAACTCCTTCCATTGGGATGATAAATGGTCAAATCCTTGGAAAAAAAGTCCTATACTTGAAAAAATGCCCTCTGAGCATCAGAGTAAATAGAGGCGAGGGTGGAGTGTTGTGTGTGCTGCAAGTCCCCTGTGAGAGCAAAGAGGAGACAAACACACTGGGGGACTGGTGAGGGATGGGAAGGGGATCTAAATATGGCACAGAAAGTCCATTTACTTTCATGTCACCCCAGACATATTAAGCACTGGCACCTACAGCTGCCACATAAACAAACTGTGCTCTCTTTTAGAAAATATGCGAACAGGGTTGCTCGTTGTCAGTCTTGCAGGCAAAAAAATAACAAACACAGATGTATACTGGGGAGGGGTGGAAATGCTCAGCATTCTCCCCGCTGAAATGCAGGCGTTGAGAGGAGCCGGAGGACGGACCCTCCCTGGGTGCCGTGGGTGGTGGCAGCACGTGGGCTGTGCTCCTCTTGTTTAAGGGCTTGAGAAAGTTAGCGGGAGGACCTGGCATGCTCCTTGCTTCATTCACAGGCTTTTCTGCACCTAAATGTTACCAGTTGCTTTTCCTCCCTGCTCTCATCCCTCTTGGGCTGGGGCAGCACAGAGGATGTTGGTGGTGTGAGCTGCCGGCTCTATTTTCCTGCCTTTCTTGCTGGTGTTTGGATTTGAGCAGGGAGCTGGTCTGGGAGCATCCCTGCTTTGAGACTGCCTGGCTACCCAGGGAAATTATTGGGTATAAATTTAGGTTCTGTTAATACTGTCTGTGAAATAATTATTTTTGAAGTGACAAGAGGACACTAACCCTGAACTACTTCATTAGGCAGCAGTTTTAAGAGAACCCAAACCACCACTTAAGAGATGTCTAGTAAAGAATGACCCAGTTAGCAAACCCTGGTGTCTGCCTTGTACCATCATTGGGAAGTGTTATGGCTTTTCAAGTTAAACTGTTAATGTGAGCTCTTAACTCTGTGTTGTGCTAATACTTGGGTAGATCCTATTTTGCTGGTGATTTTTCCTGAAATGGAGGGCAGCTGTGCAAGAGGAGCCATAAACACCTTTCCTACAAGCACATTTTTCTAGCTTGTTGTCTGTAAAAGCCCAAATGGCAGAGGTTGGTTTTGTTTGATCTGTTTGTTTGCAGTGAAAGAATCTTGTCTTGGTTGTGCTTGGATGAGTCTGAAACCTCCAGAAAAAGAAAGTTTCTCTAATACAGAGGGATGAATGTGCACAATAACTCTGTGATAGTTCCCATCAGGGAACTTCCATCTGTATTTTCTGATCCAGAAATTCCCTGCTATTTTTTGGTTTATGTCAACGTCCAGAAGTTCCCAACAAGTTCACTATCCCCATGTGCCAGATGCTCTGTAAACAATAGGGGAAGATTCAGCCCAAGCAAGTTTACAATCTAAACAGAAAACAAACAGGGAGAAGTTGAGGATTCCCATTTATGAGTGATTTTTTTTTTTTTTTTGGTGAGGTTCTCGAAGCCCCACATCTAGTTATAATTACAGTAATGATTAATTTTATCAGTGTTTATCCTACAAAAATTACAGGATCACCTGTCAGGATCTTATCGTGAGTGCTGCATTAATTAGTGTTATTTGGAAAGTCCCAGCACTTAGAGTTAAGATGTTGCATAAGACTCAGCTTTCTTATAAAAAACCCCAGCAAGTTTCTTGTCTTTGTGATTTCCAAAGAAGCTTTAAAACACCGCTGAGATGTCAAAAAAGCTCCCGATTTCTGATCTTTAACAAGTCTGATTCGTGGCTCTTTGCATGTCTAGGGTTAGAAATACTGCTGAAACACTCGTGAGGTAACTCCAGCCAGACACAAGGCTCACAGATCCTCGTTGCATAATGGGATTATCGCTGCTGTGCCTCAGAGTTTATTTTGCACAGGGTCGGGCAGAAATGGGAGTGTCCCAATTCCAGCCTGCACAGGAGCGAAGTGAACGGAGCAGAATCTCCTTCAGCTGCTCTGCTTCCTCCAGGCCTTGCACGGAGGGCAGGAGGGACTTCTTGGAGGAGCTTGCATTGAGTTCTGGAACTTGGGAAGGGCTGAGCCGAGGTCTGGGGAGCTCCTGAGCGTGGAGAGGTGATACCAGAGGGTCAGACCGTGCTGGTCCTGCCGCTCCTGCTTGGCTGATCCGGCGCTCGGCAGCCGGGTCCCCGCGGGAGGTTCTGACCCCCGGGCTGGATGGGAAGCTGGCAGCCGGTTTGCTGCGAGGTGTTGAGGGGAAAATAGATTAGTCTGAGGCAGAGAAAGTCTCAGAGCTGTCATGGGGCTTTAAAAAATAAAGTTTGAGGTAAACAAAGCAACACGCCTGTTTCCACGCAGTCTGTGGGATCGCTGCCGCCAGCCTTCCCGACAGGCTCAGGAATTCCACCTATTTCCGACCCCAGCTCCTCTCTCTGCTTCCCAGTGTTGACCAAGGCTGCCCACGTGGGCATGGTGAGCACTGACTCGTGCCAAGGGAACTGAGGCACCAGGGGACAAAGGGCTTGGCCTGGCACCGCACCGGGGAACGCCGGCCGGTGCTCCATCCCACGGGACTCGCACACGGCTCCCGGGTTCCTGCCTCCTGCTTGAGCAGGACTCCTTGGCTTAGGCACTGTTAGTGCCATATGTGCTATAGTTCTGTATTTCAGAGCTGTTCAACACCAGAGCATTTAATCCTGCTGAGATTACTGGTTGGGTTTTGGCTGTTTGTTGTGGCTGCTGCCCCTGGGCAGGGCTCTGCTTTGGAGAAGACGCTGCTGGCCGGGGAACTGGAACGGCCGCAGCTGCACAGGACTGAGGAGTTTAGCAAATAAATGACAAAGGAAAGTGCCAAAGCTACAGGGAGCACAGGTGTGATCACATCACTGTTTAGTTAGAGGATTCCAAGCATGACCATCTCCAACAGAAATCCTTGTAACTTGACTTTTTGAGTGAATCACTGATTGGCACCCCTGACACGGAGCACCCGTGTGACTGGTGGCAGCACCGCTGGGATGCTGCCCCATCTGCCCTTCTTGGAGCTGTTGCAAGGAAATAATAATTTTCTACCCCCTACTTTGATTTTGCAATTCTTTTATTAACTGGATTTGACTCAAGTCAGATGGAATTGAAGCTGGCCTGCCCCTCATCTCCCCTTTCAGCTCTCCAAACAGGACATACGTGATATGGACCTAATTTTTTTGCTTGTTTCTTGTTAAAAGGATGGATTTCACCATGGTGAATTAAAAACAACCCCCAAACCTAAACCCTCCCTCCAGGCTTGCTGGTTTTGCCCCCTGCAGCCAGGCTTTACCAGTTGCAGGAGAGCACACCAGCCACAGCTCACTGCCAGCGTGGAGCAAAAGCAATTCCTGCCAGAAGAACTGTAAAAACATCCCCCTTCCTTAATCCCTGCTCTCATTTCCACCAGGAGTGACCGTTGGGCGTGAAAATACCGGGAAACTTTATTGGCAGTAAAAAAAAAATCACATCTATTATTTGAAAACCAAAAAAGGCAAGAAGAAAACGTTATGGGGCCATTAAAAGGTTCATGAGGAATCCTCTTCTCATGTTTGCCTTGGGAGTTTCATGAACACTGACATGCCTTGCATGACTTTTTATAGAAGATAAAGCAGTTCCTTCTGGAAGGCTTATTCCTAAAGTCTCTTAAAATACTGTCATTTGGGTGACAGCAGCTATTCAGGAATCATTTTTGCCTTAAAATGGTCATATTAAAGCAAATGAAACAATAAAACTTCCTTGTAGGATTGAAGCACTTGCTTGTTAATTGCAAGCTCTCCATTGTTAGCTGAGGTTATGTTTGAAGATAATTTTTTTTGTCTTTAGGAGCAACAAACTGTTAGTTAGATTGGCTTGAGAACTTGACATAAACTGATAAAGTTTTTAAAGGGGAGGGGATCCATTTCTTGTCTGAACCTCTCTCTCCTTCATTCCTTCCTGTGCTGTTTCCTAAGAAGGTTTTAGAATTTTGAAAGAATAACACAAAATTGAATTTCTCTTTGGGAAAGATTTTAATTGAGAAATGGTTTTTTATCTAAAATGAAAAAAAACCACTAAAAATGTATTTTTCTTCAAAACTGGATGTTTTGCTTTTTTTTTTGACTGTGGTTTGATTTTTCATTGAAAGTGTTGGTAAAGTCAAGAGATATTTGCCTTCATAGGGAAATATCACCAGCATTTTTACATAATAAATTGAAAAAGGAGCAAAGAAGAACTGAAAAATTGATCCATTTCATACACTGCACAATTTTGACAGTTTTTGATGAAATAAACTTAGCTTTTTGCCCATCCTGACTGTGATACAGCCTGAGGCAGAAAAGATCAGAACATAAAATCTGCATCAGAGCTCTTCTTGTTTATTTTGTGTAGCTCCAAAAAAAAGCTCTAAAATACCTCAGAATTCTCCCTTTAAATCAGTTCATGTGGGGGCATGGCCACTATGAGGATAAATTAATGGAGCTCAGGCTTTTCTGGCCCAGCCAAATTCTTCCTTGTCTTGGAACTTTGCTCCCCTCATGTGTCCCCAGCCCAGGTAAGCAGAGAGGTCACTCAGTACACTGTGTTGTGCTGGGATGAATCAGGAGGTGGTTCAAGGATCTGTTCTGTTAGCACTTCTGTGTTTGAAGGAGGGAAGGAGCAGAAACCCAGCGTAGTGTCTGTTTTCCACCCGTTCACTACCGGCTGATGGCAATCACACTTCCTGCCGGTGGATTTTCTCTTTCGGTGCTGACCCACGTGGGGATTTTGATGTCCAGTGTCACACTCAGGGGTGGTTTATCCAGGACATCTCTCAGTGGTTTCAGCAGAGCTCAGATGGGAATTGAACAATTCCTCTGTGTTTGTTCGTACTGGGAGCTAAGCTGGGAGGGTGGGAGCTGGTTGCAGGTGGCCCACCCACCTCCCTCTGTCGGGGAACAGATCTGCCATCCTCGTCCCAAATGTCTCTTTTGTAGCAGCCCCCATCAATTCTTTGAATTTCCTGCGTGATCACTTTTTGTCTGATGCGAAGGCAGCTGTCTAGACATCTCTTCATTAAAAAACCCCGAGTCTCTCTATCCTGCAGTCTGAGAGAGGCCAGAGCTCAAGTACAGATGGGTAAATACGGGGCATGTGAGATTGATTTGAAACCAATAACTGGGAAGGTAAGTACTTGCACTCCACTCCCAAAGAGCTGCAGCTCTGTTGCACGTCCTACATAGCTTTTAGATCTCTCTCCTATTTACCTGCTCACTGCTGACAGCACCAGAGGATTCCATTTCCCCAAGAGCCTTAATGGTTTGGTTTTTTATAAACAGGCAGCGGTTCCTGGGAGGGCTGTAATTTTCTGTTGGTCTTATTTTGTTTTGTTCTCATATGAAAATACCATCTTAACATCCTGCTCTTCATTGCAGTCGGCTTAGGGAAGAAAGAGAGGTACTGAGCTGGCTGAGTGCCTCGTTATTTACAGCGTGCCTGTAATGATGCAGTCTTAGTGTTTTCCCCTGAAACTTTACTCTGTTTTCTTCTGTCTTCACATTTCTTCTGGTCCTAGAGGGCATTAATACTAACTTTCATATCCAGCTCTGCAAAGAGTTTTTGTCCCTGGAACTTGTTAATGTGCACCTGAATCTCCCATGTTTCTCTCATGCAACCCTTCAGTTCCAAGAGTTTTTCCTTCTGGGTCTTGGTCGTCTCTGAAATATCCTCCAGCTCAGCAAGGGCAAGAACCTTACAGGCAGCTTTTCCCTCTTGTTTTGGCCTGAATCAAAAAAGCCCCAATGTAATGCTCAGACCGAGTACTGAGAGAACAGTAAAAAGTGCAACACGTGGCAAAAAAGAGACACTTGTCCCCTTCAGCTTCCACACCTCCCATGCAGCTTCACCAACCTCAGTTTTGGGACCTACCAGTTTTATAAGCTTTCCACAGCACGGGGGGCTGCATCTGTGGCTGTTCAAGTGGCTTCACCCACGTCTACCTGCTGCACTCCCTCTGGAGATGGTGTTTTCCTCCCTTGGTGCCAGTCCCTCGGGGATCACCTGCCCTGGTGCTGCTGGTGCCGGTCTGGGGTGAACTGGGGCTGAATTGGTGAGCCTTGCTGAGGTTGCCCAGGGTCCATCAGAACCAAACACCAGAGCTGGATTGCTGATTTGTGCTGATACCCAACAGAGGTCCCTGTACGGGGCTGTGCCGTGGCCTGGCCGTGTGGCACCACTCACACCGGGGCAGGGCTTGCACTGGCCTCAACAGCTGTTTGGATTACGCTGCTGGCCAACCCCCCTGTCCAAAGGGAAGGTTTTTGTTCCTCGGAGCACTGTGCTGATGTGTTCTGAGCGAGTCTTTGCTCCAGAGGAATGCAGGTCTGGAGAGGGCAGGGGCAGAACGATGGTGTCACGGGTGGGAACTGCACAGGGTGGGCAGCTCGCCCAGGCTCCTGCAGGCAGTCTGCAATAGTACTGGGGGATTAACCCACATCTCACAGCTGTCCTGCCCCTGGTGCCCTCCCAGACCACCCTTCCTCTTCGTTTACCTTTCCATTCCCCAGTTTCTTGCAGTTCTCTTAAACTGAGTTCCGTGGGAGACTTTGCCCCTCGAGAAGGGGATGAACCACTGTGTAGGCATTTCAGCCTGGAAATATTTTGTTCTTCCTTATTTACTGAAAACTCACTGTTTTCTTCAAATGGATTTTTTTTTAACAAACCCTAAACTTTGAGTAAACATGTTGTTGAGGATTTTAGGTAGCTAACAGAAAGCCTGTTGACCTTTCTGACTGTTTAGAACTGACTAACTCCGTATGAAAATATCTGCTGTTGACTTATTAACCCTTCTGAAGAGCAGTTTTTTGAATTTTCCCTTTTGGCTTCAGTAGTTCTTGGATTGATACCGTAATAGGCTGCTCCCCAACTGGAGTGGTTTCAGCATTTTTGAAAGCAGACAATATTAGCAAAAGGATTTTTCACATCAGATGCACAGTCAGGGTCTGTCTGTTGCTTTGCCTGGTTCCTCAAGGCAGCAGCTTTGAGAAAGATGAATAAGATGGAATCAGAGTTCATATTAACATAAAACATTGGCTGGAATTGCAGGTATTTTAAAGATACTACAGGAAAAATAACATACATATATATAAATATATAAAAGTTACAATGAATAATTGTTTCCATTAAAGGGACTTTGGTGCTTCTAGTAGGTAATTCTGAGCTCCTTTCCCATTAATGGTAATTTGCTAGAAAAGAAAGGTACATTACATAAATATTTCAAAGTAACCTGGGCAGCAATTTGAGGATATTAAGCTTTCAGCTTGACAGCCCCAAGCACCTTGATTCATCTTAACATCCTGTAAGATCTTAAATGCAAACAAGCACTTCACTTGAACAGGACTGACTTCAGGACCAAAATGAGCTTCCTCCTACAGGGCTGAAGGAATATCAGGGACCAGTCAGTGTTTCCTCAAGCTCGTTAATTATCTCAACTGGAAGAGGAGCAGTGGGGATGGACTTGTGAAGTAAACCAGAGTCATTTTTCTAAACAAACCCTGGATCTGCAACCTGCACACAGCAAACCTGCCTCTCATCTACGCTGATGTCCCCACAGCACTGTTTGGGTTGGATTCTGCCTTCCCAGGGGCTGGTGCAGCAGCAGGACTGTGCTGGCTGAGAGGAAGGGCAGTGCCACAGAGGTACCAGCAGCAGCTGAAATAGGTGTCACAAGTCAGTGCTTCTCTCTGGCCTGAGCCAAACCCTGCAGACAGGGAATGAGCTTTTCTTGTGACTCCACTGGCCTTGGGATGAGCAGTGGTGGGCTGGATATGCTGAAGGACCTGGTACCCCTAACCTGGGGGTAAGTGCTGGGGAGAGGACAGGTAGGGACTGCAGGGAACCAAACTTCCCTTAAAAACAGGGCTTGCAGTGTTCACAATGCCCTTTGTGCTCACAGTGCCACCTCTAGAGAACATACAGGGCACAGAATTCTCTGAGCCGTGGTTTTGTTGGTTAGAAAAAAGCCTTGAAACTATGGAATTCTGTTATTAGGACATTTTAGCTCTAGGATTATGCTGAAGTCACCTGTAGCAGATGAGTGAAGCTGGAGGAGCTGTGGTCAGGCACTGGAGAAAGACAGGCAGTCCCAGAGAAACAAATCTGGCAGTAAGGCTCATTCTGGGTCTGGGTTTGCCTGAGCTCAGAGATGGTTCAGTGCTTGTTTCTCCTATCCCCCATCCCCCAGCACTTCCTCTTGATGCTCCTGCTCAGAATTAAAAAGCAAATTCAAGATGCAGCTCTGTGTTTAACAGATGCCAAGCAGTGAGTCCCTCCCACTCCTGGCACCTCTGTCCTTCCCTCCTGCTGTGCCCCAGGTACATCTTCAAACTCAGCAGCCCTGCCTTGGACTTCCTGCTTGTATTTTAAAGCTCCCAATTGCAAGAAGGTTCTGTCTGTCTTAGTTCCTGTGAAGTGGTGTTGAATGTCTCTCTCTCTAGTTCTGGGGTTCTTTTGGTTTAGTTTTGGTTGGTCTTCTTTTTTTTTAATTTGTCTGTTGTTGGTTTGGTTTTAATATGGTAAAAAGAGAAGTGAGTTCTCGTAATTCTCATTCACATCAGCCAATGTGACAGTCAAGAATACAGGGATTTGATTCCTAGCTGGATGTACTGGACAGCAGCTGGCATGGTGAGCTGTTGTGGTGTGTATCTTGGACCTTGTAATTAGTTTGGAGCCTCTTTTAAACACCTATTTGACATGAATTAGAGGATTCCTACAACAGGGGTCGCAGTGATTTGGGTCATTAAAGATTATTCTCACTGCAGTAATCCCTGGGACTGATATGTAAAGTCTGTATAAACAAATACCAGGAGACTGTCTCTGTCTTGAAGAACTTACAACCTAAATAGAGAAAAAAAGCAAACAAAGGATTATCATCACCAGGGTTGGGTGGAGCTAAGAACAAAACCCAACTCTTCTGCATGGCTTTTGCAACATGTCTCTTCTTGTTCACTCAGATCATCTTGATTTTTTTTTTCCAATTAAAAGGGATTTCATGCCAGAGGTCTGGCAGGATTCCAGGTTGGATAACTCGGGGTGTTTACACTGTCACTGGATAGGGTTTCCTGAGCAGTCAGAGATTACAAACACTGAGTGCAGAGGGCACAAACCAGCATTGCTGAGGTCTCCCAGCTCATGCCCAGGAGTCTCTCTGCCCTTGCTTTGTGACCACATTGTTGGAAGGGCGGCAGAGCTGCTTCCAGGCTCAGCTTGGCTCACCTCTGGCCAGCACAGGGCACCAGTTCAGAAATATCTCACCAGGAGGTGCTTTGCTATTGTCCTTCCCACTCAGGCTGCGTGGGAGAACTGTGCTTTGGGCTGTTGGTCCCCACCAGTGTAAGACATGCCCTGTATGCCCTGGGCTGGGCTCTCAGCCTCCATTCCCAGGCTGAGCTATGAGAAGATGCTGCTGTTGGATGTTATGTGTTGTTCTGCTTCAGCTCAGAGGCGGCTGCACCGCGGGTGGGCACAGTGAGCCCTTGGAGGGGCTGGGCATCACTGTGAGTGTGAGTCAGGGGGCTGTAAAATACTGAGTGTGGGCTGTTAGTCCTACTGTGAGGATTCCTGAGCACTCATTCTCCAGTCTGTCATTAGGGGATAAAGGGCTGCAGCAAACTGTCCCCTTCCCGAGGCACAGCAGTGCCGCCGGACTGACACTGGTGTCTCCCACACGCAGCAAAGGCTTGAGCATCCCCTGCTGAGTCAGTCAGTCCCTCGGCTCAGCTCCAGCACGGCTGTGCAGAGGGGAGGGCCTGTCAGAGAGCGGGGAGGGGGTTTGCCGTGTGAGCAAAGCCTGGGTGGGACACAGCAGAAGGGTCTGTATTTCTTGCAGCCCTTCGTGCTGTGGTGGAGCTCGACCTCCCCTGGTCACCAGCCCGTGCTTTAAATCTGTTGTAGGACAGGTGCAAGGGTTGGTAACTACCTAATTTGGTGATGTTGAGCTCGCTGGTGAGTGTCTGTAAAGTGTTGGAGGAAGGCTAGGTGGTACTCTTGAGCTGGATTTTGCCAGTGCTTACCCAAGAGAAAAAGTGCTGTGGAAATCGGGAGAGGCACTTGCTGAGTACTCTCCCGTGTGAAGGGAGGGGGCAGAAGGTGCTCTGTTGGTCCTCAGGCTGCAGTGCAGATGCAGCCAGGAAAACACTTCAGCACATGGCTCACTTGAGGCGTGGGTGTGTTGGTGTTATTGCCATCCAGGATCTGCGTTTGCTCTGCTGAGAGGGGACAAACTGCATTGCATGATCTGCTGACCAGAGCTGGGCCAGCAGGTCCTTCGTCCGTGGTGTCTTCTCTGGACAAGGTTGGATGAGGTTTTCTGTCTCTGGCAGAGCATCTTGTGCCATCAGTATAACCAGCACTTCTGAGCTGTCACTCAAGGGAGCTGCAGGAGAAGTGAGTGCTGATGTCACAGCAGCATCCGAGTCCTCTGGTCCTGGTTTCTGCAAAGGACAAGACCACCTGTAACCCCTGGACAGAGCCCCATACACAGAATTTCCCCCTGGGACCTTTCTCACCACTGAGGCTGGTAGTGTTCACTGTCTGCTGGGTCACTCCTTTTAAAAGTAACTGTAGTTTGTAAACAGCCAAACCCAGTTTAGTTTAGTAAATTTTACTGACCAATAAGTGGCTGGAGAGTGACTGACTGTCCCAGGATAGCTGGGACATTTGGTTGGAGAGGATCTACTGATGGTGAGAGTCTGCAACACACAACTCACACCTGCAAGTGTCCATAGCAGCTGATAAATGTGGATAAACCCTCTATTAGCTGCTTCTTAGGTATCTTTCATTAAACATATCTCGTAAAGATACAGCAGTGCTAGGGAGAGAGAAAGGCTGGCAGGTGTGGGGGGAGCTTTTGGCAGCCCATTTCAGAGGGGCTGGGGGCCAGTGCAGCCCAACCCCACCAGCCCAGCTCTGCAGGGCAGAGTGGTGGCCCTGAGCAGTTGCCCTGGGCTGTGGGGCTTGCATTGCCAGAGCCTCTAGTCCTGTGTGGCTTTTCTCCTGCAGCGTGCGGGTGGACTGGGCTGTGTGGCTGTTTCTGGGATCTCTGTGCCCTCCTCTCAGGCAGGGTAAACACAGCCTTTGTTTTGCAGCAGCTGGATTTTTGCAGGATGTATAGCCATTCGGGATAAAAATAGGGACTGCTCTAAAGCTTCAGATGCCAATGCAGCCTTGCAGTCTGGCCCTAGATTGCTGTTAAAAAATGGGATGTAAGCTGCTATCTCTTTATAGTGTCCTTAAAAGGTTCACTCCTGGACAAGTTTATGCTCAAATTTAGCCAGTTTGCTGTTCATCGTTCATTTGACCATACTAGGTATTTCACCAAGAAGGAATTCATGTGGGGAACAATGGGACATGATTTTGAGGAGAAACAGCAAATAACACTGTTCAGAGGACAAACTTACATGAAGCTGAACTGTGATTTTTTAGGAAGATGCTGTTTGTCACAGAGAAACAATATTTTATAAATGAAAAGGTGTAGCTGATCTGTACATTTTGGTCTTAATTCTCCTGGTTCCGGGAGTTTGGGAGGTTATTTTTCTTTCCAGATATTCAAGCTGTGTATATTGTGCATGAGGCACAGTGTGCTATAAGCTCATCTGGTCCCTGCTGGAGCTACTCCCAAACACCACTGTGCTGCTGTGGGACGTCTACAGTCCCACAGACACGTCTGTCTAATGTCCTGTGAAAAGCATCACAGATTACTGATAGCAGGATTAAGGTCTCTGACCACTGGAACCCTGTGCATTCATGTGTTTTCAACTTGTTCCTAAATAGAGGAAAATTTTGGTGTAAGAAGGAGTACACTTGAAAGAGTGAACTTCTCAACCCAGCATCAAGAGGGATAAACTGTATTTAAACAATATGTTTAAATAAGGTCTGAATTGATACTGATTCATTCCAGATGAGACTTTGGGATCTTTGAGATGTGTGGACTTGCTGTGCTACACTCTAAACTTTTTATCAGGAGGAGTCACCCTCTCTACTTAACCAGGTATCTGCAGGGCTTGGACATGTGATTGTGATGATCAAACAGTGGCTCCCTTGCTCCTTATCAGCTTCAGTGACCTGGGTGTTGGCGTGGAAACAGTTCCCGTGGCTGGTGAGTGGGTGCAGAGATCCCTGAGTCAGCCTCTCAGGGCGCCTTCCTGGATCTGATACGGCCTTTTGCGAGTCATAAACTGGTCTGTGCCTCAGCTCCTCTCTCTGGGAGGTGACCATACCAGCTTCTCCCTGAATGTTCGGGGGGGAGGTGCTGTACAGATGCAGTGTTACCTTCCTTTGTACCCATCAGACTGCCCAGCATCCTTTTGTCCCTCATTTCAGTAAATACTTCTGTAAATCTCCATGGTCTTCTGTCAGTGCCTTTTCTTAGTTTATGTTCACACCACGATATCACCACTTAATGGTGTCTGGGTTTTTTTTGGTGTTCCTTAGAAGGCCTGGCAGGAGGACAAACTTCCTTTTCTCCTTGGCTCTCCAGTATAGTTCCAAATACCCATCACAGGAAAGCTCTTAATTATATGCCTAAGACCTTCATTATTCAGGGTGGCATGTAAGCACAGTATAATTTTAAGCATTTTTCTGAGTGGTTTTGGGAATAGAGACGTTTTCCCAAATTGGAAAGGGACGTGCACAAAGGAGCCATATGTGTGTGTGTATATATGTATGCATACACACACTTCTGTCTTCATGCTCAGGAACTGTTGAGCAAAACTTCCAGGGAAGAGGTGACCAGCTGCACACTGAGGCTTTCAGCAGAGGAAACCAAAGTCATCTCCAATTGTGAGAGTGTCTGATTGCTCTCTGCACAGTTCCCTGATCTCAGGGCCCGCAGGGACCCCGTGATTCTCCTGCCTGAACACCTGCACCTTCCAGCCTGTGCCGGTTCAGCCGGGTTTGCTGCAGTGCAACCACTGGGATGGACCTCTGAGAACAACACCAAGTCTCAATTTAACCTTCTTTTGTCAAAAAGGACCTCATAGAGTTAGAAGGAAATTAATTTCTGATATTCCAGATGCAGACCTTGGAGTACTTCAGCTTGAAAGAGTACTTACAGGGTACAAAGGTACAAAGGGTACTTGCAGGACCCTTGGAGTACTTCAGCTGGAAAGACTTCCTGTGGGGACCCAGCACCCGTGTCCCACAGTTGTTAATTGGTGTGAACAGCTTCTGTGTTCTTTCAGATCTCAATAATTTCTGATTCATTTTGTAGTCACTGACATTTTTAATGCCTCTTCCTACTTGACTGAGGTAGCAGATCAAGGCACCATGAGGGTTGTTCCATTTTGGGCCCCTCGATGGTGATGCCTTCCAGCGTCATTCCGGACAGGAGGTGACCAGCTCAGCTGGTGGGTTGTGTTCAGTTTGGGGGGGTTTTGTGTGCAGGGGTTGGAGGGTGTTGCTTTTCAGTCCTGTTGTCAAACTTGCAGGCAGTATCCATGCAAACTTCTTGCGTGGTTCTTTCAGATCTGGTTTCATCATCCTTCCTCTTGCATTTGGCATCAATCTCAAAAAGTTTATTTGCTGTCTGCATCAGCTGAGAACCCTTTTTTTTATAAAATCTTGGCTGTCCTTGCTGTTGAGTGAAGCCCAGGGTTGCTGTTGTCTTCCTCCAAGCATTGTTTCTGTAATGAGGATCTCAGGTAATGCCAATATTAATGTGGGCTTTTATTTGACTGCTTTTCTAAGGCTTTGCAAGCAAGACTTTTCTTGCTTTCTTTTTGTTGTCTCATGTACTGGCAGCAGCACAAGTTTGTGAAGGCAGAAGAGGGAGAGTAACAGAGTCCATGTGCTACCAGAGGTCCCCAGTCAGGTTGTCTAAATGAAATGACCTTTCACAGTAGCTGGAAAAAAGAGATCCATATCATATGTTTTTCTCTGTGTGTGTTTAGAAAAGCACCGATTCCCATTTGTAATTGTGAATTCATCTCTGTGCTTTCCTGGAATACATTTATTTTCTTCTGTGTTCGTGTCTGTTGTAAGAAAAGACCTTGGCTCACGGTGACAAGCACAGCGTCGTTGCTGCTCCAGAAATACGAGACCTTTCAGGGTGACACAAACTGTGACAGTGTTGTGAATTCCAGGATTTATGTTGTGTTTCCCAGCAAACTGAAGGGTCGTATAAAGGGAGAGCTTTGCAGGAGGCACATGCTTGAGAGCATCTCACAAACTTCAGAAAAACTGTGTTTTCACAAGGAGAAGACTCATCTCAGCGTCTTCCCTTCCAGGGTACTGTTAGGGCAAGTCCTGAAGCTTCGGTACCTGTGAGGTGAGCGCTTTTTGGGAGGTGCCAGCCTGGCATGCCCATCTCTCAGAGGACCACTTCAATCCCAAGGAATTGCAATATAAGGGCTTGTGAAACCTCTGGTTTCCTGCTTCCCTCTGCAAGCCAAGCAACCTGCCTCGCCTCCAGAGCCTCAAACAGCACCTGGACCCGTCGTGAATGTGTAATGCCACTCTGCTCCTTTGATCTCACAGCACACTGCAAGCCTCCAAGCCCCAACAGGCCCTGCTGAAGCAGGGGAAGTGCTCGTATTCCTACCTTTGCAGGTTTGGAAACTGAGGCACAGAGGTTTGCCTGCCCTGGATCCACCCAGCAGTCACTGGCCACGTGAGGAATTCCGGTGGCCTCGTGCATGGGAGCAGGATTTCAGAGTAAACCCCTTGACTCACAGTGATGAAATGTTTTCATTTTGCTGCCTGTGTCCCTGCCAGTGGAATTAAATGATGTCCTCCCGCCTCTCTCACCCCTTCCCTTTCTCCCATTTTGGAGCAATAGGTGTTGCAGAGCAGATTTGTTGAAGCCTCTTAAGGCAGGAGCAGCTGTGGGGTGGGACACCTGTGGTGCTCCTGCCCTCCCAGCAGCACACCAGAGCTGCCCTCCTTGGCAGGTGCTTGGCCCTGGGTGCATTTTTATGAAGGAAACAGGCAGTTCCCCACAACCAAGCAGAGACACATGTGAAATTTGGATAAACAAGAGGATCTATTTTTCTTCTTTCCCTCCTTCCCAGTTTCTGGCATGCCATCCCCTCCCCCCCCCAGAGCTCGTGTGTGTCCACGGACTGTTTTGTTTTTTTCCTTTTTTCTTTCTTTATTTTTTCCCTCGGGATGTCCTGGTCGTGAGGCAGAACTGCAGCGTGTCCCCCAGTCCCCATAAGTTGGCAGCAATGCTGGTGGATGATCAGGAGCCACTGAGGAGTCTCAGAGCCCTCTCTTTGCCATGAAGATATTAAAAACCCTGATTTTCCTAGGGCTGGCTGTGAGGGTTGTGCTGGATCCGTGTTGTATCAGTTGACCGGGTCAGTCATTAGCGCAATGGCAGTGGCAGCTTTGATCTGCAAGTTCACATATATTCACTGCACGGCTTGGAAATCCTTTCAGGAGCTGCTACAGAACTTTGCTGCTATTAGATATGAATCCATAGATTACAAGGATGTAACTGCAGGAACTATCTGAAGATGCTGAAGACTTTTAATGGAGGAAACAAAGGGCTTGGTCCTTAACTGCTGCTTTTCCTGGGGCAGGAGGGAAAGAGGATAGAGAGCAATGGGAAATGTCTCAATTGGAATGAAACCTGAACTATATAGCTTAGGATAGGGAAGAGGATATAGAAAATATATTTTAAGATATTCCCTCTTCTCCTCACACTCTTCCCCTCACATCAACTGCATCCTCCCCAGCAGAAACAGTTTGGTGTAGATGGGGAAAGAGCTTGAACTTTTGGAGGTGGCCTCATGGTTTGGTTCTGGGCTTTTATTGTAATAGATTTAAGAAGCCACTCAAAGTTCCATATAGACACTTCAGATAAAATGGGCTGTCTCGTTGCATGATCCACTCAGAAATGCACTTTCATCCTAAGAACATAATTGTACAGACTTGCAAGCAAAGGGCAAAAAAGACAGACTCTGTAACGTTTTTAAAGACAGGACCAAACAATTCCCTTTTGTATGCAGCAGCCAAATTATTTGTCTTTCATAAAGGCACCACGAGGCAGGAGAAAGCTCTTGAGTGCAGAATGTGGAATGCAGGAGCAGGAAGAGGTGGGATGGCAGACAGCAGTCCAGCAGCTGGTGGGAAAGGTGCATAAAGGCAGGGAAACAACAGAGGAGAAATGGAAATTTTCTGAAGTATCTTGTAATGGTTTCTTCTTCAAAGCACATAGCCCACAAAACAGCTTTAAATAGTTACAGTCCTATTTGGCAAAATTACATTAAAAAGGGATTTTGAAGAAATGGAGACGTGTAGGTTGGCTGATGGCTTTTAAACCAGAAAGCTGGGAGCATGGAGAGGGGCTGTGCAGCAGATTCATAGACTGGATGTGTCTAGAGAATGGTTTTGAGGCCAAGAAACTGCACATGTACCGTTCTGGATTGTTATGGAAGCAGCTGAGTGTGTGCAGACCCCATAAGGGAGGAAGAGATCTAAGGCCACAAGACACTTCTTAAATCAAGGTAGTGTTAATTTGAAGCTGTTTCTAGACTTCAGGTCCCCTAAAGAGTGATGTTCACAACTGAACAAACTGTTCTCTATCTCCTACAGCAGGATGTAAAGGACTTTCTCGTATTCTCTGAACTGAACTGAAATGGTGCTGGTGTGTTCTGTGTTTTGGGGTGAGAGCAGCATAAATCCCTCTGGTTGTGCCATTCAGTGGACACAGCTTTGTTTATTTTTTAAGCTGGCACAGAAATGCAGGATAAGCTGAGCTGACCACAAGTCATTAAATGTTATGACTTGAATTGAATACTGAACAGTATTGTTAGAGCATAAAGGGAAGCTCTGGAATAAATTAACAGGTCGTATAATATCTCGCATTTCCCAGAAATGCAACAGCAGCCACTCATCTCTCTTCAACTACTTTCTCAGCTAAAGGTGAGAGATCTCTGCTCTAACTCAAGGCATCCAGGAGTCAGACACTTATGTTTGAGCTGGTCATGGCTGGAGCTGTGCTCCCTTTGCCGTTGACAAGGAGAACTGGGAACCTCCAGAGGGTGGTTCAGCTTATCCTACGGCGGATGTCTAAGATGGATCAGAAGATTTGCTCTCAGAAGGTGCCTGTTTCTCTCCACTGAACCTTCTCACCACTGTGACCACCTTCTCCTCCCAGGTATGGGCAATTCCAGCTTCCTGATTTAACTGCTGGTGCTGCTGTCCAGCTCTGGGCTGCTGTGATGGGAGCAGGGTGGTGCTGATCACCCCCTTCTTGCACCACCAGGATGTTTGGGAGGAACAGCATATTAGGTGCTTAGAGACTTGGGGTTGCCCTTGGCAGATGGCAGGGCTGGTGCTGCACACAGCAGATCTGATTCATCCGGTTCATTTTGTTGGTTTTCCTTGCGTGAGGAATTCTGTTCTTGAGGAGGATTCCTGTTGGGCACTGGTGGAAGTGGCCACAGTGACACGTGAATCTCACATCGCTGTGAGGGCACTCTTGTGTTTATGGGACCCGGCTCCGCTGATGTGCAGGAGCTCAGGGGCTGCCAGGGCTGACACTGGGGCTGAGCTCAGCCCAGGATACAAATCCTGGTGGAAAGTGGAGTGTGAGGCACCTCTGGGTGACAGATGCTCTTCAAAACAGGTGATGCCCCTGCACTGGGTGGCAAAGCCTTCTTCTGTAGCTGGACTTGGTCAATGGACGTGTCTTCTTTAGTTGCTACAGTTCTCTGCAGTGGCTCAGGGAAGGACTTTACACTTGTCTTCTGGAGTGACTGCCTCACATTTGTATTTCAGCTATTTTTGGGAAGGCAGCAGGAAAACTGCATCGAGACTGAAGCGTTTTTGGTTTTTGTCTGGACACTGTCTGCTGCAAATTTACATTCTCATGTGTAATTCCAGAAACTTTGATTGGAAGATTGGAGCTCATTGGAGTAGGAACTTCCAGGATTAGACCCTTAAATATATATGTTGTTTTACCAGATAATACATATTGCTGCTTAAAATAGCATAGTTCTAAAGCAGTGGCTGGCATCCAAAGCTTGACATCCATATTTCTGTTGCCAGGATATTTTCCCACTAAAAGTGAATTAAAAACATAAAAATCAATGTCTATTTAGTCTGTTCATTATTATTGCTTGGTTAAGTATAAACAATTTGTCAGCACATAACAGACACTTGGAGAAGACATTTCCTTGCAATAATACGAATCTAAAATTCTCCTGGCTGCTTCCTAAACCTGGCAGCTCACAGCCTTGGATCCAACTGCACAGCTCAGAAGTTTTGAAAGCATCCTCTGAGCTGGGCTTTGGGTGAAGTTTCTCAGTAGTGTGTAATTATTCCCATTATACCTGTCGTCAGTGATTCATTGACCGCTGAGACATACGTACGAGCTATTTTTCTCTTTATGACTTTTCAGGGGGATGATTCACTGGTTATAAGTGTACATTATCACATGACTAAAGAAGAAAAAGGCAAATGGGGTGAAGTACCGCTGAGATTTTCCATATTAAAACAAAAAAAGAGGGTTTGGTCAATGAAACACTGATGCTTCTCCCACATAAGGCCAGCAAACATCTCTGAAGGTTCAAACCAGCCAGAATCCATAGAGCTTTCCTTTGGTTTTACACTTCTGCAGTGCAACACGCTGAAATCAGAGGAGTGAAACAAAGTAAACACAGCTGGGAAAAGGCAAGGGTGTTGTATCAGCTTTTCTTCTGGACGCTGTGCTGGGATGTTGGTCCTTCCTGGCTGCACCTTCACCCAAACCACAGGGTCTGTCCGTGCTGCGCAGCAGGGAGAGCAGGGTGGGTGGTTCAGGGGTGCTCACAGCACGTCTGTTCTGCTGGGGTTGGCTGCAGGAGAGGGGAGAAGCCCTGGTGAATACCATCACTCCTGGGAGTTGGTTGAGCTGAAATGGGCTCTCCTGGTGGCTGGAGAACACCCCCAGCAGTCACTGCACTGCCTTGGCACCGGGAGCTCTGAGTGCATTTTGTAACCCACGGGTCAACATGAAGATGGGTGGCAAAGACCATTGAAGATGCTGACTGAGAGATGGAAAGAAAAAACCTCTTTCCCTGCAAAAACCAGTCGTCAGAACAAGCTGGTCTGTTGAGCAACAGGGAAAATAGATTTATGTGTCACTGTTGGCTTCTGTGAACGAGCCAAATTGTTCTGGCACAAAACGCACGATATTTATTCACAAAAATGTGGAATTAATTGCTATCATCCCCATTTTTTTAATGGGAACATGTTTTGTTTGTTGGTTACAATAGTCCTGAGCCCCAGTCATTGTCAGGAGCGGGGCTGCCCTGCCGTGTGAAGGGCCTGGCAGGAAACGCTGGTGGGTCCGGTGGGGCAGGGGGGAGTGCCAGGGAAATGCCCATCCCACGGCAGTTCCCTTACATCTTGGTGGAAGTCACATTTAGGTCCTAATACAAAGGTCTATTTACATTAGCTTGTTACCAAGAAAGCAGCCTCCCAGATGTTTTACTTATTTCACTGGCTGTTACATCGAGCTGATTTTCTTCTTCTCTGGCTTTTCTTTGGAAAGCAAAGGAGGTGATTTCTCACCTCTCCTCCTCTCTGTCCCTATCTCTCTTCACGGCTGACCTGACACATCTTGAAACTGAATCATAGGTTTCCTCTGTCTTAGATCCAAATTTTTCCAGCTACATCTCCCGGGCTCTTGCCAAACACTGTCCTCTGGCCATCCAAGCCTTTGTCTCTCCTTGTCCTGCGGTGCTGGGAAACTGCAGCGTACACCAGGGCACTATTCTGTTGTCAGAGCCACCAAAATATCCTCCCCCTGTGCCTCTGCTTGTACTTGACTTTCCTCTTTTCTTGGACCAC
>JAYRBT010000043.1:3958848-4043823 GCA_036023395.1 Myiotriccus ornatus
GTTAGTCAGTTTGAAAGGCACTTCCTCCGGGTTAGCAGGAGGCATTGCTGCTCTCTCCTGAACTGGGAGTCAGTTTTTTCAGTGTTTGCTCACACTGTTGGGCATCACCAGTTTGAACTTTTACTTATCCCAAGACACGCTGTCCCTGTGGGAATCAGCCACTGAGCCGGGCTCAGCGTGGCCCATCCTCGTGTGCTGCCAGTTTGTGATGATCTGTGGTCTGCACTCAGCAGCAGCACTGAACTCTTCCCTATGTCATGTTCTCATTGTCCACCTTAGGACACAGTTTACCTGTGCTTTGCACTCACAGGTTGGCTGTGTCTGGGTTATCTGCTCCCTCTGCTTCCCTGGTTAATGGAGAATTGACTCTGTCCCCACAGAGCCTGCAGAAGAAAGAGGTTTTTATCTACAGAGATCACAGATATATGGACTGTGTCAGGGGTGAGCAGGTCATTCTGATGCAATTCCATGGAAACACGCAGTTACATTTATAGGCACAGCGGAGTAAGGTAATTTGGAGCACAGCTGGCCAGTAGCAGGGATTTTCTACTCTCTAATCATTGCCATGGACCCACGGGCTGGAGGAAAGCCCAAGTTGAAAGGGTCACTCGCAGGCCAATAAAGGAATATCTGTTGACTGGGAACACCAGACTCAACAGTTTCAAAAACATGTTTTTCTTCATCTTGTTGAAATACAAGATTACACTTAGTCATCACTTATATGGTTGGACTCTTATGATCTCACAACTACAAACCTTTTCCTTTCTTCCTCCTCCCCCTGTGTTGTTTTTTTCTTTTTCTGCAGAACCGTGTATTTAACATATGTTTTATTCCTGCCTGGGGATTTCCACGCGGTTTTTTGTGGTCGATATCCCAGCGCCTGGAGTGTTCTCAGGCTGTGGTTTGGGAGATCTCAGTCAGTGCAGCAGGAAAGAAGTTGTGCCTGTTCCCTTGCATTAAATAGGTGGATCAGATGGTGTAAATGCTCCTGGCCCATAGATCTGTTCACGTGGTGTTTGTAGCTTCCTTGGGAGATGTGGAGGAGTAAAGCTTTGCTAAGGGAGATGCTGAGGGAAGCACTCAGATCCCTGTGAGGATGTGTTCAGGGTGCCACAGCAGTCTCTTGATCCTGTCTCAGTTGGAAGGGATGGTGCTGCAGTGCCTTGTCCATTCAAGTCTGGCATGGAAGTTTATGAGAAATCCGGGTTTGTCTGGCTGTGCTTTCCGAACCTTTCCCACCATCTCCCACAGCTTTGACTCTTGCCTACAGGACCACTGAGCTCTCTTGGTGCTGCAGCAGTTCAGTGTGTCTGGGTAAAGCTGCTACACATCTAAACTGATGACTCTGTTTCTGGAGAATTTCCATTAGTTTATCGCAGTGATCCACTTTTCTTCATCCCTTTCCAGGCAGAAACTCTGTCAGCTTCTCTCTGCTTCCCTGGTGAAATACTGCTGTGCAAGTCACTGCTTCACCCTCTCACCCCAAACTCATTATTTCAACCCATCTTCATTATACAATGTTATTATTGCAGTTACTGTTGCATCTGGAAGGCTTAAAACACAGACACACAAAACAATTTGTTCTGCCCCAGTGATCCTCTTGGTTGCTGGAGACCACTTTAGCAACCTCCAGCTCCATTTACTCACCAATTAAACCAAATCCTTGTCATTTATCAGCACTATATAAATACTTGCTTGGAATAAGTTTTGCTATCTGATGTCATACTCTGTTGTACAACTTTAACTGGTGGAGCTAAAATGTAGCCAAGCCTTGAATGATTTTTCTTGTGACAGGCTATGCTAGGATACTCAAATTGCTATTGTATAATGGTGACTAATTCCCTATCTAAAATCCATCAGTAAAATCTGAACTTTGTATACTCTTTGGAAGCATATCAAATATGATTATTTCACCTTTGATAGTTGTCTGGCCATCTTGATAAACATCCAGTTTTAAAAGTTACCAGAGTGACGGCCTGTGCATCACAGAAGAGAAGGGACCACCAGGGATGCTGTGACTGTCCCCAGCAGTTCTGCCCAGGGGTGGAACCCATGGTGGAACCATCACCGAGAGCCCTGGAGCAGGGACCGTGTCCCCTCTTGGCACAACTACAGCTGCTGACCCCCGTGACTCAGAGTGAGGAAAAGCTTTGCACTGACGAGGATACCACTGTATTCCTGAGGGGTTTTCTAGGTTTGGTTTCTCTTCCAGTGTTCTTCCTTGGATGTGGATTTAGCCTTTTGTTTCAGGTCAGCTCGGAAGCAAACTGAATTCTGTACTTTCAGCTTTTCCTTTGACTGGAGTAAGCCTTAGATTTGAGTTTGGCTTTTCACAAGGCAGACTGCCTTTCTGTTTGCTTTTCTCATTTATAATTCATCGTACCAGGGCCCTGCTTCACCTCTCTCTGGTGTTGTAGAAGCCTTTTGTTGTCGTCTCTCTGGCCTGTCCCGTGCTCTGTGATGTTCAGGTACAAGATGCTCATTAAACAGGTACATTGGAACAGCCAAACTGCACCTCTGAAGGTGTGTGCTCAGGCAGCCTTTTTGCACTTTGTGCCACAACAGGTGAATCCATTCGGCTGCTTTCTTTCATTTCACTGGGATTAATTACAGAGGGAGAAGATAAGTTTTATGGCAGTGAGGAGAGAAATCTTTGCTTTTAAACTCCCCAGTCTCACGGTCTGCAGGGAGGGATCTGCCAGGAGAGACAGCGCCTCGTCCAACTTTCCTGTGTGCATCAATTAAAACTTTTAAACTGGGGGCTGAAACTTGGAATGGTACTCAGTAAATAGAACCTGTGCTGAATGAAAGCCCTAGGCTAGAACAGGCCCTGCTTAATGAGGCTGGTACCCCAAATCCTCCTGGAAAGGATGCTCACCTCAGTAAACCACGGCCTGCACTCTGTCAGAGGGTTTACAGCTCGGGCAGGAAAGGCAGTAGAAGCAAGGTACACTTTCTAAGTTATTACTAATATCTCGTTTACAGGATATAGAAAATAACTGACCCGTTGTAGCTGTTTCACCAGATCAGATCTGCCTGAATGATGTGGAAAGAGCAGATGCTCTTGGTTTCCAGTGTCACCACTCACTGCTGGACAGGGTGACACCGACTGTGTGATTGGTGTGAAACAAGAGGGTTCAGAGCAGAGAGGATGATGAGGTTAATAGGGCTGGGGTAACAGTATCCAAGAGTGTAATTCAGGGAATAAACCAGAGAAATTGATAAAGCAAACTTCAGAAGCATATGGTAATGGTTCCAGTGCCTGCAAAAACCATCACAAGGTCTGGTTGCTGTGATGGATGTGAGCAGGACCTTGTTCAGCACTGCCTTACTCTTCTGTGCCCCTCGACCCTTTAATCTTTTAATGCCTCAGTTCTTCATCTGCAAAGTGAGGATCCAGTATCACCTTTAGGAGGATGTGGATTGTCTTAAATTATGAATGTCTGTAAAGCTCTTTGGAATCTGTGGGTGGCTCTTGTTTCAGCGGTACGAGGTATTATCTGGACTGTCACTGCTGTGCTGGCTCAGGAAGAGTACAGTGGGTTTTCTTTGCAACTGTGGTCCCAGCTGAACTCTGCAGTTGGGTGCTGGGAGTAGGTGTTCCAGTAAAACTGCATGTGGAGGCTCCAGCTGTGACAGTTGCAGGAGTAAGGAGAAGGAAGGCTGCAGGACAGAGAGAGAGAAATGCCAGCTGCAGCTTTTGCTTTATTCTTCCCTTTTTCCTCGCCATTAATCTGGCCAACTAGAAATAAGAATTTATGCCTGTATCTGTTAGAGAAGCATAGGTGGAATGTAAGATTTATTGGCACCAATATGAAGGAGCAATTTCAGAAAGAGCTCTGGAAATAAATTCATGTGTTGGGGTTTAACTTACTCTGAACTCTTCCTCTACAAGAACTAATGAGCAGAACGGTGCCAATTAATCATTAACTTCTGCCCTTCTGTGCCACCTTTAGCAAAGAGTCTTAAACCCTCTTTGGGGTTGGCACTTGATGCCAGTACAACTGTGGGGTGGGAGTTTGAATACTCTGTTTACAGCTGGACTAGAGACATGTAGGGATTAATTCCAAGACTTGCAAACTCAGTGAGAGCTTCAGGAAGACCCAGGTGTGAGTGGTGACTCTGCTGTACTGGCCTGGCTGTGGCTGAGTTCCAAAAAATGCAGTTCTGTGGAAAGGAGGAGCTGAGGGGCTTCAGGAGAGCTCAGGCTGATGCTCAGGAGTGAAGCAGGGAACGTCCATGTGTTTCAGGACTGCCAACACCCTTCTTCCTGTGCTGTGCTCACACCACTTCTGTGAATTCCCTCGGGGTTGTCAAGACAGGATGGTGGAGGCAAAATGATCCTAAAGGAGGGGAGGAGCATCAGGAATTAGCCTGGTTTTCAGAGGCTGCTGCACATATGTTGTGCTGCAAATTCCCACCCCGCTGGGACTGAACTTTGTGATGTTATGAGAATCTCACCTGTAGTGCTGAGCAGTGATTGAACAGAGGTGTGAATGGAGGTGATTTTTTTCACCTCCTTTGCTTTTCTTGATCCTCTCTGTCTAGCACAAAGCCTGGCAAACGATGTCCAAAGTTTCTTGCTGCCCACAGGACTGAGCTGCAGCCAACAGGGCTCAGTTCTGTGGATGAGGAGCCTTGGAGGCCAAATACCTTCTTCCCTTAAACCTCCAGGATGCCCAGGAAGTCACAACTCGGAAATCATTACTGATGGCTCATTAGATACACCATGTCTGTGTGTGAGATAGTCAGCTTGGCACTGGGTTCTCATTGATGCACAGCTGAGGCTTAACGCTGCTCCAAGAGCTCAGTGTGCAGTGATGCTTCTCCAGTTGGTTCCGAGGAATGTTTGTTCTGCCCCTCCTGTTCCTCTCCCTCCTTTAGCTCTGGTTAAACACGGCGGAGAAAGTTCACTCGCAGAGCCTGCTCTGCTTTCTTGCAGCTGAGTGTGACTGGTTGCCCAAGGAGGGGCGACTCGGTCTGGTTTTCAAAGGATTTTTGCAGGACTGACCTGGGTTTAAAGCTTCCTGGGATACATCCAGTGTTACACAGAATGGGGCTCTCGTGCTGTGCACTGAAGATTTACAATTATTTTAATTTAACCCAAATGAAAGTGTTACGAGCCAAGTTATTCTGCAGACATATTTTCTGGATGGTTATTTGATTCCTTTACACTTCATATGGAAGATTTAACTTGAGGTTTGGCCGCTCTGTTCATGTGTCCAAATGTATTTTTGGGGTTTGGTTTTCCAGAGCAGATCTCCTCAGCTTTTGCAGGTGCAGCGTTTTTTTTTTTGTCCTTGCAACCAACTCTGCCTTCAAAGGGATATTTGGAGAGGGTAAAGTGGGACTTGCTGCAGCGTGTGGAGCAGCACGACACGGGGGACACCCAGAAATGTGGGGGAGTCTGAACCTCTCCTGCAAGTCTGTGTTCAGGGATGGGAGAATCAGGCCAGCCGTGCTCCCTGGATGAAGGCTTTGGGATCAGGTGCTGCAGATACTTCTCCTGCTTCATTCTGGGGTGGGCAGTGTGCTGACATGGGTCCAGCCTGGGCAATGTGAGCCCATCTCTGCAAGGCCTTGGGAACCCCAAGGCTGGGACTGTGAAAGGCTGCCCTGGTGTCACAGGGCACTTGGGCAAGAAAGGCTGTTAATCCAAGGGTCCTTCTTGTCACTCATGGAGAGAAACAGTTGCTGCTTGGTGTTCCCACCCTGAGTCCTTTGTGAGGGTTAACCAAAACCACCTCCAGAAAGCAAACGCTGAGGCTCTTCAGTGCAGGTGATCTCCAGAGAAGTGTCCTTGGTAGCTCAGCATCAGCATTCAGTGCCTGCATGAAGGGGTCATAAAGTCACTTCTGATCCCAGTCTTGTGTTATAAAGATGTTTTCTCAGATACTGCAGAGGAAAAAAATGCTCAGTGGAGTGTTTCTGTGTATTTGATTTGTATTTGGTGTTTGTTGGACCTTGTGGAAAGTCTGGGGGATTATTTTAGCTGCCACTTCTGCAGAGGGGGAAGATTTCTGGTAGACAAATGGGAGACACTTGTCCTCCCTTCGTTTGTGATGTTAATTGGGAGTTTGGAGTAAGTCACTCTGATTCAAGCAGGCGCATTCTTCTTGGATGTGCCTGTTTTGCTGTCTCACTCATGAGTGCTCAGGATTAGCACTGGAGACAGAGGCCAGTGGTTCCAGTGGGAACAGGAACTCAGGGGCATTGGGGCCATCTGCTCCCAGGAGCCACCCTTAACCCTTTCCAAATGCCTCACCCTCATGGAGGAGGCTCTTTGTCAGCTGCAACAGTGTTTAAATTGTGTTTAACAGGCTCGGCTGCTAAAGCCCCTCCTGGAAATGTTCTCTCTTCATGTTTTACATTCCATCATCCTTTTGAGGGAATTAACAACCACGTGGAGATGGTCTAACTGCACAGAGCTTTGGTTGAGCGAGAGTCAACATTTCCTTAACCTCTTATTAAGCCCATCATGAAGGTATATTTTTTGAGGTCATTTTATTAGCATGATGTGTTTGGCTTCTTGTCCTAAGGAAGTGCTCCAAAGATACTAACACACACTGAACTGAAGGAAAGAATGAAGATGATGATATGAAGCCCAAGAATTTTGAGTCTGTTAAAAGTTTAACTAGAAAACCTTGGTTGCTGAAGCATCTGCTTTTAATCTTCCTATTGCTATGCAGTCTTCTGGGGACTTGGGCTTGGCAACAGATTTCCAAATCACTAAATTAATCTTGTCAGGTTCAGGAAGCAGCAAAAAACCCTTGGGAGGTAGATCCTGCACTCGGTTCCACCTGTGTGAACTCACCACCCTCAGCAAGCACAGTGACACCACGTTTTCTCCGTAGGACTGGGTGGTCAATTATTGGGACACACCGATCTGCAGAATGAAATCTGGCTGAATTACTCGTCCGAAGCCTCTTAAGAGCAAATGACCCTGGAATATTCAAAACAATCTGCCTCATCATCAAGCAGTCTCAAATATCCGTGTGGGTATGGAATAAAAATGCTCAGCAGCGTTGCAATAGCAGGTCTTCTACAGCAGCATTTCCTTGCTTGAGCCCCTGGTTTATGTGTGGATGGGACATTCTCCCTGCAGCCCCACTCTGTCAGCAAGGGCTGTCGCTGTGTGTGTGGCCATGGCAAAGGTCTGAGGTACAGTCTCTCTGAAAAAAACCCCAAATATAAGCCTGCTTCACGTTCCTTACATTTGGATGTCAAGCAGAGCTGCAAACTGCCTTTGGACACCTGTCAGGTCCAGGAAATAACCGTGTAGAAACTATAATTTCTTAATGTGCATGTCCAGCAGCATGACAAGCGCTCAGCAAACAGTGCAACGGAGACGGCTCTTGCTGCCTCTGTAGCCAAAGGTGCCACCTCTGCATTCCCGGCTTCTCGTGCCAAGGCTGCAGCTCGTGGATGCCACCAGCAGTGGGAAGAAGCGGTGGTGGAGAGCCAGGGAGCTGAGGTGGCCAGGCTGGGCTGGGGGAAGCAGTGGGAGCTGCCTCTGCCCCGAGGAGCCGCCTGGCAGCTCCACAGCAGCTGAAGGGCTTTGTTAGAAAGCTGCGCTTTCGGAAGCCCCGCTCTGTGCTTGGTTTTGCTGCAGAGCATCCCAGAACATTCTCAGACTCCACGTGTCTCACGGGACGTAAAAGACATGCACATCTCCCTCGTGATGGGAAGTTCCTGCACACTTCCCCTCTGGGAATCTCCTGCACATCTCCCTCAAGCTGGGAATCTTCCTGATGCTTGCTGGAAAAGCTGCTCCTGTGTGGCCGGGTCCCTTTGGAGCTTTGCCCTGGAGTAGCAGCGGTGGAGCCTTGGCAGCACAAAGGGGGAAGCAGAATTTCCACGTTGTTGTTTTTCTTGTTTAATTCTCAGGACAAAAGCCTGAGAATTTCCAAAAATCCTGCCGGTCTCAGTGGTGAAATCTGACGTACAGCCCCAAAATAGCATTTCGGTGAGAGCTCAGAGCGTCTGCAACCAACTGACTGCAGGAGTTGGCAAATCCACACTGCTCAACATCTCCAAAACTAATTTTCCACATCAAGTCTCCTCTTCCTTTTCCCTGTGGTGTTTAAACAGGAATGTCAAAAGAAACTGTTAAGGAAACCCACATATGTAATTGTTAGGGGAGGAAGAAAGTTTTGTGGCTGAGAAACAGGAGAAGAGCCAGATGATCCTGTTACTTCTCCTGCCACAGACTTACGTGACCTTGGCAAGCCGGCGTTTCCCAGAGCGTTGACTAGTATTGGCTGTTCGTTCCTTGGACACTCGGTGTGGGACAGCTCAGCCGGGTGCTTTTGCAAGTGCTGAGCAGCCAGGCTGCTTCCACCAGGCCGCTCAAAAGGAGAAGATAAATTTTTCAGCTCCTGCTCCTGAACTTTCTGTCCCTGTGAAGCGACAAAAGCCGCCTCGTGTGAGCAGGCAGTGATGGTGGCTGGGGCTGCAGCCGGGGCTGGCCGTGCAGAGGTGATTTTTCGTACCAGCTGAGTGTCTGCCCGTGTTGTTCCATGTTTCCTCATCTGCAGGATATTCAGTCCTGAAGAGTCAACAGTGAGTTCCTGTATTTAAAAAGCCCTGTGCCGAGAGGGGCAGGGGGACAGCAAAGCTCCTGGGCTGTGCAGTCCCCCGTTATGCTCCTGTTTCTGCAGAGTTGGATTTCTCAGGTGCAATCTACTCCTGGGGCTGATTTTCACCTGAGGAGATGGAGTCTGGTGCAGGACAGCGAGGGATCTCTGCTAGGTGAAGTCAAGCAGGGAAACCGTCGTTCCCTAGAAGGGAAAAGAAGAGGTTGTTTTTATCCTGCACCTTCCCAAATTACAAGGGAAGACTTTGAAGTACAAAAATAGTCGCTGTATTATACACATATTGTAGGATGTTTACCACTGGAGACTAATGCCTAAACAATGAATTTCCAAGCCACTCCAAATGTGATCCAGCTTTTTTCTAAACAATCATGAAAAAAAAATCTTGATTATAACAAATGAAACTCTGCTATTTGTTTTCTTTTCACAGTTGGAGATTCTGTACACACAGAGAAGTTGCTCAGGGTCTGAAAGTGTTTATCCTGCCAAAAATAAATGTTCTAAAAATGATCACTTAGCATTTTCGAGCATATTTGTTTACCATGAAGAATCTGCTTACAGAGCTTATATTGTTGGGGTTTTTTTAACATTTCAACTTAAATGAAGAAAAATTGAGTGTGCCTCTTTACCAACACCCATTTCCACTCGAAGCCATGAAACTGTTTTGTAACTATTTTGGGGCGGGCTGTGGTTACTCCAGAGGAGTTTGTTTAGCAACCAAAGGTGATTCTAAGAGCCGGAGTTTCAAAGCAGCCTTTTAAATACAGCACACGGTGTTTGAAATGGCTTCTGTTTGTGTGTGTGAGAGCTTGTAAACTTGCAGGTTTTCAGGAATACAGATGGTTTTGTATCCAGTATCAGTAAATTTAGAAATAATAATATTAGACCAGTGAGCAAAACTCACATTACAAGAACAGTGCATGTATCAGAACAGCCTTTTTCCAGGAAACTGCAGGAGGGAGGCTGCAAATTCTGGATGTTCTCAGCCCCACCCGTGATTTCTCCTCCCCTACAAGTACTGGTTTGTTTGTGGTTTTGCTTATTTACAGAGAATCTTTGCTGTTGTATTTGAATGCTTTCAGAATTAATGAATTGAGCCTCCTGTGAAGTTTTATCACTGCTTTACAGAGAGGGAAACTGGGAAAGAGAAGTGACTTACCTGAGGTCACGTAAGATGTCTGGGGAGCTTTGGAAGATGCACAGCTCTTCTTCCTTGGGAGATGGCAGGCTTTTTTTCCCCGTGACCATCTTGGCTCCCTCTGGCTGTGCCTTTTTTGGGAGGGTGCAGCAGGCTATCGACCCTGTTGCTCTGGGCTTAGGGATGGTCTCTTGGGGAAGCTTCTGAAATTCTTCCACTCCGTGTCCCCGTATGTTAAAAGTTTGTCTGTTCCCTTTCAGACCTGTAGGAAGCACTCAGTGAATTGCTAATGTGCAGTGGGAGTAAAAGGCCTCGAGAACGTTTGCAAATGAGAGATCACAGAGAACTTAGAAAAGCCAGAAGCACGGTCTGCCCTTCGGCAAGGGGCTCGGAAACCTGGCTGTCTGCCTAGGGCTTATTTGGTGTCGGGAATCCTTTCCCATATAACTCAGCTGAGCAGGAAGCGTGGAGGGCAGGAGATTCCTAACCAGGGGCAGAGGAGCACCCTGTGGGTGCTGTGCCCTGGAAGCAAGAGACGTGAGCATCCTGGTGTTCCTTCCTGCCGTGTGGGCAGGTTATGGTCTGTCAGCGCGGGCTGACCCTGCTCATGCCTGCTGGGACCACCATCTGCTCTGCATTGATGAGTTTGCCCTCTGGAGTGCCCCTCTTGGTCAGTGGGAGATGGTTTTGCCATGAAATGTATTGCTGTTGCCTAATCTTTGGGAAGAACCTCTTTGAGTCGTGTGTGGAAGCAGATTATAGACAGGTGAACCTGCTCGTACTGCAGGTACCACCTCATTGTTTCCCTGTCTGAAGGCTCCCAATCCTGCCCAGATAACCTTTATGGACACTTTGAATTACTTAGAAAGAGCTTGGCATCCTCCCAGCTGAGCAGGCTGATCTCTCTTGCTGTGACTCTCTAGCATGAACACAAAGGTGTCCCTTTCCAAACCGAACACCTGCCGATCGTGCTGGTTAGTGGCGGATACTAATTTCATTCTTCTAGCTTGTCCATCTCAGTAGGTTTATCTCTCTAAGCCAGTGTCATTCCACGCACTGTTCAGCATAGAGGACATGGCAATCAACCATAAGGGTGAGGAGAAGCCCTCTGTGCTTGCAGTGAGAGGCAGTCTGGCAGCTGGACTCTTTACTGTGCTGCTGTCAGATGTCCCCATGGCAGGACAGAGCGAGGTGGAGTGTTTTTGTTACCGTGGCCCTGACTGAGTGGAGCACATCTGAGATGTCCCTTGCCACTTACCATGACTGACAGCTGCTGTGTCATCGCTCACACAGACACCTGGTGCTGGAGTGTTCAGCAGTTCCTCTTGTTTTCCAGGTGTTCTGGAGGCCCCTGCTCTGCATGTTACACACGGCCTGGCACGAGGGGGGACTCCACGAGGGGTCTGTTATCTCTGTAACTCATCTTCCGACAGTTTGTGTTTGGATCCAGTGGAAAGGGTCTCGCATGCACCAGCCGTTTCCCCTCCTGAGGCAGGGATGGATGTTCCTTGCAGTTTGGATGCCATTACAGTTCCATGACCTCAGGAGACGGCTCTGCATTCGCTCTGCCAGGCTGGGAATAGTTGGCATTGAGCAAAAATTGCTATTGTGTCAAGGATTTGGCCTGGCTCCCTACATGATGGGAAATGGGCACAGAGCCCAGGCAGCATAATGCACTTGGTTTCTTGCTGATTTTTACCTGCCAAATCTGGAGCAGGATAAGCAGTTATGGTTGATGTCACTCTTTTTTAGGTTCTTATTTATTTTTGCAGGCATATGACTGGCTAAGGGAGAGAGATCTAAACTCATCCTACATAACTCCATGCAAATACCTCACATAACTATTTGAACATTTCAGGTTCAGGGAGTAAAGTACGTCCTGACCTGCTTGCCTTATAAATGCCTATGATCTAATTGAAGAGCTCATAACTTTTTAAATAACTAGTTGAGATTTTTCTGTGTCCACTGCAAAGCAGTTTTTTTTTTTTTTCACCATTCAGCTAAAATGAAAAACACAAATATACCCAAAACTTGCTTTTAGTGCACTCCTTGGCATCGTTAAGTACTGGGTTCAGTAATGAGGGCAGGGCAAGCTAGTCCATAACCTATTTTCTAATAAAAGAAGGATTTGCCATATCAATACACTCCTGACCTCGCATGCATCGTGTGTGACATCTTGCCATTTCTTAGGATAAGAAGTACTGTGTGCTCCAGCCAGGGGAGTCAGATTCCACAGCCGTTTTCGCTTCCTCAAACCCCGTCTGTCTTCCCTGGGGCCGCCGCGGAGCTCAGCTGTGCCCTCCTCCAGCCCAGCGGAGCTGTGCTGAAACGCCAGCGAGCAAAAAGGCTGGTTATGTTGGCCTGGAAAGCTCTGTTTGGAGGCAAGGCTGCCTGCACGGGGCTGTTTCCCTGCGGGCCCCCTCCCTGCCTTTCAAGGCAACAGCGGTGCCGGGTTTGCGAGCTCCGTGGGGCTGCGGTGGCACCGGGGTGGCAGGCGGAGCTCGGCGGCACCGGATCGGTCCCTTTGGTGCTCGGCTTTGCAGCCCTGCAGGCCAGAGCCTGAAAGCAGATCCTTGAAGGGAAAGCTCTGAGCTCATGCAGATCAGTTTGCAGGACTGAGCCTCGAGAACCACGGTAATTAATAACAACTTGGCAAGCCCGTCCTGGATTTCAGTAGGAGTTTTGCACCAGAGCGGGATGAGAATACAGCATTAAAATAAGGCAGACAGTTCACAGCAGGCTGAGGAGAGAGGCCAAGATCAACAGGATAAAACTCTCCTTTTACAAAAACTGCCCTAAACCTTTTTGTCCACACACAGGGCCTTAATTCAAGGCTTGTTGAAGTCAATGGGGAAAAAACCTCATTAATTTCAATGGGTTTGAATCAGCTTGAACCCCAGTTCTGGCCAGAGGACAAGTATTTATAAGCTGGCCAGGGATGAATTTAAGTTGGAAACTAGAGGACAGTCTCCAAGTACAGAGCAGAGGGGTTCTGGAGCCACCTTCAGCAAAAGGGGAGGTGGCAGAAATGTCTTAATAATTATTACGATAGAGCTTGACTGAGCTAAGAAGGAGACTATGTAATATGGTGAGGGTGTGACAGCAGAGGAGACGTTTCTGGTCCCTTCCCACACTGGCAGGGCACAGGCCTGTCACATTCCTTTTCTTGTAACTGCTGTGCACAAAACCCTATTTTAGGCAACTGCTATTTTATACTTCTGGCATAGCTTCGTTTCAAGGACATGATATATCTCCAAATTATTGGGTATTGGGGGATATTTTGTGACAAATGCTCCTGGCAGGGTTCACACAAACACCGCGCTGTCTGGTATTCCATCTAACATGGCTTTCTTGTTTTCATACTGACGACATGATTTCCAGTCATGCTCCCTTTTTTTTTTTTTTTCACAGAGCACATGCTTAAAATAACTTTTTCTGAAACCCCTTGTGTTTTAGCTGAGCTCTCCCTCCCTCCCTCCCCAGCACGTGCTCTTACGAATTCCTGAAAGCCGCAGTGACACGAACTTCTGATGGCTGAACTTTGATGTTTGGTGTTTCTCAGATTTTGTGACTCGGGCTTTGATGTGGGCTGGCATCCTCCCTGCTTTCCCAGATTGTCATCTTCTTCCTCACAGTCTGTGCTTCTCTGCCGTGTTTCACTTTGTTTTGTGCTGCCAGGACTCGTGTTCACGGTGGGCTCTGCAGAGCTCCGGAGCACGCGGGCTCAGCAAACCCTCAGCCCCATCCCTGCAGAGGAGGATGCTCGTCCAAAGTGGCCACACTTTGTAGCCCGTTTATTTTTAAGCATCTGAAGTACAGAAATTCTGTTTCCTACAGGTTAGGAACCGCATTTTTAGGTGTTTTAAGGACATACCATGAGGCTGTGAGTGTTCTCTGCTCCGAGTTCCCTCTCTGTGTAGGGCTGTCACTGGCTGGCTGTGTACAGAGTGAAATATTATGTTAAATAAAATATGTGTCAGACTCTAAATGAAATTAAACCTACTTTTCGACTCTCATAATTAGCCCACTTTAATGGGATAATGATTAATTGCTCACTGTAAATATGCTGTAGTACTGAGCATAGCTTTGATACAGTTTCGATTTCCCTTAAAATCCCTTACAAAACAGTACTGTCAGATATTTAACTTATTTTCTTTTATCTGGCATTGCAAAATGTAACTAATAAATTTCCAGTGCCTCTTTCCTTACAATAAAATAACCCAGAGTTAAGGCAGTGATAGCTTTTCACAGATAGATAGTAATATTTTTGGAAAAAAAACAAACCACGAGTCAAAAAATAACACTTGTCCTCAGTGGATGTAAATTAGTAAATTATTTCAGAGTTAAAACCTAATTATGTTCTTCTTTGCTTATTTTTTCTGAATGCAGAGTGTAGTGTTGCCAACAGCTGATGAACTATTTTTAAACAAGATGGTTAAAATAAAGGTTCTGACACAGAATTTAGCAAAATCAGTAACCCTGCTAGAAACGCTGTTAATTTGCATGAGCGAGATTTTTGTGCGAATTACATGGCAAAACCCACCCTTATCTCACCTAATTAGTCATCTCTTACGTCAGATTGAGAGGCAAGTTGTGATCAAATAGAACAGCACGAACCTGGAGGAGTCAAAGTCCTTCTGGGTTTTGCGCCAAAGTCAAATTTTGATTTTATTTTCTTTCTTTTTTCCCCCCCAAACCGAAACACAAACGCGAGTGCTCCCGATCACGGCCACGACCCAGATTTGCTTTTCCCAACGAACCGGCTCTCAGCCTGGGCCAGGTCCGGCCGAAGCCCTGCCAAGCCGGGTGCGCTGATTTGTGCGGCAGCGCTGGCGACCGAGGCGAACGGTTACGTTGACTTCCACGTTACAGACGGATCCGGGAGCGGGAAGTGCTTCCCATGCCCTGCCTGGCTGAGCTCCGAGGGCACAGCCATCCTTTAACGAGCTCTGGGATGCGCCGGGGCCGAGGGTCAGAGCCGGGTACGGCGCTCTCGGGGTGTTACGGCCCTGCATCGGCGCTGCCGCCGGCACGGCGTGGCCGGGGCCGTGCTGGGGGTGGGAATGAAGCTGTTTGTTTTAGGGGTAAGTATAGTCACAGCTATTTCCTGCGCATTCCAGGGACGGGGAAGTCGCCTTGCCAACCCGCTCTTGACATATTTACAGACGGAGGAGCCACCTTTGGACTAGTTCTTGCAAACGTCGTGTTCCACGATGAAAATGTTCCCAAGGCTGAGGGTGAGGAGTCTGGCTCGGAATATCTGCGGCCCCAGACAGTGCGGGCCAGTGTCTGATCTCAGCCGTGCTGGGGAATGTCGGAAGGGATTCCATTAACTTTTCAGCGTGTGTTCTGGGCCAGCTGAGCTTAGAGCCTGGTCCTCAGTCTTCGTTAGGGCTGAAGTGGACTAAATTGCTGAGTTTTTATTTTCTCTGTTTTCTAAGCAGCAAATAGCCCCACTGAGTCCTTTTATGGACCCTGCTTTCCCAACTGTGAGAGTCTGGAAACTGTAAGGACATGCACTAGTATCCAAATTCCACAATTAATAATGCATTCCCATAGTGGAGGGGGAATGCTGTGGTTGCCAACAAGGGCTGGCGATCCTGCGTGTCAAAAGCTGGATTGTGGAGCTCCAAAGGCAGCTCCAGCACCTCAGGGTCGTGGATAATGAACAAAATGGATGCTCAGTTCTGGGATCAGCCAAGTCCATTCCTAATTCCCGGGACTAAAGCTCATGCTGACATGCTGTACTAAGCAAAGATCATTGTCTGAGCTTAAGCTTGTTTTAGGTAAAATCATGCTATGCAAAAAACCAAACAAGTGCAGTGAGTGATGTTTTGATGGGGCCCTGAAGGTGATTAGAAAATTCCTTCTTTCCTTCAGTGACCCTTAAACGAGGCAGCATTATTGTGTGTCTGGGAGAACAGGTGAGAAGGCAGAAACCTCTCTGGGAAATGGGGACACTGGTGTCACAGTCTGGCCACCTCAGTGCTTGAATGGAGGTTTTTCACTTTGCTACCAGAAGCCCTTTGCGTTTGAGCCAAGTTTGTATTAAACCTGGTCAGGAGGAGGCAGAGCAGATGTTACCACGATGTGGTGTTCGGGCTGCATTTTGCAACAGGTAGATTTCCTGGCACTGGAGCTTGACAGCCTGGTTTGCAAAATTACTCAGGTGGATCCTGCCTGCTCTTACACGTCCTCTGCCACTGTTGAAAAATGAGCAGTATCAGCACAGCTGGCCTGTTCTCTTTGGTTTCTATGTGTGTGTCATCAGGTGTAAGTGCCTGTTCTTTAGTGGCAGGTCTCGATGATAAACCTTGTTAGTAGCAATAAGAACCAGTGAAATGGTGAAAGTCTCTAATAATAGAATATATAGCTGAGAAAGAGCCTGGTGGGTCATTCAGGCTGTGTGTCTGCCTGGTGTGCTGAGCAGGGTGCTGCTCTGCTGCTGAACCCCTCACAGTCTGCCTGACCAGCAGCACAGTGCACCATCAGATGGTTGTTTTTTTTCTGGACAGGTAGGGATGTCTGGAGTCTTCCAGTTATCCCTGTTTGTGCTAGGTTTCGCTAAAACACAACTGCTGAAATCACTGGATGTTTGCCCCTGGCTTTGTGACAAGGCAAAATGGGTCTGGACTGGGGTTGTCCTGGAAAGGGAAGGGTTTTTAAGCAGAGCTCAGCCAAAGCCCGTGGAAATTGTGGACTTTGTTGTGGTTTGGGTGAAGCCTTCTCACAGGATAGCACTGGCAGGTCCATCCTTGGTGTGCCTCCTGTGGGTTTTGTTGTCAGTTGTGGGATTCGGGAGCGTCTTTTATCCTTGCTGGAAATGCACAAACAGTACAGGTACTGCTGGGAGGCAGAGGAGCTGCTTGCTGGGGCCTCACGCTGGGACAGGGCCTGCCTGGCTGCCCGGGAGCAGGCACGGCCAGCGGCGCCGGCGAGCACAGCCCAACCTGCCCTGGCCCACCGAGTCCTGCCTGCAGCCACTCCTTTGAAGCCAGGCAGGAATGGGACATCACCAGCCCTGGGAATGGCCTGTTGGTCAGCACTGGCTGCCTTCTAAAGCCGAGTGCCTGGCGGGAGCGTTGCATTCCCGCAGGTCGGGGTAGAGGAACAAATCTGGAACAAAGGGACTTTCTTAAAGGGTTGAACATTTCACCCCACTGTGAGGACAGTTGTAGCAATAGACACCTGGAGCCCAGTGGGTCTGTGCTGACACCTGATAGAGCAAAATATTTGAAATGCAGCAAAATGTATCGTCATTGGATAGGGAGCATGGGAGTGGATTCGTGGCATCTTGTGATTTCAGTAAGTGGCAATCTGCCTGTCATTATCACATGAGTGTGTTGCACAGGGATTCCTCAGAAAGCCTGAGCAATCTTGTTGCTACAGCTTATGGATGACTTTCTCAGACACTGGAGTAGCATCTTGCTGACTTCTTGAAGCTGATAAGTATTGATTGTATTTCAGTGCATGTGTGTTAAAGACAGAAAAAACAGCAAGGCTGGAGATGTGACTCAGGTCATGAGTCAGAGGAACAGTGGGATTTTTAATTAGATCTGCTCATTTTCTTTAAAGCTGACAGTACATCTAGAATTTGACATTTATTTATGAATGCATTCCAGATTTGCACACTGCATATCAAAACGGAGGACAAGCCTAGGGAGGGGTGGGGTAGTGTGCGTAGATACTGTATCTGACTTGCCCTCCTGCCCGCAAGTGAAATTCTTTCCATCTGAGTCCTGCTGAGGTAGTGTTTGGTGAAACCGCCCTTGCCAGAGGATTGTCTTGTCCCTACTCCTGCCCCTGAGCCAACCAAAAAGGTTTGCTTTGTTTTCACCTCCTTCTGCCTCCCCTCTGCCCCTGAGGGTGGTGCCTCCTCTCTGCTGGTCTCACCAGAGTGGGGAACTTGTCATCTTGCCTGCCTGCTTTTTCTTTCCATTTGTGCTGTTGGAATGGGTCTGTCTCCATCCCAGGTGTCTGTCTTTGCCACCTTGACCCTCAGCATGTCCTGACACAACTCCTTTACTTCCCCAATGTATCCATGTGACATTCTCGGGGAGCCAAAGGCCGGGGAAGCAGTCCCTGCTCACAGCCCTCCCCGGGCTCCTGCTCCCCGGCTCTGTGCCACAAGGTGTAGGTACAACAGTTGCATCTCAGGGCAAAGTTTCTGACTGGGATGTTGCTGATGCACAGGAAGAGAGCAGGAGTGATTCCTCTCCCCATCCTGTGCTGACTCTGCGAGCTGACAGCGGTGGGAGGCAGTAAAGGCAGTAAATGCAGCAAACACATCCTCGTGGCTCCTGAAGGGAGAGGCTTGAGTCTGAACTCAGGTGGTGCTTAGATCTAGTGAGTAAGAGGCAGTGTTTGAAGATGGCAATCACTTTGATGGCCTTATCTGCTCTTTGAAGCCAAGGAGCCACTCCCTGCCCCAAGCACACGTGATAAGCTCCAGCAGATTCTGCGGATCTTCTCTGCAGAAATAAGGGGCTGAGTTGACTCAGCTGGGCCGGGAGCCTGTGACTGAGTGTGGGTGTGCTGGGTTTTCCCACATCCACGCTGAGTGCCCAACGTTGGCACAGAGTGGCAGGGCTGGCATCTGCCTGAGGGGCTGCCCAGCACTCACAGGCTGGGCCTGCCTGATTTCAGTGCCACAAGAGGCGGCATTCCCACCTCGGGCTGCTGCCACCCCTCCCTGGCACCACAAAAGCCATGGCCAGGTCCTCAGGGATCCCCATTCAGACCCAAAGGGGTCAGTAACTCAAGGAGGATGTTTCTTCAGGATGGTTTCAGGTATCACATGTGGCTTTCAGGAGCCTGTGGCTGTGGCAGGGCTTTTCCCTCTGTCTGTGGGGTCTCCAGATCTGGCTTGGGGTAACAGCACTGAGCTTGTGGGGTTCCTGTGGGTGGTGCATGAGGACGTGATACAGAGCTGGGATGCAGCCAGGCAGCCAAAAATATCAGGAGCAGAGCAAAATTATTTACAAAGCAACTGAATATTTTCCCTCCCTCCCCCTCACATTTTTTAAGAAGCTTCTTTTACCACTAAGAATTTCATCCTAAAGAAAATTGGCAAGTGTCTGAGAGGCAGAGGTGCATCTCCACCACAACGTTTAATAACAATGTACTAGGAGTCCTAATGGGAGTAGATAGTGCTTTTTGACCCAAAGAATGTACATTCCACCTTGAGGGGGGGAAGAAAAGAGATAAAGAGGAAGAGAAAAAGGCGTTGTGTTTGTAAATGCTGATTTGAAGCCAAAGGATTTCATGTCAAACGTCTCTCAGATCCCTGCAGTCACTGCAGGAAACACATAGAAGATTTGAGCACAAATAGCTCCAAGTGTTGAAATTCAACCCATTTTGGGTCAAGAAGCCAGTGGGGAAATGCTGTCTTTGTGAAAAGACGGTTGAAGCTGGTTTAGAGCAGATACGGCGAATGGAATGACTTGAAGCTACAAAGCGAAGTTGTCAGAAGCGTGTTTCACTTACCAGGCTAAAATGCAGCCTGATTCAGCTCTTAGGAAAAGTTCTGGAGGCGCTTCCATCGATTTCCATGAGTGCTGAGTCACCAGCAGCTGCTGAGTCACCAGCCCCGAGCGCCAGGCAAGGACTGTCAGAGCCCTGTGAGCAGCTCTGATTCAGCTGGGAATACAGCCTTATTCTGATGTACGATAGAAACCCGCTCGTGGCGTTACCTTGCCTGCAGCAGCGCTGTGCAGGACAGAATTACCTGACAACTGGTGAAGCGAATGTTTCTTAAAAATGCTTTCTGAAATGACAAGTACTTTTTGTCCCTAAAATATGTAGGAATTTTACAAGGTTTCCTGCTTGGCTTCCTCTCCCACCTTCTGTGACATCGACAGAAAGGAAGGGGAAAGGAAAGGAAAGGGGAAAAAGCAGCTTCTTAAAAGAAGTAGGAGTGAACTTATTGCAAGTTGTCTTTTACCAGTGTATAATGAGGAAATTTCGGAAAGCTGATATTGGTTATCTTTTTGGGGATGTCTCCTCTGTGCTGTCGTGGTTCAAAACAACGGCGGATGCGCTCAGCGCTTGTTTGGGATGCTCTGGAAGGGCTGTTTGTTAGTCCAGCAGCAGCAGTTGCTGCCTCTGGAGAAGCTAATGCAGGTGGCATCGGAATGATGGTACCTGCAGAGGTGGGTTAGGGACAGGCTCACAGTCCCCTGCAGTGTCCATCAGAAGCTCTGCAGGACCGGCCTCTGCGGGGTTGGGCGAGAGGAAGCGCCAAGCAAAACAAATAGTGCTTGAGGTTAAAAAGCTCAAAGCGTGTCAGCATCACAAACCCCAATCTCTGCATCTGCTTCTGCTGTTCCAAAGTCATGACAGAGAGCAGCAAACATCGGGAGGTCACGGAGATAAGCAGGGCCCTGCTGACGTAACGCTGTGTCTGCTGGAGGAGCTCTTGCCCAGCGCCAGCACCGAGGGACGGGCTTTCCTTCCCTTGTGGCTGTGCTGCTCCAGACACAGTTACTCAACAGCCTACTGACATTTAAAGGATTCTGATAGTAAAGCCGTGGACCAGGAGTAGGCTGTGACATCCGAATGTGACATGGGAGGGGAGTCCCTGCTCGGAGACCTCACTGTGGGAGATGGTGTGAGTTGCACAGGCAGGAGGAGGGTACCTGCCAATCACAGCATCAAGCAATTACTTAGGCTGACAGTAATCTCAGTTTGAATTGCAAAAATGTGCCTGATCCTCACTCACCAGGGCACGAACTGCACGTGGCAGGGCTGGCCAGCAAGGGGCTGGGCCAAGTGGCAGGTTTGGTCTCATTTGAAGAAACAAGAGGGAGCAGAAAAACATGTTTATAGTCCCTGCTCTGGTACTTATGGGTAATTGATGGTATTTTTAGATGCTTTGGTACTTGCAGGTGTAAATGACAGGTTTTACATGAAATGCATGAAATTTGGGGCGTTTTCCAAATGATGACATCAGCCCAGATGAGAACTGTCACTGCCCAGCTGGGAGCGGGGAGCAGTTTGGAATAGCAAGTTTTGATGTGTAACTCCTCAGTTTGCCCATTTCCACCTGTAGCAGTCCTGCAGCCCATCCCTGGCATGCCCCAGGTTCTGGTATTCACATACACTGATCTCACCTGGAAATCACACCTCAACATATGATGTGTTTTATCTCCATTCAGCTGATGCCTATCTTGTAATAAAATTTCCCATGGCTTATCAGCACCTGACAATTAGATGCTTAACATCCCACTTAATGCAAAACAGATTACATCCTGGGAATTAACAAAACAATCAAATGCCTTCAGGCATAATGGAAGATTTTATATCGACGTGTATGTGTTTTTATAGATGTGTGTTGATACATACACACACACGCATCCATAGTTGTGAAATCCGGAGGTGCTGATCGGCTTTCGCTGCTTCATTGGGTTTCGTGGCTCATGCTTGTGCTTGGTTTATTTTTCGGGGGAGGAATTGTGTTCTGTGGTGTTGACCGTCTCGAGGTGTGCTGAGCGGCCGGGGGCTGGTGGGGGTCCCCGGCCCGGGGGTGCCCGGGCGGGGCTGAGCGCTCCCCGCCGTGCCCAGCCGGCAGCTTTGCTCCCTCTTGTGGCATCCCGCGGCCTGAGCTCTGTTCCCGAGCAGGGGTGGCTCATCCCCTACCAGTGTCGGTGGAGGTGGTCAGAGAGGGAGGATGTGGGAGGGTTGTGAATAATGCTGGGCAGAGCACTGCTACATCTCTTCCAAATACGAGAATATCTCTGTCTGATTGAGCCTTACAAAGGCCAGTACCACGAACCCCATTTTACAGAGTGCTAAACAGGAGTTGAGTTTTTATCCGTGATCATCCAGCAGGCCAGGAATAAAAGCCAGGTCCTGTGAGTCCTGGCCCTGCTTATCCTGTCCCAGTGACACATCTCAGGTCAGTAACTTGTCCTGCTTTCTGTCCTCCACCGCTGATGAGCCGCTGCCGAGTCCCTGAGTGTTCCCTGATGTTCCCAAGGCTGCTGCAGGATGCGGGCTGGGCGATGGCTTGGGAGGAGATGAGGAGCCCAGAGCCACTCCTGGCCTCACCTCTGCCAGCCACAAGCGCTGCTGGCACCAGGCAGCCTCCCATGTGCTCCGTGCCGCTGGAAAAAGCTCAAGTCCTGGTGAGCTCCAACTTGGTGCTGCGTTTCATTTGCTGTTTTAAAGCAGTAAGGGACTGTTAGAGCCAAACAAATGCCTGGCATTTGGCTGTGCCTGAGTTTTCCTGTGGCCGGGCTGACCTTTGTGAACACTGGAGTCACAGCTATGACAGGCAGCTCACTTGAGCTCTCCCTTCTGGGAGCTGGGAAGGTTTTGTAATTGCTGGAAGCCAGAAAGTCTTTCTTCAGACCTTGATTTTTCCTTAGCAACCAACTTTCCTCCTTGATTTCTCTTCTCTTCACCTTTCCCTTCTATGTAAGTCACAGCTGATACTTGTTCTTGAAACCACCCTCTCTTGATGCAGATGCAATCAGCAGAAATGCCGAGCAGTCACAGAGTTCAGCCCAACTCTATGAAATCACTTATAAATGTGCTTAACTTGGCTAGAACTGTTCTTGTGTTCAGTCTTAAGCATGTGCTTTAGTCTTTTGCAAGTCCTTGGCCCTCTCATGCCACAACTGGGTCACACTGATTACCTGAGTAGTGGCAGGATGAGGAAAATGCTCTTGTTGGGGTCTCTGTGACAGTGTTTTCTGAGCCCACGGTCAGCGCCTGCTCTGCTGGCAGATGAGTGCAGTTTTATTGTCCGGGGAAGGAATAGAGCATGAAATCCCCTAGTGAAGTCTTCTTAGTAGTGCCTGTCAAATGCTGAGTGCAAGTGAAGTGCCCATGGCACGACTGCTGCATGCCGTGCTGTTCTCATCACTCAGTTACTCATCAGTCTCTCCTTGGCTGTTTCTCTACCAAGAGAGACTTGGGCCTTACCAGGTGTCCATCTTGCTCAAACATTAAGAAGTAATAATAAAAAAAAACCAACAAACAAAAAAATTCCCCAAATCAAAGATAGCATCATAAAGTTACGAGGCGGGTTTTTTAATTTTAGTCTTTAATTGGGATTTGCTGTCTCTGCTTCAGGGTGTGCTTGAGATACTTACACTTTGCCTTGAAGCCAGGAGCTCTGGGCATCATGTTCTTTTTCAGTGGATACAGGATGCTCACCTAATGGCTTGACCTGAGGAATGAAAAGGGAATTATGTACTCTATGTAGTAAATTATTACAGAAACTGTGGTTAAGGTCTTACTTGCTAAATGACTGAGAGGCACATAGGTAACGTAAGACATGTTTAAAACTGAATTGACACTCTGCTCACATCAGTTGTGTACTCTCTGCGTCATGCCCATTCCTTGCTGTGTTCTGTACAGCACCCTGCACTCTGCTGTGAAATTCTCAGCACCTGCTGAAGGCAAAAAATGATAATTAGTTCTAATAGCTGTTCTGTTTCACACCTCTTCTAGCCAGCCAAGGCAAATCACAAGGAGATGTCACCAAAGCAAATAATCTCCTCAGTGCCAAACGGCCTAGCGCAGTTCCAGCACACAGCACCAGGGTTTGCCTGCGTGACCCAGGACAGACGTGCTGAGGTTCTGGAGCTTTGTGTTACCTGTTCCCAGTTTATGACCTGCTCTGGTTCTGAGCCTTGCTCGCGCTCGGGGCTCTGCCGTACAGGTGAGTTACTGCAGCGTAACAGGCTCCTGCGTGCCAGGTTCTTCCCCACAGTTGCCTTGCTCGTGCTCCTGCCCCAGTAACAGCAGAGCAGCTGTTCCCCTTACTTGTGGAAGGGGAAACTACTTTGTCTTACTTTGCATTTGCCAAGTGGGTAGAGAAAGCACAAAGACAGTTATTTACAGAGTAGCTGATGCCTGTTAACTTGTGTTATTATCCCTGTCCTTGAAGTCACTTCATGTGTTGTGGTCATGCTCGTCATTTAGGATGTGAACTCCGTACCAGGCAGGCAAACACTTCCATGGATCTCCTCAGTACCTTCAAACCAGAAGGAACTGTCTCCGCTGGGTGAGTGTAACAGATGTGCCTGGGGCTGTTCAAGCTGGGGCAAGATATCACAGGCAGAAAAGAATCAACACAGGAATATTAACAATACATTATTTTGCTGGTGCAGTTTTCCCATATGATTACAAGTGATGAGTGCTCCGTGGGAGTGAGGGAAAGGAAGATGAGGCCCGTGCCGATAGGCCAGGCTCAGTTGTTCAGAGTCAGGCACCACTTTTACTGCCGGTTCATTTGTTTGCTCTTACACTGCTGTGTTCTGTCCTGAAGGCTAACCACACATCATATATATTTAAAAGAACAGTAGCACACAACTGGTATAGATCTTAGGGTTTCTTTCCCGAAACATTATGATATTCCTGCTGAGAATATGAAGATAAAGGCTTTAATCCTTGGGAACAAAAGAGCGTGAGTAATTCCATTTCATTGCATGACCTGGAATCTCCACCCATATAAATACATCAAAGAGTAGCTGTGATTTCACTCTCTGACACCCATGGGTTGAGGTTCTCACCCTGGGAAGCAAACAGCTCCTGTGGTTGGGCTGGACAGTGCCCATGAGGCTGGGTAACAGGGATGTTTGTAGCATTCTTTGATCTTCCTACTGGACCAAAATTGTTCACATCTCCCCAGTGTTGCTGAAAACTTATCCAAGCACTCAAGGCAATTATTTTTAAATGTAAGTGTGTTTTGGGCCAAGTCCATGAATCCTGACTCATGACTGACTCAGCCCTTACTTAAGCAAAACTCCACTTGGTTTCATTGCAGCTGGGGGCAGGACTGGCATTTTGGCCCCTGCCAGTGGGAACTGGCTGCAAGAGCCTGGTGCCAGCCCCTGGAGCTGATGCCCTTCCACAGCTGCAGCACCTGCCAGTGCACTGAAGCTCTCTGCACCTCCCTGAGTCTTGCAGAGAGTGATTCTGTCCACTGGTAAAAACACCCATCCTGCCTGACTGCCCTGCCCAAGCCCCCACGTGGGTGATGGAGAACCACGTGTGGACTGACAGTGCTCAGAGGTAATCCTGCCAACCTGCAGGAACTTCAGTGGCCCCATGTTAGTCAGGAGCTCAGACTAGATGGCTGTGGTAGCCTCACCATCTGGCTGAAAACTGTTGCACTGAGCTCACTGGAGTATTTAATTTTGCTATAAATTGATTTTCAACACGGTCAGCTCAGCATTGCATGTGAGAGGCCAGGACAGCTCAGGTAAGGAGAGAAACTGGATGATGTGAGTGCTGGGAAGAGTGATCTGCAACACCCAGGCAGGCCAAGTCCAGCTGGTGCAGCTGAACTGGGCTGGATCTGAGCTGCTGCCGGTGCCCTGTTCCCAGCACTCCTGGCTCCAGGCGAGGCTCCAGCGCTGGTCCTGACCTGGCTCCCCGCACTCCTGACTGCAGGAGTCAGCTCAGGTCTCGCCAGCCTTATTAGCTCTGGCTCAGCGCCGGCAATTCCTATTCAAGCTGGCTCCCTGCAACGTGCCTGGATGTCTGGGCCGTGCACATCCCGGCATGGGAGTGGTGTCCCAGCGTCAGGAATGTGGGACAGAGACGCTCTGGCTGCCTGCTGAGAGCAGCACGGTCACATTCACACAAACCAAGAGGCTCTGCTGAAGCGAGCTGGCCTGCCTGGAGGCAGCCCAAGTGTCTCTGTCCTGGCATGGATAATCCAGAAGTCACCCAAGAGAGACTGAGAGTGAGAAAATAGTAATAAACTGTCTTGAAGTGTCCCCACTGCCCAGCACTCCCAGGAGAGCCCATTAAAAACCAACCATTATCTGCTTAGCAAGTGTGACTGCCAATATGTGGCTAAAGCAACCAAAAAACTTCAATGGAAATGTTACTTATTTATGTGTCATTTAAGATAAAGCCTCTGTGTTTTGCATGGCTGCACCTTGACAAATGTCCTGATTGGTTTCATTCCTAACTACAGCTAGAAATAACAGAGCTGCTGTGCATATTCCCATCATTTATGTTCCTTAGATATTTGGCCTCAGAGGAGGAAGCATTGGCAGGGTTGGACTCAGTGCACTGGCCTGTCAGCTGCTGCTGCACCCTTTGGTGCCCCTAACTATTTCTTTCATCAAACTAAACAGGTTTGCTCTCCAGTTTGAGTAACTTACTGTTGTCTTTTGTAATGCTGCATTGATAGGCTTTGAAGATGCATTTTCTGCCAACATAAACACTTTCTTGACTGTACTAGAAATGAGTCCTTGCTTGCATTAGTTTGCTATGAACGTTACAAAGGCTATAAAATAATCATAAGTAGATGTCCTTGTCTGAATCTCCTTTAGACTCCTCCAAGGCTTCCACAATAATGAGTAAATGAGGGTCTCCTCTCAGCAGGCAAGGGTTTTTCCTTTTTCCCCCCCTTTTTTGTTTCTTTTTTTTTCTTTTCTCTGTCCTTGTTTGAAAAGAGGAGAACTGGAAGCTAAAACCCAAGCAGCAACTGTATTCAAATATAGACAACTCTTTGAAGAAAGGTTATAAATATCTTGTCTTCAGCACATTCACATCAAATACACAGTTTGGGCTCTGTGGTTGTGAAAAAATACAGAAATTACTGGTAGAGTCACCAAGATCTAAGTCAAGGCTGGGGAAGGCTGGTGAGTAAGGAAATCCTTCAACATTTGCACCTTTGTGTTCACATTCTTATGACTTGAATTCAAATCTGCCCCACACTGAAGAGCCTGGAAACAAGATCTTCAGGTCTTTCCTAGTTGTAATGAGAACACACCCAGACAGAGTACATGAGGAGAATTAAAGGCAGGAGATTTGCAAAACCTCTTAAAACACAAGCTCCTTAATTTTCCTTTAGAATTCAAAGGAGCCATCAGCCAAAATATTTCAGGACTGGAGCAGCTAAGCCCCAGCAGAGTGCATGGCTGGCTTGGTTTGCTCAGGCTTATCTGAATTTTGTCCTGTAAAAGCGTGAATTATTGACTCTCCTCTTTTCTCTGCTTTACAGTCCTCAGGTACCTGGAGGGCATCCCAGAAAAACAGGAGGGTGAGCCAGCCCTCTCAAACTCTGGTGTTCTCTGAATCTCACTGGCTAAACCCAAGTTTGGATATTTAAGGGTCTTCGAAGTTGCCACGTTAACACCCCCCCATCCCAAAAGGAAAACCAGCTCAGCAGCACCACTCCCTGTAGAGCCAGACCTTGGCGTGCTGGGAGCTGCTGGGCAGACACCCCATTATTCCAGCCTGGTGGTTTCCAGGAGTGGGGCTTTTATTGCTGTGGGTGAAATTCGTACTGTGCGTGGAGGGAACCAGCGAGGCTGACAGTGCAGTGGGAGTGAATAATGCAGAGGGCTTTGCTCATCCTGTTTCACAGGAATGATTCCCACGTCGTCCAGGCAGCAAATGAGGAAAAGGATTGCTCGGTACCAAAGATCTTGGTCAGATGCTTTTTGTTCTGGTTGGTCCTCTGGGTACTTCTTGGCTGGAATTGTGTTTAGTTCTGGCAGCTGTTGGAGTTAACAGGCAGCACTTTCTGGGGGTACCCTGGGCACCCACCTCCCTCCCGTCAGTGCAGCATCTCCAGTGACTCCAGAAGGATCTGTCCAGGCTGTGCTGTGCCTGCCAATCCTCCCTCCTGCCCATCCACGGCCCTGGAATTGCCATAAAGCTGAGTTTGGCCACGTGCTGGACTTGCTGTGCTTTTCACAGGGTCCCTACACCCTTTGCTTCTTTGTGCAGGGCAGGACTTAACACTCTCCCCTGTAAAACCTTGAATTAAAAAGCAGTGTCTTAGAAGGCTTAGATGGGATTAGGCAGCACAAACCTCTTACACACAGAGCTTACACTAAGTAAGCTTTTCTAAGTTACCGGTGTGGGATGTATTAAGGGGAGAGCTCTGCTGTCACTCTCCATCTCAGCTGGGTTGCTTCAGGGGCTGTAATGGAAGCTGAGTTTATTGACTTCCCCATGGACTTGGGTGTTTGGTGCCTTTTTGGTCTCCTGATGTCCCACCATAACTTCTGCAGACATTTACCACCTTCCCAGGCCGCAGCCAGAGCGGGTGTGGACAGCTGTTGTAGTCCCAGTTGCCTCAGCAGATTGTGCCAAGCTGCAGCGACTGCAAACCTGGAGGCAGCCTGTGCTGGCAGGGGAAAGGTGGGGACTAATTCCAGCCCTGTCACTGACCTGTGTGGGCCTTTATCTGCAGCTCTGCTATCCCCTCAACCCTACATTTACATGCTCAAAAGACAAGACCTCTGGATAAGGGCTCCTTTATTACTCTTTAATGCACATGTTTATATCAAGGTTTACAGTCATGTGGTGCTTAAGGAATCAACCCATCATATCACTGGCATTGCACAACTCCATGTGTGGAAAGCTCTCCTGCCCCATGCAGAGGAAACCTGGAGAAGGGGAAAGCACCTCCATCTTTTGTTTCCTTGACTGCCTTGCCCTCCCCCTCAGACTCCCATTGGGAAAATATTTATTAGGAGAGGAGAAGTACAGTAAAATGCTGCACTGCTCTGCAAAGCATCTTCTGTCCCCACACACACAGGGCTCTTGTTACATCTTTTAAGAATCACAACAAAGAAAAGGAGCTGACACAATGAATTTTGATCTGGAAAATGAAATCTGACATAAGCAGTAGTTACATTTTTGTTATTCCTTGGTAGTTTGCCTAAAGGCAGCCTTTAAATAATTCCTGCTTTTCACCTCCTGAGAAATAATCTATTTGCTTCTGAATTAATTAGGCAGCATCATGAAACCGCTTTGGAGGCCTTGAAAGCTGCTGATCTAACTTTCTGAAATATATAGTGGGCCTGATCCTTAGGCTAGACAGTGGGAATTCTGCTCTTAACTTTGATGGGAATGGGAGCGGGCATTTTATGTGTGATGCTACTCAAAAAAACAGGGTTCCCAGTAAATAGTAATAGGTGTTGCTTTTTCTGCCTGCTTTACTGGCGTCTGTCTCTATAATATCTTGAGTCTTGTCGTGTTGAAAGTGTGTCCTTTCTTACTCCGTCCGCCTTTGGACAGGCAGTGTCAATGTTTCCGTGGTTTGCTGCCCTGATGAGCAGACACGTGCAGGGTAGTGAAGTGCTGCCTCTCCACTTGTGATGCCCAGAGTGTGACTGAGCCACAGGATCAGGGCTGGGAAGTCAGTGGAGCTCTTACGTGCAGAACAGATCATGCCAAGTTTGGGTTTGAGATGTCAGCTGCCCTGGAACTCAGCAACTTAAATCGACATCAACCTAGTCAACTCATTCTTTAGTTCTTCAATTCTTTAATTCTTCTGCATAGTTTTCTGTTACCTGAAAAATGAAAATAATCAAAATAATTTTGGTCTCATTGATATGAATTTTTTTTTCACTGCAGAAAAATTCCAAATGGAGTTTCATTGACCAAATTGAAAATGCACCAGTTTGTTTACAGGGTGATGTAAAATCTTTTATTTGTCAAGGTAGAGGAAATGGATAGAAGAATCATTTCAGTTTCCAGGCTCATGAGCTTTCCATGATGTTGGGCTTTCTGACCTGGATGGTCTCTGTTCTACGTTCCTTTGTTCTTACATTCCTGACTTTGCCTGTTGCCAGTGGCAATATCACCAACACAAGTCAGGACAAGGATTAGATCAAAAGATGTACGAGGAACCGAAGATGGCTCTGAGTGAGATTTGGAGCTCAGATTAGGAGATGTAACAGCTGTGTGTCTCTCAGGGGGAGGTTTGTGTGCTGCTGGTGTGTGCTGAGGGCTTTGCTCACACAGCTCAAGGAGTGCTCGTGGGCAGCAGGACACCTGGTAACCTTGTCCCGTGGAACTGCCCTGCTCTGCTGGGTGACACAGGCTGGGAAAGCGTGGATTTGCAGTATGGACCAGGGAAGGAATCACCATTTCAAACCTCATCATTCTGCAGGGTTTTCTGCTGGCTTTTAGAAGTGTCAAAGTGATGTTCTTGCTACCACGGCTATAGTTTAAAACTCCAGACCAAATCCTTTGCTAAGCAGATACTCAGGACCTGTTTCTCTCCTCTTTCTGGTACCTGACAAGAGAAGGATTTGTCACAAAAGAGCCCAGATTGTCAGTGAGAGTAGGAAGGCAGGTCCAACTTCCCTCTGATTATCCTCACCTCACCTCTCCCTTGCAAAGTGAGAGATTCGGTGCCTTCTCTGTAAAAGTTTTGGGTGTTTGGAATGTTCCTGGAGAATCCAGCAGTTTGGGAGGTGTGGGCTCAGGAGCCAACTCCTAAACCAAGTCAACTCATCTCCACCAAGATCTCTGTGGAGAGCACTGAAAAGCTGTTCTCTGGCATATTTTTTTTTCAGATGATGTCAGAGACTTTATGTGGGGGTTTTTTTGGTGTGGGGGCTTTGTTGTTGTTGTTGTTGTTGGTTTTTTTTTTCAGATTTGCTTATATACATTTCATACACTGGAGCTTTGCAGAGCACAAACAACCTTTTCTAAGATGGAGAATTCAGTTACTTGTGTTCCTGGCATCAGCTTGGTCTTCCATGTCAGTGTGCCCTGGGAGGTTTTAGAGTTCAGTGTGTTCTCACTGCTCTGTATCAAGCCTGAATTTCTAGTCAGGAAAAAACGTTGTTGCGGGCAAAGTCCAGAGAGTTACAGCTTTATTTACAGTTTAGTTACCACCTACAGCAATGTGGCTCATCACTAGCAGTGCCTTGGGCATGTTTCCACTTTATAACTTGGTGAGGTAGTTTACGGTGCTGTCGACTGAAGAAATAAAGGACCTGGGTGGAACTGAGGCCCCAGTAAAATCAGTGACAAAATTCCCATGGACTCCAGAGGACCAGCATTTCATTTAGCACTGCATGTGAGGAGCACATATTTTATTGTGACCTCAATGTCTGCTCGTTCAGCTGCTTTTCTCAGAGCATGTTCAATCCCTGGGCAGCTTCGTGGGCCCTGGCAGCACCTGAGCTACCTTTTCTGTGCTGGGAAATTGCAGGTTGTTTTTTTCTGTCACCTCCATCCTTTTCTGTCTTCAGGTCCCTGCTCTTTCTCTCTGGATCTTAGAAATTATTTTGCTTCTTTTTCTATAGTATCTCTAGATCTGAATCCATGTAAACACAGGGAGGAGAAAGTGGAAAGGATGTTTATGGATTTCCCATAGTTGCCCAGAGGATCAGGAGCTGAATTGCTGGTTTGGGTCAGTAGGGCAGCACCCAGGTTGGGCAGGCATGTCAGTGAGGATTCCCTACACCAACAATTCATCCAGTTCATAGAAGAAATGGATGCATCCTTCTGCTCCCTCCCCACAGGCTCCTTTGCCCTCCACCCAGTTAAATTGTGAAATTCTGGGCAGGCTGTATGTACATACACCCACTCAGCTGACTGTGTAAAGATACACACAAACACCCTGCACAAGCACATGGGATACAGGTTTGGTAATATCACTCCTGGCAATTAATCTCCCTGTTTCTGAGTTTGTATGGATTCCTGTCTAATCTCCAGAACGATAATTTCTTTCTATATCCTGAGTGGCAGTGATATGCAAAGGCCAGACTGCACTGCGTGGTGCCCTTTGGGAAGAGACTCCTGCTTAAAAGCCTTCCACATCCTGCCTGTCACAGAAGACTATATTTGGAAGGATGGGAAAGCAACACGAGAGGCACATGGAGCAAAAGCTGTGAGCATCAGCAGTTTGCCACAAGTAAACAGTTTCGCTTCTCGAGCTGTTGTGTTTGTCAGTCTAGTAAACAGGATCTGACTACAGTGAGATAACAAAGCTGTAGGCCCAAACCTGTCCTCCTCCTCTGCAGTTTGAGTTACATACTGCCCACACTCCTGTCAGCCGCTCTGTTTCATCCCCGTGATCCACCACTGCAGTGTTTAAGTCCACAATTGCAGTATTTGATTCCGTCATTGCAATGTTTCGCTGCCCCTGCGGAGTCCTTTGCTTTGCTGGAAGCAAAAAAATCACCATCCTGGCTTCCTACTTGTGCAGGGATTTACAAAAGAAGGACTTAGTTCAGTGTCTGGGATGGGGCAGCGCTGTCCTCTGCAGTTTGGAGAATAGGATATTACTGTCCATCTTTTGTCCTGGTCACCAAGAGGCAGTGCTGGGAGCTGTCACTGCCCCGCTCACAGGAGAGCTGTGAGAGCTGGAAAGCCGTGGTGCAGGCTTGGCTGATAGCATCTGCTTTCCCTGAATAATTGTGGACATTCCCATCTCTCCACTCATCCCTCCGAGCACCTTGGAGTCATAAATTGCAGTGCTGGAGCCGATGGAGTCATGCTTAGGGAATGATCTTCCCATTCAAGGTGAATCTTGATACCTGATGTGTGAGAAGACCAGGCACATGCTAAAAATTCCTTGCTAATTTGGGTTGCTAGTTCATCAAAAACATCCTCCCAAACACGCACAGGATGTATTAAGTTATGGTATAGTAAGGGATCAGCTTGTCATACTGACATTTCTGCTCCTTGCCAGAAACTCCTGGGCTTCATTATCTCTCTCAAGAAATCAGATCTGTAAGTGTCACCCTGCAATAAATTGGTGTAACTGGAAACCTCTCCCCAGCCATACAAACATCTGAGGACAACTGAGCATTGCTGGTCTCTGAAGGCCGATGTATAAATATGTACAGGACTGACTAACAACATCCCCCCTCTGGGACAGCTCCAGTGCAGCCTGAGCCTCCAGGGCTTTATTTTGCTCTTGGAGCCTTGGTCCAGTGGCCCTTTGGCATGGGCACATACCTTGTTCTGAGGTGGGGCTTGTCTTTTGGGGCTATCAAATGGGGGGTTAATTTTGTCCATGTTATTCCATGATGCTACATTCCCACTTCTCCTTCTCCTTAGAAAAGCACAGCAGGTCTGAGCTGTGGCTTCTTGGTGTGGTGTCAGAAGAGCAGTGTTACACCACATGATGTAGGGCTGGGAGCCATTTCAGTAGGGCTGGAAAGGAGCATCCAGGCTGATCTCTGGCTGATATTATCATGGGCCAACTATTTCTTGCAGATGATGAAACCAGTGGTACGGAATCTCATGGTGTAATAATTTTCCATATTAGCTTGCAAATGCAATGCAGCATGTGATAGTTTACCAGGCGCTCCTTGGCTTCCTTGCGAGGCTGTTTTTTGGGATACTTTCTCAATTTCAACATTACTTATTGATATTCTTGAGGAAAATGAGTATCAATGGTCTCCTGTGTTTTGCAGAGTTCATGCCAGTGCATATTCTGTTTTACCTGGTTTCGTCCCAAGCCATTAGCCCACACGATTGTCTGTTACCTGCAATCTTGGCTCATTAGGGTGATAAGTTGATAAAGCAGGTTGTTGTCTTTACCTTGGGGGCTCTCTGCTGGGTTGAAGCATTGATGCTGTGGGCAGCTCTGTCAATATGCTCCCCTGTTCTCAGCCAGTGCCACGGCACGTCCCACACCGTGATTTATGGCCCCACCGTGTGCAGGCTGCCAGCCCAGCACACTGCCTGGCAGAGCTGTCCGGGGAGTGCCTTGGGAAAAACCTGCGGATGGGGCAAGGGAAGGACTGGGGGAGGCTTCTGAGGAGACCCTCCGTGGCTGTGCCCCTCCCTGACTCCTCTTAGGCACCAACAGGACCTCAGGGAGGAGTTTATTCAGCTCCTCGGAGGGACAGCCTGTTTCTTCAGTAACTCAGGTGCTGCAGTGGGGTGAGGAGGTCACAGAGATCCGTGAGGATGTTCCAGATCAGTTTTCCTCTGGGAGAAGTCAAGACAACACACAGAAAATGGTGAGGGGTTATTTCACCCCAGCAGCAGGGTAGGGGGTTGGCTGGCACCAACCTGCTGCTTCGAGGCTCAGTTTGTCACTCAGGTGCCTTGAAGGGACACGAGGGGTGAGAACAGTTTCATCCAACAGGGCCTGTGTGCCCTGCCAGGACAGGGTGGGTGGCGATGGTAATTCTGGGTCCTGGGCACGTGGTGAGGCTGCAAAGAGGGGCTGGTTTGGGGGCACCTGCAGGGCAGCTCCTGTCCCATCCCGTTCTCTTGCCCGTTTGAGACCTGCGTATAATCCTGCCCAGCACCGAGAACAGGTCGGTGCACACAGGGCTGGCTTGGGGGTGAATTCGTGGTGTGCAGTGTGTGTTCCACATTGCTGGTAAAAGTATTTTTGGAGCCAGAGTGCTGATACAGACCGATTTCTGGGGAGAGGAGCAGACATTTGGCATTACTGCAGTGGACTGGAGCATATTGCAGGTATGGAGCCTGGCCACCTGTGGGAGAAGGCAGAAATACCACAGCAGCCCCTTCCCTTTCATTGTCCAGAAAGTTGGTGCCAAAACGTTGCCTGTTCCTCCCCAATGATAAAAGGACAAGTTAAATAATTAATAATAATCTGAGTCTCAATGTGACTATGAAATAATTTTCAGTTAGACATTATGTAAATTTGAAGTAATTTTTTTACTGGTCATGCATAATAAAATATCTGTGGTGATTAATTTTTCACCCTCAGAGTTTAATTAAGATCGTTCAGGAGGTTTGGACTGATACACCACGCTATAAATCACAGTCCAAGCCACTGAAATATCTGCCTAGCTTTCAGATTAGATAACAGTATTTTGGGGGTGGAAATCTTGCTGACAGATAGTCACCTGAGTTGTCCTGCTCAGGAGGCCGTTTGGTCCTCTGAGCACTGCAATGATATATACTGGTTATTAATACATTAATTCAGTGTGTGCTTTTCTGGGTTTAATTTTAGGGATGGACTCATTCCATCATCCATATTCCTGCACAACTCATCGCAGAATAAACAGAGCGTTGTTCTGTGTGAGCCTAATCGGCTTTTCAAGCCAATGCAACTGAACTCTCCAAAGGGATAAAGTGGGTGGTATTGAGTCACATTTTATTCCAGGATAAATGTGTCCAGGTGTGGTGTTTTGTGGGAACAGCCGTGTGCTTTGAGTGCACAACCATAGTTGGAGTCACTGCTGAGGCTCAGCCAAGCCTGAGTTTCCCAGTCTCAGCAGAAGCCGTGGGATGCTCAGGGTTGTTGTAACTGCAGAGCCCTCAGAGCTCCTGCAGAATGTCCTGAGCCCGACACCAAAGAGCTGCTCCCCGGCACATCCACAGCCTGATCGTAGTGTGGAGCAAAGCGAGCAGCTCTCTGACATCCCAGGAAAAAGGACTGGGGTAGATTTTTGTTCAGTAAAAAATGAGTGTGTCGTCCCTGGCGGCTCCCGGGACGCAGAGTTTTCCCTCCGTTTTCTCCGGGTGTCTCCCACGGCTTTGCCCCACGAGTTGGAGCAAGTCTGCGGGATGTGTCAGTGCACAGGATGGACCCTGACTCACGGGGAAAGCATGTATGGAAAACATTGCCATACTCCTACAAATGCCTGGTTTCCTTCGCCGTGTGTTTTTTTTTTTTTTTTCTGCTTTAAATAAATCAGGAGTTTAGCAATAAAAAGCTAATGCTGAAAGGAAGTGGTGCAGGTGAGCCCTGTAGAATTTCCCACTGTATTTATGAACAGAAACTCTTTTCAGGAGAGTCAACTGGGTTTGAAAAAAATAAGGTGGAAGGGAGTTTCTCTGATGCCCAGAAGGTGAAGCATAAAATGGCCATCTTGCTAAATCTTCACTGCCAAATTTGTTATTCCAGAGTTTCAAAATAACAGGCTACCACTCTGGAGCACCTATTCCTAAATCCTACTGCTTTATTCCAGAATGAAGAGTATCTTTGTTCTAATTCACTTGCATTCTGAGGAACAATTCAGTAATAACTACTGTGCCTTAAATTCACACCCAGTACTCCTCCCAGATAATTGTCAAGGACAGGCAAATTCAAACTCTCCTTTAAGTTTCATTGCTGTAAATCCAGAATAACCCTGTTGAAATAAGCCAGTAGTTTTCAGTCATACCTATGAAATGGGTAATTTCAGAGGAGTGACTCTGGATTTTACCTCACACATCTGGCCCACAGTGTGTGAAAAGAGGCAGCCCGGGTTTAATCACAGCAACCCCCTCCCTCGGCGGGAGTGTCTTCAGCAGCGCTTCCCGAAGGAACAGGCAGTGGCTCCAACTGCGACGTCAGGGAGAACAGGATATCAACGCAATAATTAACATCTAATTCAGCAGTTAGACCAGGATCTAGGTGGGTTCCTGCCTTAAGTAATTGCTTCCAGAGGTGAGCAGTGCTGGGGCTGCTCTCTCTGCTCTGTTCACCTCCCTGCAGCTCCTCTCTGGGCTCCACTCATGGTGCTTTTGAGGGCTGTGGGTGCTGTGAGGAGCCCCTCTCTTGTGGCATCAAGGGAAGTGCAGGGATATAATCACACCCTTACAGTCAGGCATCGTGATTAAACGTAGGCAGAATGAACGGCTTTAGGCACGTCTTCGTTCTCCTTGAAGCCGAGGATCTCAGTATAAGCATCCTTAAAAATCTGCCTTGGCTTGGGGTGTGTGTTGGAGAAAATGGCCACTTGTAGACAGGTCTCTTCTGGAGAAATGGGATTTGCTGGGCTGTGTTCCTGGTGACTGGCATTCCTGCATTCCGCAGGTTTGGGTATCGATACGTGCACAGAGGAGCTCTGGGATTTTCCCTGCAGTGTTCCCATCACCAGCTGTCGCCTCACGGTGACACAACAACATCTCAGGGGCTTCAGGATTTTCCATCCCCACCCTGTGGCTTCGCAGCCTTAAAGCTCACTCGGATAGTTGAACCATGGGAGGAATGAGGTGTGCGTCCGTCTCCTTGGAAGAGGTCTGTGCTGATGCCGTGTAACCGTTCCTGCTCCCAAGGGCAGGCACAGGCGGGGGCTGGAGCTCCCTGCCCTGCTGCTGCCTTTGCAGCCACCTCCTGTCCCAGGTCCCCCTCGTGCTTCTGCTCTTGGCTCCGACCCGACAGCTCCGGCTTTCCCTGGCGTTTGGCTCCTCCCCAAGGAGAGTGCATGGCTTCAACACTTCTCTTTGCTTGGATCCTACGTGTGGATTCAGGCTCTGATAATTTATTGCTGTTTGAGATGTCCTGATTTCTGCAACCTCGTGCTACACCTCCTCTTCCTCAGGTGAGGACGGAGGCAGCGAGTCCTCGCTGCTGCACAGCCCCCACTGCCCTTGCAGGCAGCTGCTACTGGGATTTTAACTTCTGCCATTGGCTTTCCAGTGCCTTTGTTCAGCCTTTTAAATTTTCCTTTATTGTTTTAGCCTGTCTGCAGATGTATTTGTTTTTCTTCCAGAAAAGTCTTCACTTGCTCAATTAGCAAGAGAGCTCTTTGTGGAGGGAGCCGTAGCTCACTTTCTGCCATGCCTAAGTGCTTCTGGAGCATTTGGCTCCTCCACAGGGAGGATTTACTCCTGCCATCCTCTCACAGGTCCTGCTGAACATCCTCCTGCCTGGATTGCTGGGTAGTGCCTTGAGAGAAGGACGTTTTGTGCCACAGGAGTCTAAACGTGTTGCCATGGTTCAGGCCAATCCCAGCTGTCCTAAGCTACGATTTTAGCTGCAATTTTTGCTCCCTGCCCTATTGGGTCAATACCATGTTTTCCACACACATGGGCTCTTTCACCATCCGGATTTTTTCGTTTGCTTTTGTCTTACTTAATGGTTTTGCCGCTTTGTTTAGAGCAGAGGTTACGAGGATACAAGTCGAACCTCTCTCATGTTGGGAGAGAAGGGTGAGTTCTGGCTGGTGTAAAGCTGGAAATGCCTCTGGAGATTTGTCTTACCCACCTTGATCAGATCTGAGCCCTGGCCTGAAGACACCACTCTTGGCAGGGACCCGGACACGGCCCAGACAGCACAGGAGCAGTTTGTGGAAACAGGCGTTGATCTGGAAAGGACCTCCCTGCCTGTCCCCAGGGCCTCCCTGCCTGTCCCCAGGGCAGATCTGGAGGCTGTCCCCAGCCTGCCCTGTGACCATCTCCAGCCCTGGCCACTGCAGGACAGGGTCCCTCGGAGGGTGTCCTGCCCTGCTGCTGCTGGGGGAAACCTTGGGACAGAGGCTACAGAAACCTCTGCCATTACATCTGCAGGGAGTGTTTGCCTGGACACTGGGTGAAGAATTCCTCCTCTTGGGTTTTGTGGCACTCTGTATTACTATTTTCCCTGGTTTTGCAGCCTGTTCTAATTGTGGGTTTGCCCTTACAAGCTGAGGGCCAAAGCCTGCTAGAAAACTGTTTACTGTACTTACAAAGTCTTCATGGAGTTCAGGGGCTATTTCAGCAAGACATTCCTGAACTGTTCTTCCTTTTGTACTGACCCCAGCCTGTTCCCTTATCCACTCTCCATCCTACAGTGTGAGAGCTCAGGTTGTGCCAGCAGACCCACTGTCTCCTCAAGCTATTAAGCCACCACATACAAATTAATGCCATGACTTTGTGAGTGCCCTCTGAGCACAGGTAAATATTAGGACAGTTCCTGGATCCTCACAGCTCACCGTGGACATGGGAGCTGCTTTGGCCTAAAAGCTGGGCAGATTTGATTTCGTTTTTCAGGACAGAAATCATTCTTGCAGAGCACCCTCGCTGTTGCGGGGTGTGGCATTAGGATCACTTTCACAAGGCCCTTTTCTCACAGGGTCCTGTGATCTCCTCTGAAGACTCTGCCCTGCGTGGGTGTGGAGGCTCGTGGGCTCACTGCTGGCACAGGAGTGACATTTACCCTTGCTGGAGCTGGGTGGGTTTGGAGCTGGTTGTTCGCTCTGTGTGATTGATCACATCTGAAAGTGCCTTGCGAAACAGCCCTTTATGTGTCAAACTGACTCACAGTGTGACCTGAGGCAGACGTGAGGGGATATTTAAGGAACAACTGAATTTCACAGAGAGTCATGCTATGTTTTTATTTTTCTTTTTTTTTTTTTTTCTGCTGGAGTAAAAGGCCTGTGTCAGCTGATGGGAACAGGGCACGGTGCCCTGTGGGACTGAGGGGTCCCTGGTGATGGCTGGCAAACCGCTCCACAGCCTTGGTTGGAGTCACTCCTCAGGCTCAGTGCAAACCGCTCCACGGCACCATCGAGGCTCTGAGTTTGCAGTTGAACGTGTATCTTCCAAACTCCAGGGGATTTGTCAGCAGAAACTGAGCATCTAAAATGGATCTGAGTCTGCATCTCTTTCCTCAACTGCCTTTTGCTGGTTAACTTGCACGTGAGCTTTGCCTTTTACCTTATGAACACACCCAGCACAGAGTGAGGTCTGTACAAGCCCACGGGGGTCTGTGGGACTTGCTTCGTGTGGATGCTGGGGCTGTGGAATGGAGAAAACCAGCTCCTGACTGGCTCATGGCCTGCTGTGAGTGCGGAGATGGAGTTCCTGGGTAGGCTTTATCCCTTCAGCACCTTCCTATCGCTGCTGAAGTGATGCTCCCCTTACATGTCAACACCGAGAGCGTATCTGCTGCATGCAGTCCTTCTGCTGGCAACTGATGCTGCAGTGGAAGATGATCTTTAATTAACGTAGTTCATAACAAATCATCTGAAAAGGGCTCGGTGCTTGGAGCCAGGCACTCCTGCATGACTGTAGGGCTGCTCGGGTGAGGAGGGGGCTCCTCGTGCACTTATGGGGGCCTTCAGTGTTTGGTAAAATTGTTTTCCAGATGCCCCATCTGTGTCGGCTCACCAAGGGCACTTCTGAGCAGGGATTAACGAGTGTCTCGGAGAACTGGGAGCAGGGACGGGGTTGGGTGTGTCAGTGCCCGTGGGAGCCGAGCCCACGCACGGGGCAGAGCCCAGGGGAGGTCCTTGGCCCCGGGGGTGTTAGTGCCAGCCCTCGGAGTCCTGCCTGAGGCTGGGCTGAAGGAGACAGATGATCTGCCATTTAGTGCTTGTTTGTCTGGCCCTGCTGACTACAACGAAACGCTTTTGTCTTACCAGGGAAGCCTGAGCAGGCCCGTGAACTTCAGGGATCGGGGTGCAGGTGGAGGGTGGGAAGGCAGCCCATTCCCACGCTGTGCTCCCTGCAGGAGCCACTGCTGTGCTGCTGCACTGGGGATGTGGCCTCTTTCTGCCCTGTGACAAACCCAGTAACTCAGAAGTCTCCTAAGAGGTGTGGTAACTCTGCGTTAACTCTTGTGCATAAAATCACGACAGCACAAACCCCCTCGTGCAGCTCCAATCCCTTGGTGGCTTTAGTCGAGCGCTCACTGACACTGCTGCCTTTTTTTCAGTGTTTCCTGGGTAAAAAAAAGGAATCCAAAACTTTGATAAAGGAAATTATATTTTAGGTTGAACCAAACATTTAATATTATTTTGAAATAGTCTTTCCGACCCGGGATCCTGATTGGTTTGGTCGCAGAAAGCCTGTCTGATAGTGAGCTGGAAATTTGGGAATTTTCAAAGGGAAGTGGAGACAAGCCACTGCTGCACATGTTTGGGGCGGTCTTGGTTCCTGCTTGGTTCTCTGAGCATCTCAGTGCAGAGGGTTAGCAGGGATCAGGATGTGTCAGCCCTATGCCAGGTAGTGGATCTGAGCCCACAAGGGCACCCGCTTTTGTGATTTTACCATCAGTTTTGTTACAGTTGTTTTCCAAAGCTCTGGTTCCTCATATCCTCTAATTATGCGAGAGGTTCAGAATTCTTTAAAGCTGAAGGTAAACTGACAACTTCTGTGATCGTACAGAAGAGCTTAAAAACGACCAAAAAGCATTAAAAGGGAGAAGGGAAAAGAGAGGAAACGCAAAATTATGTTTCTTTGAGATCTCCAGATTTGTAAGGCAAACTCATGATTTTGTGGCCTAGGACAGGACTGTTAAGTGCTTGGTGTTGGCAATGCTGTGTTTATTTTCCGGGCTTGGATTTCTGCATGGATTTATACACGTTATGAAAAATGCAGTATTTTATGTTATTTTTTAAAAGGAAGCAGATTGCTTGGTTGGATGATCTCCAAACCAGACTGTAACATACAATAAAAATTCTATAGTGCACTGTAACAAGCTACAATAGGCTAAGATGTTACTTTACCAGCGCACAAAACAGGCACATTACGAAGGGAGAGAATTATAAGGTTTGTGTTCATGGCCAGAAAGAGGAAGGAAAAAACCCCATACCCTGTGTGTGTAAACTGCATATTGAAATTACAGAACAAAATTTAATTAGGTCTTTATAAATAAAATCCACATATGCTGATTTTTGATATATTTCTTTCTCAGCCTTTGAAATGATGGCTGCCTGAGCTTTGAAAACCAGTCATTTGCAGACAGCAGGTCTGTAATTCCCAAACTGGCACAACCAGAAGTTTGTGGATTTGAGTCTGGCAAATGCCAGTCCCAGCGTCTCTGTTGCAGAGGCACAGGCTGGGATTCCCAGTGGAGGGGGCAGGGGAAGCACGCTCCAAAAGGCAGCTGGAACCTTTTCTTCCTTTCTTTTCTCTTTTTTAATTTTTCAAATGTGTAATTATAAAGATTAAGTCACTTGTTCATTAAAAAAGAAAAAACAACACTAATGTAATACATAATTATAACCAAAGAGAAAATGTATGGTCTTTGTAGGCTCCATCTAAACTCTGAGTTCCCCTAGAGGGAACTCTTCGTGCTATATTTGCAAAAAATATGTGATTAGTACCCAAATCATGAGTGAGAACTAAAGGAACTGGAACAGAGCCCTTTCCCAGGGAGTGGATCGGGACTGGACCAAGCCCTAATTAAACACACCTAAGGAAGGCAAGATTGAGGTGCTTGTGCTCACACTAATGAAGCATCGATGTCCCTCGATTGCTCTGCTGTTCCATGGACTTCCACTTTGCCCCAGTGCTGACAGCGAGTCAGGCTGACTCCAGTCCTGCAGAGGAGTTTATTTAGTGTCTTACGGAGATCTTTTTGTGTGTTATGGAGCTCTCCCATCCCAGGCCCAGCTTTCCAAGTACAGAGGCAGAGGTGGAGCGGGACGACTCTCCCGAGGTGGGACTGTCACTGGGTGATGGCTCTGTCTCTGTGACACTGAAAGCAGCCGCCAAGGCACTTTTCACTAACACATTCCATCAGTGCTCGAGACTTGTCACGCAGGGAGCAAACACCGAGGGAAGCAAAGGAAGCATTTACAATTTGCTGCCATGAAAGGAGACAAGATAAATCAATAGGAACTAAATTAGCACAGCCAGAGGCCCTCACACCTACTTTGGAGACTCTATTAAAATCCGTGGCCTAGAATTCGCAGGAGGGATTATGTGCGTGAAGGGTGAGTCAAGATTTTAGAGTGAGCTAATGCAAGTGACACCCACTTCTCAAACTGCCTCTGAAAACACACACTGCCAGCGTGTGCTGCCAAAGACAAGAGTTCTAGTAAGTATTTGCTGGCTGTCATTGGCCTCAGATAAATCCGCTGGGAGGGGAATAGTGGAGGAGTCAATCAGAAGATAACACTGAGTAAAGCTCAGTTGCATAACACAACAAGAAGTCAAATTTAACCAAAGCTGAACATATGTCTGAGTACCAGGGGCACAGTCAGAAGTGTGATGGCTCAGTCAGAATCTAAAGAGAGTCATATTTGAGAACAGCACACGGGAACAGGATCTGACAAATACCTCGTGTGATTGAGTTGGTTGTGTTGTTGTGCTGCTCTTGGGTGACCTTTTTAATTCAACTGAAATGATATCTGTCCTGGGCGTTTGCAGAACGTTGTAGATTGATGACAGCATCCCACTGATATGCTGAGGTACAAGAAGACTTGCTAAAAGCCAAGCTGAGGTAAATATTTCCCTGCAGAAATCTGTCTGTTGGTACAGTGAGTGCAGCATTTGCAGGAAGCATCCGGGTGTGTGTGTTCAGCTGATCCACACGCTCATGGGAATCTCAGGCACTGGGATTGCTGTGGAAGCACAGAGCAGGCTCAGATCTCCAGGGTCACATGTGTGTTGTGGAGCTGATCCCTGTGTATGTGACAAAAGCCCAGCAATCGCTACTCCCAACCTGTTGCTGGATATCCAGGAACTCTAGACAAGCAGTTGCTTATCTCTGCTTCCCTTTGAAAATTCCGGCTTTTCAGCAGATGTATAAAGTCCTCTACTTATGCTCTGCACCGTTTGTATGAGTTAAAAAAAAGAAGTATCCAGGAAAACCTGAACACATGGCAGCTCTGGGCAAAGAAAATACCACTGTCAGCAAACTTAATCTTGGCACCTTCAGCAGAATTCCCTTTTTTCCTAGTACTGACAGGAGCATTCTGCTGAAGCCCTCGGGACTTGCAGAGGAGGAAGGGCTGGATCTGGGCTGGCTGCACAGCAGTGGGTTTTTCAGCTCTGCCCTTTCCCAGAGCTTCCCGAGGAAGTCAGTACCTGCAGGCACTGGCTCTGCGCGGTGCAAAGGGCAGAGAGCTCAGTCGCTTACCCAGCGCCTGCCGGGGGAACTGCAGGGATCAACTAGTCCGGTCCTGCAGCAGCTTGGCAGCCGTTTGCAGAGGAGCACAGGCTTCCTGCAGGAGCTCAAAGGCACCGCTGAGCGGTTACTCGACAACTTAAAAGTTGTCAAAGCAGTTGCAGAGCGGGGGGTTCTGCCAGACCTGGTGGGATTCTTCAGCTGCATTTACCTTTCTGAGTGTATCGAGTCCTTCACCTGGGAAACACAAGGCATTAATGGCACAGAATATACAATAAAAAGCTAAGCAATGCAAACCACATGCAATTTAAGTGGGAATTCTGAGCATGCTCTCTGCAATTGCCTGGGCCCTAAGATGCAGTAAATTGCCGAGTAAAGGCTGTGGAGTACGGATCATAAACTTGAATTTCACTGCAAAACTATCAGGGCAGAGATCTGACCAACACCATAAAATGTGAGAAGTGATTTTAGGAGCCTCTGTTTTGATGAGAGGGATTTTGGAATTGCCTTTCAAAGGTCGGCTGCGCAGCGTTTTCAGAGGACCAGGCGCCAGGATTGCTCTTCTCTTTTGTAAACCCCCTGATGTTTCTTGTGTGCTGGCACTGCACCTCGCTGGGGGAGACTTTGTTTCACAATGGGATATTTGGGCACTGTGGTAATGGGAACCGGGAAAAACTCAGAAGGACTTTTCATGCTGAATCACAGCTTATCTTCTCTGCACAGCACAAGGGGGGATTCCAGATGTTTTCTTTTGCTTCTTACCTTCAGGAGATTTATGGCAAACATCTTCTGAGAAGATCACAGGGAAAGAAATGCCCATCCTGCCTGTATTTTCTGTCTTGGCTGCGACGTCTGAGAGATAATTCACCTGCAGGTGGTCGGTCAGGCTGGCTGTGCTGTGTGCATGGTGGAGGTGAGCTGTGGCTGGCAGTGCCACCCAGATCCCTGGGCACCACCCCAGCTGCCCATATAGACCTGGGTTTTGCAGAGCAAGAGCTAAAACCCAAAAGATGGGCTGGCAAAGTTTCTGTAGTGGATTGCTGGTGGAAAAGCTTGTCATTGCCCAGTGCTTATGCACGGGGCAGTTCTTGCAACCAGACTGTTGTGGTGTGCAGAGTCTCTCTGATCCATTTTGGGGGACCTTGGGACTGCATGGGAGGCACAGATGAGAAGGGCTGCTCAGGCAAAGCCTCTGTGGTTGTACTTGAAGATGATTGTTAGATATGTTTAATGGGGAACAGATTTTCCCTTCTCCCTGTGTGGTTTGCTGGGGTCAGGAGAGCCTGTGGTGCTGGCACTCTGCCTTGGGTGAGGGAAAGGACCTTGCAGGGCTTCATTCAGGGCTCGGGGTCCTGCAGGTCTGGACCTTCTCCCTCCTCCAGCCACCTGGACCTCACATGTGGTTCGGTGCCAGTGCCTGCAAGTGGCTCATGGACCAGACACTGCACAAACAGAGGGGCTGATTTCCCATCCCAGCAGAAAAAAGTGCTTCCAGGAGGAGAGCTGGGGGGATAGGGTGGCTGTTCCAGCCCCATGGAGCACTGCAGAGGAGATCCTGGAGGGCAAAAGGCCCGGGAATGGGCAGGTGAGGTGCTGGGGGAGGTGCTGCCGTGGGAAGGGCCCAGGTGCCTGGCCCCGAGGGAGCACAGGGGGGTTACCTGTGGGATCAGGAGAGGAGAGTGGCAGGACCCCACTGGCTGTGCCACCACGGGAAGCTCCCTGTGCTCAGCCTCCCCCAGCACCTCTGCACTGCTGGGCTGGAAAGGGACTTGAATGTGTGTTCAAAGCCATGCCTGTGGTATCCCTGCTGAGGGAAGGGTGTTCTGAGGAACACCGCTCTCATCCCACGTTCCATCCAGGGCACAAACCACCAAAAGGGAAGGGGACTTCATTAGGGCTGGAAAACACTGCTTTGGGAAATTTTGGATTCCCAGGGACAGCTGCAGACCTTTCAAACGGCTCCAGTGGAGGGTTGCAGAAATTCAGAGAGACACGAGGTGAGAAGGGAGGGCGGGGCAGGTCCCAGGAGCTCCTGTCCCCAGGGCTGCTCTGCCCCGTGAGGTGCCCGGCTGTGCCCGGGCCCTGGCACAGCTCCAGCTTCTCCTTGGCGCTCCACGAGGTCACTCTGCAGCTCCCCTGCACCCCCACCCGTTGTTAATGGCACACCTGGTGCCAAGAAGGATCTTTTCCATTCTTAATCCGTGATTAACAAGGTTATTAAAGTCATTCTCAGCTCTGCTGAAACCAAACAGAATTTTATGTGACATACTGGGTACAGGCTCTGTTTGAGGTAGTCTTTAATCTTAGTTCTAGGATTAAATCATATGTAAACAGTCACATTTTATCAGGTTGGCTACAAAGTAATATATTTGTTAGTCTAATTTAAGCAACTTGTAGGTAGTTCAATATTATTTGAGAGAGGTTATACAGGAGCGAGCAGGTCTAATTTTCCACCAGTAGAACAAGGAAAGGAGTCCTCTGGTCCTGGCAATGGCCTTGCCTGTTATGGATAGCTCATGGATTTCAGAAAAGCTATTCCAAATGTGTGAAAAAGCAGCGTGACTGCATGTGGGGCTTTGCAGGACCAAGGCCTGCCATTGTGTTTTTTTGGCAGTGCTGTTTGACATTGCAGTACATTTTTGTAAGTGCTCGTGTTGCATCTATTTTTACTGCGTTGTGCAATTAGACTTTTAGGACAGAGCTATAACTATTGAACGTCGTGCTGGAAGTTGCTGAATCCCAGTGGAAGAGATAAGCTGCATTTTCCTTAGAACTGGAGGAGGATGTAACTGTGGTGTCTCTGTGGCAATTTCATGGACATTCGGAGGTGGGGAGTGATCCTTGTGAACATAATTATTAGATTAGCCTTTACTATAGGACTTGATCTTTCCTATTGGAAGAATGTTTCTACACTGGAAGTCTGAAAGATGTTCCCATGTGAAATCTGATGTGCAGGATGTGAAACTGTTTACACGAAGGCATTTCAATGTGATTTCTGAGTGGATGTGGTTTTATTGCTGCCTGGTGCTAACAGCTGAAATAGGTTACAGGAGAAAAGGGGCTGAAAGGTGATCAGCAGTGAGTGATTGTACCTAAAACTGAGCTCTGGCCAGGAATATTTGACAAATCGTGACTCCCCTCTCCTTACAGCCCCTGGCATTTCCAGGTGATTTGGATGGAGTAGGGGACTCTCAAAGGCTCTGTTTCCTATTCCTTTCCTATTAGACTTTGTAGGGTCTAACTCCAAATGGCCTGTGCCTGCCTTAGCTCCCCTTTAAAAGGCCTTACTGTGTCAGGGGGGAATTTCACCCATGAGTACCGAGCTTTTGTTTTCCTGTTGGGAAATTCAGGCTGAATAAATGCCAAAGAAAGCTTAAATTTTCCCCCTTGCTTTTCTGCCCAGCCTCTTGCATGTTTGAATATTGGTATCCAGATCAGTGTGAACTCACACTGGTAACTGAGATTCCCCCTTAAAGGATCAAAGTTGTGCAATGTAAAGCAGGAATGCCTTTATTTGGGTAAAGTTGATCTGAAAATTACAGCAATTGGCTGGAGTTCCTGGCCATACACATCCCAGTCCTTCACAGAGGCAATGCTTACAGGAAACATTCCTGCTTCTTCTGCAGCTGATTGAAGATATCTCATTATCTGCCTGACTGGCATACCTGCATTTGGGGAGGATTTGAGTTTAAAACACTTTAAGGAATACTCTGAACTCATAACCTGCCAGGACTCTCTCTGGGTTTGTGTGCTGGGGAAATCTGGATGCCAGGGCAGGAAAGGCAAATATGAGAAGAATAATGCGACTCAATTGACTGTGAAATTCTTGCAGGAACAGGTGTAATTGTGATCATAAACATTTGTGAGATGTTTTACTACCAGCTTTAATCCCTGCAGAGGGGAATGTTTAGGAGTAGGAGAACGAATGTGGAAGTAACTTCAAAGGCTGAGTTAAAAGGTGAGGAACACGAACCTGGGGTCTGGCCAACGAGCTGCTGAGCACTGAGGGGGCTGTGGCTCTCTTTGGTCCATCATTGTGCTCCAGGTTGGTGCAGCTGTGATTCCAAGAGTCCCTAGTGGGGATCCTTAGGGTGGTGGTCGCCCCAGCCACTCTTTCCCCAGCATGACCCTGTGTTTCCCCGTTAGTCCCCCTTCTTTAACAGGGTAACACAAACTGTGTAACAAATCAAACAAATCCCAGGAGGGGGAAAGACGAAGAGCAGAATTTTGCAGCTGTGGCTGCACTGTCTGTGCTAGAGAAAGAGGTGCTGGGCTGGGGTGGGTCTTTGTGGAGGGGGCACTGAAGAAAGAGGAGAAAAAGGTCGTATTTCCTCCTGCCTTGTGGGGGGCACAAAACTTTCCCTCAGGGAGTGCACAGGAACTGTCAGAGCAGGCAAGGGGCTCAGGAGGTTTGGCAGGGGCTGAAAGTCCTTCCTGTGCTCGGGGCCAACGTCAGGAGCCAAATGCCGTGGGTGTTCCACGGGGGCTCAGGTTTGCACGGCTCCTTCCAAAGGCCCCTCTGCCGGGAGAGTTCTTCCCGCTGCCATTAAGGAAACACAACTCACTGGTGATTCCAAAGAGGGAAAACGAGAAGCTGTAGAGACAGGCATGTAGGAAGTGCTACAGAGCGATAAGGAAGCCACGAGGGTAAATCAAAGCCCGAGGAGGAAGGATATGAAGGGGCACACAAGTATAAATCTCTCTGAACCGATTGAGGAGCTGGTGGGGCCTTTGGAGGGATGTGAATGGAGAGTCAGTGGTTGGGGTTGCTGAGGAGCTGAATGAATTCCTTGACTTGATAAGCAAGGGAGAGCAGCTAAAGGTCACACAGTCTATGGAGGACAAGGAAACACAGTGGTTTTCTATGTGGGGAGACAGAGAAGGCATATTATTTAAAAGTTTTATATGTGTAACCCAAGCAGACAGTTGGGAAATTAAAACTATTAAAATTGACAAGTCACCAATTTTAGATTAACTGCAACCTACAATTCCTGGACTTGGTTTCTGGCCTTGGTGTTTGAGAGGTCCCTGGGAGAGCAGTGGTGTCTGAGGAAGGAGACACAGAAAGCATTGTCTCCTTATTTAAGGAAAAAAAAAAGAAATCAGGCAAGTTGTAGAGAAAACAAAGTAGATATTACTAAAGGGCAAGCACTGGACAATGCTTGAGAGCCATTTGGTAGCCATGGAGTGGCCCTCAATACCCAGTGGTCACATTTCTGATGTCTGTACTTTAAAAAGGCTGCATGGGCATTAAAACAGCACCAGCTACCCACAAAGGTCTGGGTTTGGAGACAGGTTTGGGTTTGGAGAGAGCTGTGAGGTGGTGTTGCAGTACTGACTGAGCAGTCAGTTCCCTCAGAGCAACCTGCACACCAACATCTTCCCGATTCCCCAGTTCCAGAGAAAATGGGAAACACATTCCAGTCCTAATGTTATGAATTTTTAGACTTGAAGAGTTAAAGATTTAAGAGTTTAAGTGCCAATAACCTACTGTGTTTTACATCCACTCTGTGCTACTTGTCACCAGCTGGAGCAGTGGCAGATGACAGGCTTGGTCCAGCTGGTGCTTCCAGCTGCCCTGATGCCTTGGGATAATGCTCCCACCACAGAGATGTGGGATGTGGCAGGATGGACCTCCGTGCTCAGATGTCTTCATCCTGGTCAGAACTATTGCACCAGGGACTTGACTGGATGGCAGGGTCTGAGCCTGACAGACCCTCTTTTTTCCACATCCAGTGGGATCCCATCCTGTAGATGCTGTGCTGACAGCACAGGACCTTTGTCAGGTTATTTTAGCTCAGCCACTGTTTCCCCATCTTATTTTTAATTTATGGAGCTCTAGACATTTGACACTGCAGGTCTGAACCCTTGTACAGCAAACCCAAGCCCATTTACTATCTCTTTGCTCATGTAAATTCTTAGAAGCTTTTCCCAGACCTATAGAAAGAGTCTGTGTCCCCAAAGGGACCACTGCTTAATAAAGCTATTGCTGCTCAGAGCCTTTGATTTTCATAAGCTTTGTGGAGCTGGAGAGAAGCAAAGGGAGGAGGATGCAGTACCACAAGCTCTTCTCACCTTCAAGAAACCAGGAATACTCTCTCTTTAGATGAGAATTTCAATAGAGTTCCTAAGACTCGTGTCCCGCTAAAGAGCAGAGGCACAAGGCTCCTCTTGTGAGGCGTCAAGTTACCCAGGAGACAGACTGAGCAACTGAGAAATGTTGCAAGTTTTTGGAAAAGAGATTTATATATAAATGTGTTACGGGAAAAAATACCTCTGGTAATACACATGGTAATTCTTCTGTCTTACTTTGTTTGCTATCTTTCTTTCTTTATTGTTTTCAAAGATTTAAAGGAATTTAATTAAAAAGGCAGTTTAACTACCCTCTTCTTTCCAGATAACAAACACTAAAATAAAATGAAGTGAAATACTGGAGAGCCTACTCTATACCCCTTTTAAAACTGAACACAAAAGCCCAATGAGATCATCGGGTTTATCGGGCAAGCTATTGCCAAGAAAGATGAGGAAGAGCTCCTGCCACTGCACAAGGAACAGCTGAGCTTTCATCTGGGAAGTCATGGTCAGTTGTCATCATCCATCCTTGGGGAGGATAAATCCAAAGTGGGACTCCGAAGGGGATGGGGACGATGGGTGGTGCTTACAGGGGGTAACCAGAGGAGTGTGGGTCGTTCAGCGCGGGAGGGCTGGAGTGAGGGCACTGCAGATGCTCCTGCAGGAGGAAGGATATTGCAGAAATGAAAAGAAATCTTTGGTTGACAGAATGGTTATGAACTGTCATGCCACACCCGAGATGGAAATGAGGAGGAGGTGTTTGGGTCTCCCTGCCCATGGTTCCCAGGGCAGGAGCAGGGAGCACAGCCCGGTGTCAGATGTCTGGCTGAGCCTCTGACCAGCGAGAAGGTCTCCATCTAAATCAACACGAGCTCTCCAGACTTCGAACCATGGCGGGAGGGTATTTTTAGAAGCCAATCAATCAGTGGTGACTGTTCAAGTTCAGGCAAGTCAAACACAGCCTGCAAAGTTACACAGCAGCACTGTGAGTCCTGGAAGGGTTGGTGAGCCTGCTTATCCAACAAGCTGTGCCGAATCCCTGCGCCGAGTTCTTTTTAGAGAGATAGCTGTAAGAAGTGTAAACAGGTTGTGGATTGTAAAACACACGCTTTTTTAATTGAAGCAATAAACTGCAGCTTGGGCTTCCAGGGAAACCTTCTTTCAAGGTGCTAAAATTGTTTTCCTAACCTGAACGCAGCTCTCAGTTGAGGGTTTTTCGTCTTGGCCCTTTTTGCAGGTGAGGAAATTGAGACACAGAAGCATTTAGGGACTACCAGGGTCCCACAGGATCTCTGAGGAATCCAGCTTGTCTCCAGGCAGGTGCTGCACTGCAGCAGGGCTGGGAGAAGAAAACAAGCACCTGTGCCCTGGCATTCCCATTCACAGCCTGCTCAGCTGAAGCAGCAGTGATGGGGGTAGGTCAGCCTTGGGCTCTGAGGGCCAGGGGGTGACATTTTGGGGGTTCTGCTACAAAAGCAGCAGCATCTGAAGCCCTGGTAGATCCTTCTGCAAAGAACAGGAGCTGGAGTTCACTAACACTGAGCACAAGGAAGAGCTGATCCTTGCAGGATCCTCAGGATACTATTCGTGTGTGTGTGGATGAAATGAAATAATAATGAATCATCTCCATGATAAATGCTGGCACAGCCTGGACTCAGCCTGAACCTCTAAACCCAGACACCAATTCAGTACCCAGATTAGAAAATGCTGATGTTCTGATTTTCAAAATCCCAGCTCATTTAGCCTGAAAATGGGCCTGGTGTTTTCTGTTGTCATTGACCATGGGGAAAAGAACCTGTGGCTCTTCTGTGCTGCTTCTTGTCCCTCCCTCCATCACTGCGAGGCATCAGCTCCAGAGCTCCTCACTGGAGCCTTTACACAGCTGCACAAAATGTAGTGCACGATCTGATTCTCAGATTGGGCTGAACTCATCTGTTCAGTGCCAACTGGAGTTTTGCTGATGCATCAGAAATGTATTTTTAGGGAGGTTTCTCTATAATTATTACATTATAGCTGCTGCTGGGTAGCTCGGAGTATAGTAAACAATTGCCACACTTGTTAGAGGTCATGAATACAGACAAACATTCCTCCCTGTGAGGTCTGCTGTTAAATAATAACTGGTCGTTTCATGGTGTAGGAGGAGGGAATGCCCTCCAAGGGACGTGCTGACATTGCCCAAGCCAGTGATCCAGCTCCTGTAGTTTACACCACTTTCTCAAAGCTGCCTCCCCCGGGAACAGTGGCTGTGCCGAGGGACAGCGCTCGCCCTGCTGGGCCTCCTCCTGTGCCAGGAGGCTCCTGCTCTTTCCTCCATTGCCCGTTCTGCAGTGGCACTCAGGTACCCTCCTCGCCTGGAACGTGGGCCTGGGGTGATGGGCAGTGAGGGTGGAAAGCTGTGACTGTAACAGCTGTGCAGGGCCCAGCTCCAGCAGGATTGGCAGGAGACGTTCAGGCACACTGAGGAGTATTTTCCTGAGCAGCAGGTCCCATGAGCAGCTTTCACCCGTGTGGCATCTCCTCTGTCTGGTGTGGAGGGAGCCTTTTCCTCGGGGAATACTAATGGTGTGTGTCCCCTCCATCTGTCGTCTCCAGAGCACCTCTGGGAGCTTCAGAGCTCTGAGAGATCCTCTTCTCTGCCACGCTGAACTTGTCTGACACGTTCAAGAGCTACTCACACACACACACAGTGATCCCACATAAAGCTTTGTTTCCTTAGGAATTCCAGGCTTTGGAACAATCACCTCGCCGTTTGCCCAAACAGATTGTGCAGTTGTGGTTTTCATGGTGCAGGAGAAATGTGAGGATGCAGCTGTGCCTCAGATCAGTTAATAAAACGGGCAGATTAAAGATCCCAGAGCCTCAGGAGTCCTATATCAAGGCCAAGCAGAAACCAAGAAATCTGACGGAGCTGCAAAAGCTGGGCTAGAGGAACGAGCACCAGCCTGGGGAGGTGACAGACATGTAATTTCTGACGTCTCTCAGTCCCTCCCTGTGGTGTTGGTGGGATCTGACCTTTGTTATATGGTCAAAAGAAAATGATGAAAAAACATGACAAGTGTAAGAACTCGGCCTGGAAGGAGCTCAGCAGGGATGTGTAGGGGCTGTTTGCAGCATTTCAGAGTCTTTCTAGAGCCGCTTGCTTGGGGGAAAACGAAGCCGACATCTTCACGTTGCTGCAGGCAGCAACTCTTGGTCAGCACCACTAAAAGCACAGCCAGACTGCACGTGGTGGTCAAAGACAGCCAAAACCGTCTTTAACTGTTGTCTGACGTACACAGGGAGTGATCCCTGGGGGTGTCATCCCTAGTCTTGCTCCCCAGCAGACCTGGCAGTGAGGCCCTGGGTGTCCCCTCGCAGAGCTGTGTGAGGAGCCCAGGGGGGTGCAGTGATGGAGGGGCTGCTGGGGCACACCAGGGTTAGGGTGGGACTGGGTAAACCCTGGGGAAAGCTGCTTGTGTGAAACAGGCCTCCAGGTGTGCAAAGGACTGCAGAGGTGGAGGGGAAGCATCCGTGAACAAGCAGTGGAAGAGCTGAAATGCATCGAATGAGCCACAGCAGCATATGAAGGTGTGCTGTGAGGTGAAGTAGGATGTGAAGATGACCAGTTAATGTCAACATCTGCGACAATCCCGTCAGTGTTTGCAGCCTGGGAGGCTGACTCAAGTCCCAGCTGCTGCCACTGGAGTGGTGACATCTCCATTGCCAGTGTTTGCTCCCTGTGCATCGTTCTCTGTGCCTCTGATCCAGGGGGCTGGGGGCAGATGGCACATGATCTGCAAACCTGGAGAGGAAAAACACCGTGGAACACAGAGTTCTCTTTAATGATGGTTTATATAGATGGGAGAGAGAGATGAAGCTGAACACTTGTTGCCTCTGGGGAGATTTCACTGAAGCAAAACTCTGACAGGAGCTTCAGTTTTGGGAGCTCAGTGCTGTTGAATTGTCACCTTGCACCAGGGTGGGATATCTGCCACCACTTCTGACCTCAGCAGCCACCCTGGCACTGGAGGAAGGAGCCGACCTTGGACACAGATCTGACACTTCCCTGACGTGTGGTGACCACTGGGCCCTCCACCCCTTCAAACACTTCATGTTCATGGAGAGGAGGATGATTGAAGGAGGGAATGGCAATCTCCACACTCAGCCCCCTTGCTTTTTTTGGTGTGCATTGCAAACTCCGTGTTGTTTTAATGTAGCTCCTTGTATTTAATGTGTTTTTATTGCTTTCTCTAATAACACTGACTGAGCACTAAGAGCCAAATTAAACAAGCCATGCCAATAAGCCAAACATTTCACTCCAACCAGCAAAGAGGATGCCTCTTACCCCTACTCAAGCTTAGACATGTAAATGAAGGACCTCACTGCTCGTCGGGGAGAACAAAGCAGAAGCTGCTGTGGTGCAGGCAGAGCTGGGCAGAGCTGGGCAGTGTCCCTGGAGTGGGTCTGAGGCTGCCCTGGGCTCCCTCCCCACACGTGCTGCTCTTATCACCCTGGGTGTCCCGGTGGAAGGCAGACAAGGTAAAGAAAGGCCGGTTGTTCTCAAGGTCGTAACGTGGCATCTTGGTCTCACGAGTTTTATCAGGCTGGGTCTTGTTTTCCTGTGGCTGTAAGCGCCTCTAAACCCCTCTGACTTCAGTGGGAGCTGAAGTTCACATTCTGCATTGCTGAAAGCCTTTCCATGCAATTAAAAGACAACCCAAACCTCCTCCCCTGGTGCTGATCAGTGGTGTGGTGTTGACGTAAGTGTACTGGAGTTTCACAGCAGCTGGGTAGTTGGCATTTTCATTGGACTTCTTTTCTAATTCCCTCTGTCTTTTGCACAATATTCCTGAAGTTTTTTTTCTCTGTGTTCTTTTCCCCAACAATCCCCAGCCTTCGTCTCTGTCCTCTTAGCGCTGCTTCCTGTTGTTCTCTGTGATCTCCCTTGTTCCATCTTTCTTCTCTTCTCTGGTTTCCTCCCTTTCATTTTTTTAGCCCCTTTTTGTTCACACTGGCTCAGCCCATCCTCCCAAGGGGCAAGCATATCTGTTTCACTCCCCTGTCTCTGTTTCCCTCCCAGCCCCACAGCTGTTCCCTCTCTTTCCCATTCCTTCAGGCCCCTCTCCTGCTCACAGCACCATCCACTCCCTTCTCTTTTTCCCCTCCCTGTCCAGCCCCTTCCTCCATCACTGGAGGTCAACAACGGAGAAAACAGAAAATGAACCAGGAGGGGGATGTTACAGCCAAGAATGATCTTGCCTGCGAGATGCCAAGTATTGTCTCACCAGCGTTAGTCCAGGCTGCTTTCATCTGGCTGGGCAAGCTGAACCCACCAGGCTCGAGCACTGACGCAGCTTATGGTGTTTCAGGCCACACAATCTGTCATTACACCTGAGAAATTCCAGCCTGAAAGCCAAAAGCTCTGCAGTGGGGATGAGGTGGAATGTAGACTTCATTTCCAGCTTCCTTTCCCTCCCTCCCTCCCACCATGTGCTGGACTTTCCCAGCTAAGCACCAGCATCTGTAGCTGCCGCTGTCTGCGCTTTGGCCCATGTAATTATGTGTTCTCTAGTTCTGCTCAGTCACAAGTAATCATGGAGCTGCAATCTCAGCTGGGACAGAAAATGATCTAACAAGTTGGCTCGTGTGTGATTACAGAAGATACATTCTGCCACGAATTTGTTCTGCCACCGTTTTGTGCTCCTAAGTGGAAGGCCCTGGGGGAAGGGATGAACATGAGAGGGGGAGGCTGGACTGTGGCACAGGTCTGTCTGTCGGCCTGAGGGAATTAAACACAGCTTAGAGTGCAAAGAGCTTCTCACTCTAGAGGCAGTTTGGCTGCACTGTGTTATTTGCCTCAGAAACCATCTGACCTGCCTCAGGCATCTCTTTATGGATTTAGGGAGTGATCGAATCTGGAAAGGGAACCTGATCTGTCAGCAGGTGAGCGGAAACCGAGCGCGCCCACGGCCACCCGTGTGCAGCCAGAAGGACTGAGACCCCAGAGCTGCCGTTTCACTCCCTCCCTGGTTGTGATTGCATCTCCTGCCCCTTCCCCCTCTCCCTGTAAGCCCTGACTCAGGCTTTGCCTTCTGCAGCAACAAAGAAAATGTCATCAAAACCCTCCTTACCCCGCTGCAGCGGGAGGCTGCGATAGCCACAGTCACGGCTGGGGAATGAGCGGAGCAGTGCCGACTGTCTGTGCCATTATTGTTCTCTGCTGCTCGCTGGGAGCAACTGAGAGAACTCACAGTCCTTCTGGAATGATCCCCCCAGGACCTGAGCAAACCTTCAGTGTTGGGGGGTGTTTGAAGGAAGGCAATATGTGAATGTGCAGGGCCAATGCAGGGTGTGCTGAAAGGGAAAACAGTGCGGTGATTGCCCCTCGGTCAGACCCTCCTGGGGACGGTTAAACAACTCCTTAGAGGGCTCTCCTGGTCAGGGTTTGGGACAATCAGAGGGTGTTTGTGAGCAGAGATCTGCTCTCACAGGTTCCCTCTCTCAAACCCTGATTCAGAGCAGTCTGGTCCCTCAGCGTGTCAAAAACGCCACAGGTGATGACTTTGCATTTTCAGGGGTGAGTACACACAGAAGTGAGATGAAAAAAAACTCAAAGATCACTATTAGCTGGCATTACCCCTTCCTAATGGAGGTGATGGAATTAAAAAGTGAAGTTATGCCATGCAAACTGTCCATCTCTGAACATACCATAACATCCCTCTGCCCAGCTCTGTGGCCCATGAAAGTGCCCACTCTGCTCACAGTATTTGTTTCAGCTTTTGATAAATCATCTGTTACAGCCTGTTGAACATTTTAAAGCATTTCTTGCTAATGGATTTTTACAATGTGGTTTAAGGAATGTTGTTATTAATAAATGTAACTGCGCTGAATAGTAATTTGATAAAGATGAAAGAGGCATTTATAGATTCCACTTCCCTTTCAGCTGTTGCTAGGAATTTTCACTCCTTCGGAATATATTGAGTTTAATCTTGATTTCTTTTTGTTAAAACCAGGCTATTATATTCTGAGTCTATAAAGAGAATATGAGTGGGGTTGGACCAGTTGTGAAGTCCCCTGTGGTGGTGAAAACCCAGTTCTTCTCAGCACATCAGAGAGGTTTCCTTGCTGTGAGAGGAAGCAGGACTGGCCCAGGTGTCCCATACAGCACTAGTGGAAAAGTGTAAAGGCAGTTTGGCACTGGGGGAGGGTTTTTTTGAAAGATGATTAATCAATCTTAATATTGATGGAAACATGAAAAGGAAATAATTTGTCCATGCTTGATAGCCAATTTTTGCTAATGGGTTGCTCTCCACTGCGCTTTCATTGCAATGACTGAAGTGCTTCGTTGTGTATAAATTAATTAGGGACTTGCATCCCAGCACTGAACAGTGAGTGACTGGCTCCAGTGAAACAGGAAATGTGGAATGTCTGAAGGCTGGTATCTGCCACAAAAATGGCTCTGTAAACACTTGTGGCACACAATAATAGGAAGTACTGTGAGTTATGTTGGGAGTGCATCATAAAATTATCATAGGGCTAAACAAGGGCAATTGTGAGGAGGAAAGTTAGCATTAAAAATGGGAAATGTTTTCTGAGAGGAGAGCTTTGCTTTATTAGCAGAGACTGATATCCTGAGCACAGGAGACAGGTATTAATCACGGGAAAGGATTTGTTTGCACGACCAGCAGAAAGCTGGTTCTCTTGACAAATAAGGAAAAAAAAGTGTTTTCTGTATTGAACTTCCAGTTAAAGATCTGTCACATCCCCGTGCAGGACCAGAAAGGAGCAAAGGCAGCCTGAAGCTGGAGAGGGCCGAGACAAGGACTTCGCTCCTGCCTCTCTCGCTTGCTGCGATGTGACATTGTACAGCTCCTTCTGTGTTCTGTGGCTCTTCCACAGCTCCCACCCTCTGTGTGTTTTCTTTGTTAGCTCTTTTCAAGAGCAGAGAATTTCTCATCCCCTGTGTTAGTGCTGCGTGTAGCTGCTCCAGATGCTATGGTGATATCATCGAGACTAATAGCTCGTCTGCCACCCAGCTCATTCCCTCCACTCATTCTTTTGCCAGGCTGCACATCCCTGTGAATAGGCAGCTAAGAGATCACTCTCTAAAGCAGTAATATGGATCTGCCTCTTATAAATCAGGGGCAAGTTCAATGAAATTCAGCAGGAATAAAATGGGTACTTGTTACAGAGGAACCGAGACGTTCTGTACAAGATACAGAAACAGTGCTTACAATAAAGTTTATAATTCAAGACAGGAAAATGGTGTGAGATCTCGGCTACATCTTGCACTAGAATTCTCCCTGGGGATGACTGCTTCATGTTATAATCATTCTGTTTTTCTGGACTACTTTCCTTGCAGAGCAGGCTATAAATAATCATTATTGGTATTGCAAGGAGGCAGTGGGTTCCTGAACAACCATGACTGAATTCTTAATTTGTCAGTTACTGACACAACGCATCTGCTTTTCTAATTGTTTTAATGATGTTTTATGTGCAAAGGAAAGAATACAGAATTACTTAGGGCTTTGGGTTGGGGTTTCATTTCTGAATTCCCAGAGTAATCGGAGGACAGCTGGACAGCTGGACAGCCTACCTGTGGCTGCCTGTGTGCTTGTAAATCCTGGGTCTGGATGGTGGCAGTCAGGGGTGTTCCATGTGTAGGGTTGAGCACTGTCAGCCCTTCACCCCCAGCTACTCTGCAGACAATACCAATATGTTACCAGCATCCCACGGGGCACATCTTATTACTGGAGGAGGATTCTCAGCAATGAAAATGCAGTTTTATCCTTCTCAAAGTGCCCCTTGCCAAAGTCAGCCAGGCATCCAGAAGCACTTGCTCTGAGCGACGCGTTGTTAATACTCCGCACACACGGGCTTTCCTGGCAGTTCAGCTTCCATCCTGTCCCGGAGTTGCTGCCTCTGTTTCTTTGAGCCCAGCCATGCCTTCATGGACATACAGGGCCTGGTGGCTCTCATTTCACTGAATTCAGTGGACCTAAAAGTTCAGGAGTTGCTGCAGGAGGGGGATGAGTCAGGCCTGGGGCAGAGTCCCAGTTTTGGTGGGCAGGGCTGCGGGCTCTGTCCCAGAGGTCTCGAGAGCAGGGTGCTCTCCTGACTTTGTTCTCAGGGGCCCAGCTCAGTTTGTCCTCTAGGAGGGAGCTCAGCTGCCTGACCTGGGATGATGGATGCTGATGGGTGGCCCAAAACATAGTTGTGGCCAAACTGAGCTTATTTCCTCTTGCAGATCCAGCCCAAAGGGCTCCCGATGCAGTCTTGCTCCTCCTCTGCCTCTCCCCAAAGGAATGCAGGTCTTGACCACACACACTGCCCGTACAGGACCTCTGCCTTGAACTTCGTGCCTCAGGCTTCAGCTTTGGGAGCCCTTAGACGGCCCTTCTGCAGCTGCCTCGGGCCACACACAGTCACAAGTCTCTGCTGGAGGTGAGGGGCACAGAGCTGGCACTGGCTGTGCGGACACCCCTGCTCTGCAGAGTCAAACAGGTGAGCACAATCCACTGAGCCCTTTGGCTGAGCACTGGCCTTGAGCAGGACGTGTGTGTGCAGCTGGCCTGGTCTCAGGAGGCAGAGGTGACCTGCAGCCCCTTCTCAGCCCCCTCACACGGCGTGAACAGCCTTGTCCTGGAGTGCTGGAAGGGCTGTGCTCACCGTGGGACAGGCACAGATGGGTGTTTCTGCTTTGGTATCCCTGATAGGTGATGTGCTAAAGTCTGGGATTGCCAGTCAGACCCACTACAAACTGAGTCCAACATCAGGGAACACCGGTGTCTCCCTGCCCTGAGCGATCCTAGCTGGAAAGGCTTTCCAGGACAAATGGAAATGTGGCCCCTGGACTTGTTATTACTGTTACTCAAAAGCCTCAGGCATCCAGGCTCTGGCCTGTTTGGCCAGTTTTTCTGTGCTTCTGAGGATGCTCTGCCCTTTTCACTAGAAAGCAAAAGCGGTTTTGTGCCCAATAGGCAATAGATTTTTCTCCTGTTTTTTGTTGGTCTCCTCCACTGCCTTCCCCTGCAAAGGGGGAGCAAAGGGGTGGCACAGCCTGTGGGTTTAACTGGACACCACCCCTTTAAAGTGGAGTTGTGTTTTTCTCTCAAGGCCAAAAATAAATGCTACTGAAGGACTAAACAGACGTGAAAAGAAGGCTTGGACACTTGGAGGACAAGACTACTTTGTGTTTCCCAAAGCAAAGAGCCTGTTCACAAGGAGGTTACTTTTTTAGACAAACACGAGTCCTGTGACCCTGCCAAGGGCAGTAGGTGCCCAGCAGAGCAATGGGCAGTCGAGGCAGATGTGCTCTGGGAGAGGGACACATTTTTCTTCCACTCCACAGTATTTCCAAGTATATTAATGGAAAGGAGAGAAATTTGCTTTTCTCTGTCATTTCCTCTCTTTCTACGGGGCTTGAAGGTGCACCAGTTTGCCAGTGGAAGAACTTCCATCTATGTAGGATGGCAGCACGGGCTCAGTGCTGTGGTGGTGTCACTGTCGCTGTTTTGGGAAGCGAGGGCAGTGCTGCTGCTGTCCTGCAGCCCAGGCAGCAGGTGAATCAAAGATGTGTCCATGGGCAGGATCCCAGAGCGAGTCTCAAGGAAGTGGGGAAAGTCAGTGGGTGGGTGACTGACTGCTGAGCTTCAAATCCCACTCTGAGTGCAGATAACCTACCAGACAGTGATTTTTAAAGGTGCTCAGGTGACAAGGACATTTTTGTGAAGTGTCCTGAGGGCTTGGCTCCTCTTTCCTAACATTGGCCTGTACAGCCAGTCTCAGCTAAGCCTGTCCTGGCTGCGGGTCTAGGACAGGTCAATCCACAGCCTGGATGTGCTTCGTTTTGTTCAAGAAACTCGACAGAATGCAAAGCAAATGGCTTGGCACAGGCACCTGGCATTCAGGTGAGTGGGGTTTGACTGCTGCAGTGATCTCAGTGGGGTTAGGAAGCTTTGTACTTCACCTCAGGCACTTAACTAAGTGCACTCAACTCTGCAGTGCAGTATCTTCTGAAGTGATATCTTTAGTCTCTTCATGTCTCAGTTGTCCATAAATGAAAATCTAGTTAATCCTGAGAAGGGTTGTAGTGCCTCAAACACACAAGAAAGGTAAGTGAAGTTCTTTCAGTCTCTAAAGTGCTGAGCTCTGAGTCATCCAGAGCCTCTGAAGACCCTGGTTAAGGAAGAGAAGCTTTTAAAGGTACCTCATTAGGGCTGAATCTCCAGCTCTGTCTGTAGTCACACACCAAACGTTCACCTCGTAAAGGACAAATGTTGAGAGATTAAGGGAACTAATGAGTGGAATCAACAGCACCGAAGAGCTGAGGAGTTGAATGTGATGGAAACTGGATTCCAACACTAGCTGGAACATGCAGGAGGACAAACCCTGCAGGGAAACACTCCAAAACCAGTGGCATAAACAAGCAGCCCCAAACACACGCGGAGTCAGCCGAGAGCAGGCAAGGGCTGGGCAGAAGGTGTGGGCAGCGATGGGCTGTTCAGCTCACGTGCAGCCAGGGACTGGAACCAGCGACTGGAGGGGAACCACTGCAGGGAAGGACCCCCTGGCTTGCTCTTTGCTGGAGCCCATCACCCTCCCTCAGGGCTGACTGAACTGCTTGTGCAGCAGGTCCCGAAGAGCCCAGCAGTGCCCGACCTGCTTTAGGAGCTGCTCTGTCATCTCTGCCACGAGGGTGGCCCTGGAGAAGAGCGGTGGGGCGAGACTGGAGGCACTGTTTGCCTCAGCCATCCCATTTTAATTTGCTGAAGTCAGAAAATGTAGGGGTAGAATGAGAAATGTCAGAAGTAAAGTTGTGAATCAGACTTTGAAGAGGAAATGAAACAGATGGCAGAAGGTTTCAGCTCGATAAATACAGAAGAGGAAAAGAGGAGAAATGTGGTCATTATGTAGTGAGAATGGGGTTGAGATTAGACCAGACTACATATGGTCCAAAATGAACTAAACCCACTTTGCCTACATTTTCAATACAGATGATCATACTGAACAGCGGGGCAAAGACAGGATTTCTAGTAGGCTCATACTTAAGGGAATGAAAATTATCACATGTAAGACGGAAGGAAAAGCTTAAAGAATTCCATGTGCTCAGATCAAGGTGCGCTGGCAGATTTCCACCCCAGGATTTGGAAAGAACTGGCACATTAAAGGAGCTCAGCTTAACCTCATATTTCTCTTTGATGACTGATTTTTTTTTTCCTAGACAAATGAAATACAGGTGATTTTACTCTATCCAGACTTGAGTCAAGAATCTGATATTACACCACATGGGAAATTACGAGTTGAAGTTGAGAAGATGGGGATTAGTGCGGATGGCAAATGCAGAACTGCTGGAGCAAAGGACAGGGAGCTCTGTGGGAAGCAGAAATGCAGGATGGAGGCAGTTAGAAAGCTGAACTCCTCAAGAGTCAGTCCTGAGCAGGTCTTACTCATTCTGTAAATGACTCTGGCACAGCTGTAGGATTTGCTGAGGACACAGGCTTTGCTGACACAGAGGAGGATCAGAACATCAACCGAATGACAGACTTTGAGATAGATTAGACAAAGCATAAAGATCTGCAGTTAAAAATTAATAACTAGAATATCGCATTACTCACTTGAGAATGACAAAAGCAGGGTGGTGGAAAAAAAAACATACAGAGAATTACTTGCTCTGAGGGATAACTGTGAGCCACCGATCTGATATGGAAAGGCAAACACAGTCCTGGAAGATGCAGGTTCACTCATGTTCGAGGAAGATTAGCAGGTACAGAGAAGGGCACTGAGGATGATCAGAGGGTTTAGAACAAGAGGAGACTAGAAGAGCTTCATTTGTTTAGCTTCTCAAAACAAAGACGAGAGCAGATAGGATTGTTTTCAGTAAATACATCTGATAGGTAAAGATCAGAGGAAAAAGAGAATTGTTTAAACCGAATTACCACTCTGGCACAGGAACAAATGATATTAAGGCTGAAAATTTAAAATGAAGTGCTGGAATAGCCTGCCAAAAAGCATGATGTGATGTAATTGATTGTGATAGTGGGAGACTGGATCAGTAATCCAGAGCACTGTGTTCCTAGAAACGTGCAGCAGACAGGATTTTGGCAAAGTGGGCACTGGCCCCTAACGAGGAGGAGGAGCCCTGCACTGCCTGTGCAAGCAGGGAGAACGTAACTGGCCAGTCATCAGCTCTGGAAATGGGGGGGGGAAAAGGAGGCTTTTATTTCAACAGCTAAAGTGAAGTCCTTCCTTCCTTCCTCCTCCCCTATGGGAACTGGCAAACTCAGCTCTTTAATGGTACAAGCTCATCTCAGCCTTGCCTATAAATAGATAAATGAGATTCCTCCTGTCCCAGTGAGTAATTCTGACATCCTCCCTCTGCCTCGCAGAGAGCTGAGTCACAGGCACTCTGCACTCCAGTCCCTGCATTACTTACATGGTCTCAAAGGAAATTTTAACACATCCAGTGAATCATCAGGGATTGGATCATGTTTAAAGTTATTCCATTGGCATTTCCCTTCTATTGTAGCAAGTCTGCCAACACCTAAAACTTCAGCTAATCTGGACTCAAAATGCATTGAGGAAATAGCATGTTGACATACAGAGCTACTAATAAAAATAATAAAAGAGGGCCTTTTAAATTTGCATCAGTAAACAAGTGACCCTTAGCGGATTCCTCTAGTGCTTTGGACCTGCTAATTTTGTCAGACTATTCCTTGTTTTGTAGCTGCTTATTTAAAGGAGCTCAAAGTTTGAAATGTTTAATATTCAGTCGTTAGGCCCCTAATTTAATCTCCTGCAGGTTTCCTGCCAAAATATTATTTACACTGAGATGAAGCTTGCAGCCCCATGCTCGTTCTCTCACAGAGATACACACATTGCTGCTCTTACCCATGGTAAAAATAAAATGTCTGCAAAGCAGGGACAAAATCAGAGCAGTGTTAAGTACAGAATGAGGGGCTCCAGCCTGATCAGCATCTCGTGACGGGGCATTTCCACTTGTCACCTCGCCTTGTCCCAGGTGGCACAGTGCGGCCTCATCAGCTTAGATGCGACACAGCATTTGAAATCAGAGCATGTCTCTCTCCCTCAGAAAACATCTGGAAGAGTGGAAAATTGTCCAGCAGAAGTCAGGGGCTGTGAAACAAATACAGAAATATTTCTCTCTGTTGGTTTTCTGGCTTGCCTTTCGTATCTTCAAACTGGTCGGGACATTTCCCTCATTAGTACCAGACTCTCGGTTTCAGCGAGCGAGAAATGCTAACATTTGCTGCTTTGCTGCTGTGTTTGGTGCTCTTGGGCCTAAAACCTGGTTTGGTCTTTTGATACCCCTAGGAAATCTGTGTCTTAAATAACATTTTTCTGGTACCTTTTCATCAAGCAGTTCCCCGCCTGTGCGTAGATTGTTAACAAGCGTTTGTTCAACACATTCCAGCATGAGCTGCAGTCGCTCCATGAGATACTTCTGCTGTGAGGCTTGTTGGGTTATTTATCAGCCCAGCACAGCCTTCACTGCCAGTTTGCTGCCAGCTGTTAACTATACAATAGCATTGGGAACAAAATCAGTTCTGCCTCTGCCAGCGGAATTGGACATAATTCAGCTACCTGTTGACAAATGATGATTTGTTTAACAGCATAAACTATAATATTTTTGTAGCTGACAGTTTTCACCCTGCTCTGCAGCTGGAAAAACCTGAGGAGTTCCCAGAAGCTCCTCGTTTGTGTCTTTCTCAAGTGTTCTCACAGCAATGCCTTGTACTGCTGTCTCTGTGCAGGAAAAGAGACCCTTAACGTGCCAACCAGCGGTGTCAGCACGGGGCTGGAACGGGGCACTCCTTGGTGCCACTCGGGGCTCCTTCCTGCAGCAGCGAATCCCACCGGACACTCGGCCACGGGGATGCTCCAGGACAAGCCAGAGGCCTGAAAACAAGCCAGCATTTCCATGAAGGATTAATCCCCCTGTGCAGGGCCAGGGCGGGAACGGGGCGAGGGTGCACTCTCTCCCAGCACACACATGGTTCCTATCTAAGCTGTGTTTCAGCTGGGGCTTTCCCACTAACGAATCCTCCTTTAACACCTTGGACTCATTTACTGCGGGGTGTTCAGCAGCACAAATCAATTAAGTGCTGCAGAAACCCCCTGAGACAGACAGAGTTTCCTATCTCTGGTTCGGCCGGGGTGGGAGGCACGCAGAGGTTAAGCCTGTGCTTTTTGCCACACAGGGAGAGGGGGTGGAGTGTGGAGCAGCCCCCAGCTCACCTTCTGGGTGGGGTTCAGCCCTCCCCAGAACCCTCAGAGCCCGCTCACAGCTGCTCCTGGAGCTCTGGGGGCCGTGGGGAGCATCCCCTCTGGCATCAAATAATCAGGGAGCTGGAGCCCTGCTGACACACCCGCTGAGACTGGCTGGGAGGGATTGCTAAATGGGGCCGAGCTGGTCCTGTAGTGGGGACAGGATAGAGTCAGGGCCTCCCACCTCACCTGCATGTGTCCCACAGAATTCTTCATCGGGAGAAAGCCACTGCTCAGTGGTTTAGCTGCCACTGCCCAGAGGGACATGCAGGGGTTTAGGAAGCAGCAGAGTCACAAAACGTGAACAAGAACAGCGTCAGAAAAAATGAGTGGCTTTAAAATAATCGTTTGGTTGGTCTTGTTCCAACTGCAGCACCAGCCCAGCATGGCAGGGAGAGCTCAGGGAAGCACCTTCCGTGGGGACACTGGCTGCAGGGATGCACCACTGCTCCCTGGTCCAGGTTGGCTTAGAGCGACTTACACACAGCACACGCTTCAGAAGTAGGAGATAATCATTCAAGCCACCTGACATAAGGGATCCACACCAAGGATGATAAAACCCAACCAACCAGTTCCTGCTCGTGCCTTTAAACTGTGCTCAGCCCAAAGGCACGTCATGGGTGTCTCTCAGGAGGGCCAGACTCTGGAGGACGTGTCCTCAGCTCACAGAGAGACCATTAATCAAGAGTGTGCCTTCATCCCTGGCTATTTTAATCACTGTTGAAATACACACGCAGTTCCCACTCCTAAAAATGGTATTTGACTCCAATGCACATGATTTCCTTTGGCTTCCTTTCCCCAATTAAGCACAAGCTGTAACTACTTTGAAGTCCACGCGCTGGGATCCATAGATTTGCCTCTCATCCATCATGGAGCAAAAGCCTTGGTACTACAGACAGCACGAGATCCGTGATGCCAGCCATAAAAATCAGAATATTCTGTAGCTGGGATGTGGGGACTGTGGGATCTCTGTTGTGCCAACAGACTGGTGGGCAAAACCTGTCCTGTGCAATGGCACTGGGGCCCTACTGGATCACTGGTCCTTTTCTGTTCCTCTTAATTCTGTGATGACTGAAAATGCCTCTTGGATATGCTAATTAGGATGTCAGTCTGCTGTGGGAGAAGTGAATGAGTCAGCAGAAGTGGAACTAGGAGTGTATTTGCAGGTAGGCTGTAGGAACCACTAAGTCTTTAGTTTTTCCTTTAAGAATGCTGAGCAGACGTCACGGGAAGTTCAAGGAGTTTGATGAGTTTGGGTGCTGAACTTGAGGCCCAGGGAAGTCTGCTCACTTTGCTGGGGGGCTGTTTTGGTTCTCCTCTTTAACAAGTACCAAATATCAACCTTGGAACCCCAGGCAATACGAACTGGGTACCAGAACAGGGTCCAGCTCGTGTGAAGGCTGGCCCAGCCATCCCACTGGAGAAGGTGCAGTTTCTTTTCCACCAACACCTGCAAATGTTCTCTTAGTTAAACGTGGCCAGTTCTAGGGCTAATTAAAAAGACAAAGCCCAGTAAGGACCTGTTAAAGCTAGAGTTCCTTGAGAGCTTGGATTTCTTCAGTCTTGCTGAAAATCAGTGGTATAAATTATGGTAAAACTTTGGCTAAATAACTATATTTCCTCATTGAAGCAGCTATTTATCAGAAACTACAGCAAAGTACCACAGGGCTTCAGAAAAAGAAATCAACAAATTTGCCTGCAAAATGTATTTCCTGCACTTGTTTTATTCCATGCATGTGGCTGGCATACAATTTCTGTTTGACTGAATGTACCACATTAAAGTGCTCTGGACAGGAGCTGTGCCCTGAAAGCAGCTGATAATAGTGCAGGGCAGTTCAGCAAGTGTCCCCTGCAGGGAGAGCCTCCTTGCAGCCTGCAAGGCATCAACAGAATCGCTTGTGCTTGAAGAGAAATTTAATTTCTTTTTTCTTTCCCCTGTTGGGCTCTCACCCTGCACTCTGCTCTTTGCTGCCTCGGGTCTGTTCTCTGTGGGCTGTGGTAACACTATTGCTAATCTGGATGCTCTGCACCTTCCACAGATGTGAAAGGCAGCTCAAATGGTGGCTCAGGTGTAGTTCATGTGCTGTTACCTGTTTTTCAGGGAAACAGTGTGTTCATGCAAGTACCAGGGTGTTTTATTTCAGCAGGGCCTGTTTTAATGTTCATACTGCTTAGCACAGATTGGGGATGGCAGCTTCAAGGAAGTCTGGGGCAGTGCTTAACTGCAGTAGAAGCTGATGGCATCACCTGAGGCTGAGTTTGAAAAAAACCCATGATTACCTGCATGTGCTTTTCAAACACCTTTATTTTAGGTATTTTATTTTTCAAGCTAAATCGGAGGTGCTCAGTGACGCTGAACCTTAAAAAGAAAGAAAACTAAAACCAGTCAGATTTGTTCTTGGAAGTCTTGGAGGCCTGGCCTGGGCACCAAGAAAAGGATTCATGGGTCTGCTGAGAATGTCCTGAAAGAGAGAGGGACCAGCAGGGCTGGATCCCACAGCAGGATGTACACAAGGGATCCTGCATGTGACCCCCCCTGGCCCTGTACCAAGTGTCCCTACAGACATCTGCTGCACCAGCCCTCCACTCTGACAGGCAGTGTGGCAACTGGGAGAGCTGCTTTGGAAACACATCAGATAAAAATAGCACCAGACCCTCGTGCTCTCCTCTTCACCACGTGCAGTCACACACAGGAAGGGTTCCATCCGCAGAGGCCGTACAAGATGGAACGGGATAAGCAGGCAACGTGCAGCTTGCATTAAGGAACAAGACACAAAGTTATAAAGCCCTGGAAGGGCTTGTCAGACATTTATACAGGAGTTCCTGGAGCAGGTAAGAAAAAGATCCACTCATCAGGGCCCTGGCTGCAGGAGGAGTTGCAGAAATTGCTCTGTGCACATCCTCTGTTAGAGGTTCCAGCTCGTCCTTCTGACTTTGAAATCCACAAGTGGGTTCTCTTCACAGGGGCAGAGCTGAGGTAGGAAGAAGCCGTGGAGGCATATTCCAGTATTTCAGGGCAAAAAAAATGTGTTTATTTCAACATATAAATATTCTTATTTAAAGTGGCGATACTAAAGGTAAAAATCGTAACATAGAAACTCATCCAAAAAAGTTACAAACCCTCGTTCCAGATCTTCCTGTTTTCAGCACAAGGAATATTCCAGTAGATTGTTGCTCTGCAGCCTGTTAGCAGAGGAGGTGATTGGGTCCAGTTGACTTGGTAGAACCAGAATCAGAACAGATTAAACTAATTCTATCCACCCGTCTTGCCAAGGAAACATTCAAGCCCTTCCATCTCATTTCAGTATCCAGTGAAGACATGAGAGCTGCTGGATGCAGAAATCCTTGTGCAGAGGAGCTCTGGGGTTTCCTGAAATGAGGCAGTCTCAGAAATCAAAGGTGTCAAAGCAGGGAGTCCTGACACGAACAGTTCCAAAGTGTCACGTTCCTGGAAGCAGCAGGCAGGGAAGGACACTCCTGGACAGTCCTGTAGGGCCTTGAGCAGCCCAGGTTTCTTTGTTCCCAGCTGGTTGAACAGTATCCATCCTTCCCTGATAGCCAGGGCCCTTCTTTGTGCCCATTGTCTGTCTTATCTGCCACACAGTCACTGGGGCAAGGATTGTCTTTGAGGCCTTGCTTACACAGCAGCTGCAGCAGGATGATCCATGTGGACACTCATTCCACAGGCAGGATGACTCCATGTGAACACATTCCACAGCTCCTGGTTCATACCATACCTTAAGTGGAGCAGCCTCAGTGTGTCACTGTGCCTTACAAAGTTAAGCCAGACCTGGGACTCAGTTCAGGGTTTCTAGTCACTTCTCCTTTATAGAGAATTCAGCTTTAGGAAAAGCACCTGAAATGCTGCTGAGAATGACAAATAACACATGAGTAAATCCTGGTCCAGAACCACAAAACCCAATTAAAAAGAAAAAAAAAAAAGGCATGCACTTCTAATCTAATCTGTTGGCATAGCCATATAAAGCAGAATTAATTGATACACACATCAATTAATTGATAAAAATGATAAAAGCCATAAACAAAGCCTTTTCAAAAAGGAAATGAATGAGCAATCCAAGCAGACAGAGTGAAAGGCCCATTGCTGCTGTGGGCCCGGACTGATTTGACTATCCATACCCCAAGGTAGAGTTATTAAAGGATAAAAGCTTTGAACATTGTTGCAGAGTTCAATGAAAATAAAAACTTTTACTCAACATACAGAAGCTCTCAGAAATGCAAATGAAGTGTTAGAATGCATAAAGATGGCAAATAATTAAATATTATGGTTCTGTTTAACAAATTGCTTCTTTGCATGCAATTACTGCATCCTGGGCTGGGGTGGGAAAGGAGAACAGGAATAAAGCTCAGAGAAAAGGAGCGTGACCAGAGACCTGCAAAGACAGTTTGCTGAAAGAGGAGTAGAAAAGGGAATTGGGAGAGGGGAATGGTTTGGGTAAGGGCTGTTTCCCTGGGGTTGGGTTGTGCATCCCTCTGCATTTCGCTCTGCTGGGGATGTGGGGAGGAAAGCACTCGGATTGTTTCATTTCCCCATCTTTGTGTTCCGGTTCTCGTGCCCTGAGCGCCCTACAGAGCACACACTCCACACCACAGGTCACAACACCACGTCCTTTCAGTTCCACTGCAACAGAGGCACCTTTCCCAGCCTGGATCCCCACTCCCACTCCCCAGCCTGGATCCCTGCTCCCACTCCCCAGCCTGGATCCCCGCTCCCACTCCCCAGCCTGGATCCCCACTCCCACTCCCCAGCCATCCTTCCCCACGCCGCCTGCCCTTCCGTGCTTGCCCAGCCCCGAGCGCTCGTGCTCTCCTTCCAGGCCTCCCTGTGCCGGAGGTCACAGTTGACCATTGCAAGAACAATAAGGATTTTTAGGGGCATTATGACTGGGTTAGTAAAACACAGCTGCCCCTGAAAGTCCCTCATTTTTCTTGCTGCCGCTCAGTCCGTCCCTACGAGGGCAGGGTCTGGCAGGGTCCTTTCTCTCCAGGACGGCAGTGCCGCCTCACGCTGATGTGCCCAGGAACAGCCAGGAACACCCCAGTGCCAGTGCCCAGGAACACCCCAGTGCCAGTGCCCAGCCCACACGGCAGCAGAAGGTGTGGAAGTGCTTTGTCACCCCGTGGGCTCCTCCTCAGCGAACGCTGTGCTGAGTTTCAGCGTCGTGCCAGATGGCTCGTCTGTCACTCACTGGGAATGCCACCAAACAGAGGAATGCCACCAAACAGAGCCTGGCACAGCATTCTGCAGGCAGCCCTGGAATACCCAGCCACTGGGGCAAAAGCAGGAGTGCCTTGTCCTGCAGATCCTCCTGGTACTGGCACTCAGGTGAGCACTGCTGCTTTGTCCAGGAGTGGAGCCCCCAGGGCTGACGGACCCTGCACATCCCACACTCCTGTGTCATAACCCACGATCCCTGGGGCACTCACAGCTCCCCTGGGCACTCAGAGCTGCTCAGCCACAGCACCCAAGTCCCCATGGAAGAGCTCACATCCATCTGCAGAAGCAGTTGCTTTTAATTAATTAATAAAGCTGGGATTTTAATGAGGGAATTACTACTGATTTCTCAACAACTTTCAGCTTAAGTAATATCTGAGAAAGATCTATACATTTTCAACTAAAAAGGTGCCAGGTATTTGGCTGGGAATTTTCAACCCTCATTCACAAGTCCTCCTGGAAATCCCAGCCCAGCCCAGCATGTTCTTTGGGCAAGGAATAACATTTCCCTTTTATTGGATCAGTACTTTGAATTTCGTGGCAGGGAACCCAACAGAAAGTACAGGCAGATTCCCACAATTCTACTCTGTTGTTTCCCCATAAACTCTCTCTGTAGAGAGCTGGGGTGGGCCCCATCCTGTGGTGGGCTTGCAAGTATCCCTGCAAGCTGTTGCCCTTGAGAGGGACTTTGTGACTTGCCCGAGGGCTTCCAGGAGTTTGTGGCAGAGCAGGGAAGCCCTGAGAACTTTCAGGGCTTTTCTTCTTGTTTTTCACCACCCCCCACCCAGCTTGCAATAAAAACATCACATCATAACCCTCAGCCAGGGATCCTTTCCCCAGTTCCTGGTTACAGGCTGTGAAGAACAAAGTGGTTGAGTGCCTGAAACGCTGTGAGGTGGGATGTGAGTGGCAGCAGAGGGATCTCTGGAGCAAAGCATGGTGTTTGGAGCTGTTCACATTTGCCATCTCCAGGGACACACAGCTGGTGTGGCCACTGAGGCTTGGGAACTCACACAATACAGTACAACACAATACCAGTACCCTCACCCATCCCACAGGGGATGGTTTTCCACGGTAGCAGTCAACTTGCCATCCAGAAACCCAGGAAACCCCCTAAGAACTCTACAAAGCCACACCTTATTTTCATCTAGAATTTCTTCTAGGGCTTGCAAGTCAACGGAAAACAAACCCCGTGCCCCGATTTGGTAACAAAACATGAGCCGTGATTCGGATCCAAATATTATTTGTATCTTTGAAGAAGTTACAACAGCAGTAAAATAATAATTAAAAAAAAGGCAGCAGCCCTCTGAATGCTAATGACGTTGGTGTCCTAAATGAAGCATAAAAGCCAGAGCCTGTGAGAAGCAGAGCATGAGTCAGAGCGTCAGCAGTCCCACACTGAAAGCAGCACTCACGGCTGCTTCATTCATTTAAGGAATCAATTCCTTTGTAATGAGCATCAAGTAGTTTTTAGGACTAAAATGAAAATGAGATGCATGCTGTTATTATTATTTTCAAAAGTTCTTTTTTTTTTTGTTCTTGGATTGACAATAAGTCTTTGTAGTTGGAAGGAGCCCCAGGCAAGGACCAGGTCCCTGCAGCACTGGCTGCTGTACCATCATGGAAGAAAATCTGAGGAGCCCCTGCCCTAGGAAGACCACAACCTCCCTGGCAGCCAGGACCCCACCAGGAGCAGGCTGAGCACACCCAGGGCACAGAAAGGCTGGGGTTGCTGCAGATTTGTGCCTGGGCAGGCTGTCTCACCCTCGATTTTATTTTACTTGCATTGGATCATTGGCAGAACCAGTGAGGATGGGTGTGTGCTGCTCCAGGGGACACCCTTCATGGAGGCTTTACATGTTCCCTTTTGGATTGCAAAGGCAGCACGAGGCTGTGTGCTACAAGAAGAGGGAATCCTGCCCAAGCTGCTCTCGGCTCCCTGCTGCCCCAGTTCCACTTCTAGATAAAGCACAACCAGATTCTGATCATCAGGGCACACATCTCATGGTTACACTGGTCCTAACAGGGGGATTTGGGCCTGTAGTATTTTCAGTGTGTTGGATCTGAAACTCAGAAAACGCAAGAGCAACACAAAACCAAAGCAAAGGTAGAAAATTACTGCAGTTTCTAGAATTCTTCCGGCTTTAGTCATCGAAGGGGATTGTTAGAAACGGACAAAGGGCTGTTTCCCTTAATTTTTTTAAGTGTGAATTTTGTCTTGACAGTTTCCTTTCAGAAACAAAAATTGAAAACAAATTGTCCCATGCACAAAACAAAGGGACAGATCCTCAGCTGGAATAGACTGGTATAACCAAGTGAATAACACCCACTCACAGGAGAGATTCTGGGCCTTTTAACAGCAGCTGCCGATCCTGCTCTGCCCGGACAAGAGCTCCAGCCCCTGGGTTACATGGCAGCAGTGCTGACTCCACGCAGCTTGGAAAAGATGAAGGGCTGCCTTCAGAGCAGCTGAGAACACACCAGGCCTCCAAGGACTCCGGGACTGTACACTTCCCAAAGCTGGAGCTGACTCCATGGACACAACAGCACGGAAACAACCATACCAGCGTGGCCCTGGCAGAGCCAGTGCACAGGGGGTGCCCTGCCTGGGGACCCCAAAGTGAAGGAACCTGAGCACTGATGGAAGAGCACCCATTCTCCAGGGCTGTCAAGGGCTGGGTTTGGCCACGTGCATTTGACATTTCTTTGCAATCCTCGGTTTGGAGCGTCACTTTTTTCTCCTGCTCCCAACATCAGCAGAGGAGCTGGAAAGCCAGAGTTATTTTTAGGAGATGGTACATTTAGGCCCTGTTAATCTTGACTGGGTCCCTTCGAAAATGGCAAGGTTGGATAATCAAACACATTACACAGACTTTCCATGGAGCTGCTCTGCAAACCAGCCTCCCACCGGTCAGATACTCAGGAGCCAATAGTTCCAAGAGGAGCTGTTTGATGCTGCACTGGTTTGGCTCACTGTGGTGACCTCACCAGCAGTTATACACAGAGCCTTGGAGAACAAGCAAATTAAAGCAGCTGACTTTAAGTGTATAAAATAAAACACTTAGTCATCAACAAGTCTTCTAGAGGCTGCCACATTACACTGGTCTTGAGTGGCAAGAGACCAGAACCTGGCTCAGGCTGGCAAAGAAGAGGGTGGCAGTGCTGCCTGCTCAGATCGCCTGCATGTGGGCAAAACACACCCAGAGCAACTCAGAAGGGATCTTGCTGGTGTGATGACTAACATACTAAACTGGCTGGCACCAGGATGGGGACAGGAAGGGGAGAACATGCCAGGGGAGGAGCTGTGGCTGGAAGAGGCTTCGTGGCTCCTAGAAGATTAACCAGGGCATGGCCAACCAGCCCAGTCTGGCTACCACTGTCCTAATAAAGTCTCAGCCACCAAGAGAACAGGGAGGGAGCATCCAAACAGGCTGCTGATACTGGCCCCTCGCTCGTGCTGACTGTCAGACCATGTCCAGGACTGGCTGGAGGAGTCCCAGGCCACAGTTGTGCCCAGGACCATGCTCAGCACACGGCCCTCAGTGCTGGGCTCACTGGTGCAGTGTGAGCCGAGGCTCTGGCACAGGGCATGGCAGTGCTGGAAAGCCCAAGCAGGCTGGAAGGTGTAGGGACAGCAAGCAGCAGTGCACAGATCCCTGCTGGCTCCCCGAGGAGTGTGATACCACAGAGCTGTGCCTGGGCTGATCACCGACAGGCAGACAGCCACGCTGCTGGCCCCGGCCTGCCAGCACTGCCCTTAGTGCCGAGCCTGCCTCGGCTCTGACCAGCGAGGTGAGAGAGAAGCTGCCAGAGCAAAGGGGCTGCCTGGCTTGGGCTCTCCTGGAGCGGAGTCTGGTCTGGGCAGCATTAAGGGAAGCAAAAAGTTATAGGAGAGCAGCAGGAAATTACTGAGCAAAAGGGTTTTTTAAATCATTTCTTTTTAAACAGAACTAAAGCATTACTATGAAGTAAATGGCCACACCTTGCTACTTACACAGCTCTGCTGACAAGACCAGCTTTTCCGTAGTTATTCAAATCTAATGAGTTCTGGGTGCCCAACTCACTCTTTTAAGCTCATTTTCGAACTCCAGCCAAAAATCACTTTCTGATTCACCACTTTCTCAGGCACACCAGTACTCAGAGACCGCCTGCAGGCTGGTACTGCGCCGTACAAAGTACAGAAGCACAAGTTTAATTACTCCGTGGACCAGGGATGTGATTAATGGTTTGCTTTAAGTTAAGCATGTGCTTAAGCATGCTACTGACCTGGAGCTTTAAGTGGATCTGTCAGGTGTTCTGGTGCTCTCCATTTGCCAGTTCTTTGAGCCCCAGTAAGTGGAAAGAATATAAGAATATCCTTATGGCCATACACTCTAAAAAATTCACCCAAAGTCCAGTTTCTGACTTCTTGAAGTTAGAAACTTTGGACCTATTCTCCCCGTGTTCACACCAATACTGATTATGGGCATTACAATAGTAAGTATATGCTCAGAATGTACTGGCATTAAACCAGGAGCTAATTATTACCATTTACAAGCTTTTGAAAAGCTTTTTTAAAAAGCTTAGGTTTTACTTTGCTGGAGCAGAGCTTCAGGTAAGAACTTAGATTATTTTCATTTGCACACTTTGTGGATTCGTCACCTTATGTCTGATCAGTGTACAAGGTTCTAAAAAAATTATGAAGCATATAATTAAAAGTATTGCCCCTGCTAGCAGCGGACTCATCTCATGGAGGAACTCAAGCATAAAATGTGCATCAGCTATGGGTGGTCACGTAAATTCACATTTCATTACCCCCAGCATACACCATCCTGGGGATTTTTTTTCACGGCGCTTTTCCACCTTTCCAGCAAAGGCTTACTCCCAGTTCATAAAAATTTAGGAAGGTTCAAATTGCATCCATTCCCCTGGGAGGAGCAAGCAGAGGAGACTGGGACCGGAAAGCTTCCCTTTTTTTTTTTTTTTTTTTTTTTTTTAAAAAGGAACAACTGCCCCTTTTATGCCTCAGGAAATCCCCGCTCGGGGAGCTGGGATGGAGCGGACGGGGCAGCTTCTCGAGGCAGGCGTGTGACCCCTGTGCACTGCCAGCACCCCCACGGCAGCAGCACCCATGCCAAGCACCCCAGCAATACTGACGGGCAACAGGAACAAGCCAAGAGACTTCAAACCGGAGCAAAGCGTGAGCAAATCGATTTTCAACAACCGAGGGAGAGCACAGAGGGTTTGATTACGAGCGAGGAGGCACGTGCCTCTGAAGGAGCCTTGTTGGAGGAGGAAAACAGATACAATAATTGATAAACGTTTTGGCTGCTCCTCCTAAATAGTCCCGTCACATGCTGTTCCTTGCCAGTACATTCATGAAAAGTGCCTATTTTGGAGACTGGGGCAGAGCAGAGCAGAGACACAACCCCACAGTTCTGTGAGAGGGGGCCGGCCGAGCCAAGGTGCGCTCACTCTTCTCGCAGCACTAGTATGGTGACCTCGAGCTTTTAAACTATATTGCTCTCTGCTGAAGACATTGGTCTTTTGTAGGAAGTTTGCAGCCTTTTTTTTGATAGAAAACGCAGTAAAATCTTCCACAGAAAATGAAGTTTACATTACTAGGGAACCCAGCCCTAGTGCTGCAGGTGGGGGAGAATTTACACGACTTTTTCTCTCATTTCAGCATTACTTCTCACTGGTAACTCTGAAATGTTTTTTCTAAAGGGATCAGATTGCCAGGTACAGGTTCAGTAAGTGCTGGAAATGCCCACTGGGTTTGGGTCCAACTCTATATCCAGAAGCTCTTTACAACAGTAAGTCACAGGATCACCTCCCTCATTTGCTGAATGTAATTAATTGAACTAGACAGGATTTGGCAACATGAAGCTGAAATAATGCCCTTAAAATTGCTGATAGTTTAGAGCCATAAGAACAGATTACAGAAACCCAGTAAACCAAATTCACTTGCCACAGAGATTGAAAGAGAGCCACAGCAATGTTCAGAAACGCTGGATGCTGCAGGAACACCCTGGTGCTGGTGCCTGTGGGTGCTCAGTGCCTGACCACCAGTGACCTGCTACAGGAGCAGCTTCTCACCTGCAAGTTTTACACCTCTCACACCAAAGCCATCAAGCAAATCTAAGAGTTAAGTGAAATCTGAGAGTTTACTGAGAGGGTTAAGTGAAATATTAGGCACCTGTGACTCAAAGCTGTTTGTAACTTCCCGGATAGTGGGAGAAGAGCTGTATGTGGAGGGTGCTGTCTCCCTTCCTCAGGTGTAAACTCCCCCAGTGAGACACTCTGACCCTGGAGCCACTTCCCCTTTCCTTCTGCCTTGAAAGAAAGTTCACACCAAGGACCCATTTTTTAGACTGATGAAGTTAACCAAACTTCATCTTAGGTGAATTAGGAATCATTTTGCCAGATACTTCTAATGAGACGCTTTAAGGAGAATGAGATGTTGCCAGTTAATGCTCTATCAGTGCCCGGGTTTATGATTGCTGTTCAGTAATTCAAGGGGTACAAAAAAATGCTTGGGAGAAGGGAAAATTCTATCCCTCTGAAAATGCTATTAGCAAACAAGAGGTTTCTGGCTGTCAGGTAATAGCTCAGGAGTGCTGCTTACATTCAAAAGCCATGTCTGGAATAGTCAAGTTGTAGCAAATTTCATTAAAAGAAAAATCTTTAGTTGCTGTGGAAATCATTCTGGTGGGAGATTGTGTCTGGAGGCCGTATTGGGATGTAGTGCATTTCTTTCACCTGCACTGAAGTGTTTCCTTCAGGGTGTGGATTGACTCAAGGGGGAGAGAAGAGAGGAAGAGCTCAGTCACCACATCGATCCCATCACCTCCTGTGCACTGCACAGGCCACAGGCACGAGAGGCACAGGGAGCATGAGATCCTGGCCACAGAGCTGGCTCTCTGCAGAAATCCTGCTTTATATGTATTTCTAAGCACCTAAACCCTGCTAGCTCCCTGCAAACAACTAACCATAATTTGGCATTACTGTAACACTGATAGCTGGCTAATTATAAAATGTTTCTGCTTGGAAAACAAAGTTATAAAAGGTTTGAAAGCGACAATTTCCAAACAGTTACGAACATACTGCTATGCAGTGTTGGAGTGCTCGTAGCTGTTTGTCTGAAAACATTACCAGTCACCAAAATTAGAGCACAGGACAAATCCTGGGCTGGTGCAGATCAAGAGATCTCTGCTGGCTTACAGGAGACATTTTATTTAGCACTGGGCACACCTGCTGTGTCTTTGGAGAGCTGTAAATTCATTCTGTGATGTAGGCAATCTACAAACTCAGATTATGTATTTTAAGATTAAACTCCTATCAAATGTTTCAAAATTAAACTACAGTTTGTGTTCTTTTTGAAGGCAATAGTACCTTAAGAGTATAAAGACATCCAAAACTTTATGTAACTAGTATTACATAACACCTTAAACTGGCTCATATGCATTTTCCTTACTCTGGATTTATTACATTTTTATTTGGGGCATGTGAAACAACTTGCTATACAAGTGCATTTACTCACAATGGGGCTGGACTGGGGGAGGAAGGAGTTCATTCTGGTGGAAACTCAAAGGAGAGAAACTTATTGCTATGTTTGCAAAGAAACACTGTCAGAAAAAATATTGTTTCATTATGTCTCACTGCCCTTGATGGCCACTGATACAGCAATTAAATTAAGTCCTGGAAGGGGGCTAGAGATAGCAGTAGTTTTAAAGGCTGAGTGCTCGCAGCCCCTCCAACTGCCCATAGCATTAATGCCATAAATGTGTGTGAATGTTCTCATTCAGGCTGTAATTTATTCCCCAAAGAGATGCAAAACTAGCTCAAATATGCTACAAGAGAACCAGACTCTTCCAAAGAAGCGAGTGCAGTCTGTGAATCCTGGAGCTAAATTTGGGCTGGGACTTGGAGTAATTCTGATCTCAGAGTAGCACTCGGAGGTGCAGCTACAAACACTGTGCAGTGATTCAGTGAAGTGCTGCTCCTTTGTTAGTCTATTGTGGATGACATTTTGGGAGCTCTGTACCGACTCAGATTTAAGAAATTCAGCTTATGTTACTCAGTTGAATTTCACTGTTCAGTGAAATAGTTTTTAAAAAAAAAAAGACCCCTTCATTTAAGGTGTTTTTAAAATGTGGATTCAAGCTGCTTCTGGGGTGTGTAAAACAGCAGACGTTCTTAGTATATTGAAAGCATTACGTAAAACACTGTTAAATGTACTGCTGAATAATCTACAACACGGGTACTGTAAATATCTGATTATGGTTTTTTTCACAAATTACATTATTTGCTTGGTTTTATAGTCCAAGGAAAATAAAAATGGGCAAGTTCGTTTGTGATCGAGCACCTTTCTGTTCCTTGTTCTGTACAATTCTTATATTTGCATGGGAATGTTTTCCTCCTCCAGAAATATTTCCTTCAAAATTAACAGATAAAGTCACAATTTTACAAAATATCTCTGTAGTCAAAGCAGATTTCGTAATAAAAAATAACTTTAAATGCAACGAAGACTTCAAGTCTGCTTTTATGGCATCCTTCAGGTGTAAAATACCCCCATAACGCCAGAACTGAGGAAACTTTTATCTTAAAAAATCAAAACAGCATTTACAGTGAGCTACATTTAAATTCTTCTTTATGAAACAATCTCTCTTTTCATACAAGATTTTTCATGCATATTCTGGCTCCAAAGCTCAAAATCAGTTTGCCACAACTTGTTTCCCTGGAATTCATCAGAAGGCTAAAAAGCCAAGTGCCAAGGAGGCGAGTTCCCGGCCACGGCGTGAACTGTCCGACCAATCCCCACAGCCTGGAAAGTCCCAGTCCTCAGAAGGAGCTGAGGCTTTAAACAAGAGATCATAACCAAAATCATGATTCCTGACAAAGTCTCAGTATTTCACCCTATAAATTCCTAATTCATTTTCCAGCATTTGTAGGTTCCTGCCGGCTCCGCCCTCTCAAATGTCAGCAATTGCTGCTGCTCTTAAAGAAAATTCCACTTTGGGGAAACGTGGTATTATTCCAGATGTTTGGGTGTATGGCAGTTCAGTCCAACTCAACCTGATCGTGGCTCTGTAACGCAGCTGAGCCTTGAACAGCTTCTGGAATTTAGTCCTTAAACTACTGCACTTGCATATTCAAATTTAACCCTACTGAAAGTCATGCAACCAAAAGCCCCGTTCTTCCTAACGACAGAGCCACTCCTAAAGAGGGTTTTTCCAAAAACATAAAACCATGACTAATTTTAGCAGGCCTTTGGGCCACTGTAGATCAGTTCCTACAGGCTGCTGATTGAATTAAAGTGTTTAAAATTGTGCTCCTCGCCATATTTTAAAAGACATTTTGCTGAATGAAATCTGCTTTCAAAGTTTATAGTTTGAGGAAATTCCTTACTTGGAACGGGGAGAAAAAAAAAGAAAAATAGTAAAGCATTTATAGAGATTCAAAACAGCTGTAAGAACTGGAATGTCACTATTTCATTTCATCAGGAAAAGGATGGGAAGAGCTCCTGTCCTGCCTCCAGCCATCCAGGACTGACCCCTTCACCAGTCTGGACAGTTCAGGGTAACATTTGCTCCTCAAAACCAGTGTGCATTCCTCATTCCTCCATGGCCTGTCATCCACACCACGGCTGTCCAGTAACTGCCTGGCAAAACTCCAAAGCCTTGGTCAGACGGGACATTTTGTAATTAAAATAATAATAATAACGAACAACAACGTTAGCAGGCATGATCTAGGAGTCAAGGCTCCAGTCCTGGACCTATAAATGGTGTCACTAACAAACCTGTACTGGGAAAATCCTGAAATCCTGCGTGCTGCCACGGAGTGTGGGCACATCATCCACCCACCTGGACTGGGACACTGGGAAGGACCTTCTGCCAAAGGACAGAAAGAACAAAGGCCTGTTGCCTGGTGCCACAGAAGGGAAACACCAACAGCCTAAATCCCCTAAACTGATAGGCCACCAGATCTAAATAAAATTCAGGGAGTCTATCCCACATCCAATCTACCAAGCAAGGTCTTGGAAATATTTTGATTATTCAGTGCTAAAGAAATATGCCATGAATCCATAGCCCATCAGTTATGCAGGGAAGAGGAAGCTGTCCCTGGTCCAGCATCACATGATTTCTTTTGCACACCACTGCTGGCTCACACCAAGGCTCAGGGGAATGCCCAGGCTGGTGGTGGGATCCAAAAGGCCCATTCTGCCCTCAGCAAGGAAGGGTTTCCATGCACCAGTGTCAGACACTCCCCTCTTTGGGATCGGAGCAATTGAGATCCTCCTGATAGTACCACCATGTGCACCCTCTCCCTTCTCACTCCAGAGCAGTCAAACCCAAGCAGAAACCCCTCTCCCAAGCAAAGATCACACCAGCCAAGGGGACAGTGGGAAAGCCACCCAGATCCACCAATCTTCGTTTGACAGGGATGTCACTCGGACGGCGGGAAGGAGCCAAAGCCTCGGGGGTGTGTCCCTGCCTGTGGACCAGCACCTGCCACCCTGCAGCCTCTTCTAGGCTCTCCTACCCTCCTCCTCTCCCCTCTGGGACCTGTCCCTTTTGGGTCCTCAGGAAGGGAAGTGATGAAATCAGCACAAGCTGGAAAGATTTTCTCAAGTGGGCCAGCGGTAGGAAGGGAGAAGCACATTCCCTTCCACGTCTGGTTTGCTTCTGTGTGCTGGAGAGCTGGCACAGAGCACAGCCCGAGCTTGGGGTTTGCCATCTGCAGATGGAGCCAAGAGCAGAGGGGAAAGTGTCTGCAAGCTGGGTGTTCACTCAGTGCCCGCTCATCCGAGAGTCTGTCCTTACTGAGGGTGCAAGGCTCTAACACAAGCGTGTCCAGGCTTCTGTGAAAGGTCTGCACTGGACAGCAGAGCCACTACCAGGCCTGGTCTGACTCCAACCTGCCCCTGATTACGTATTTGTAACCCAGACACTGCAGACTTGCTCTGCTCTGTGCCCTCTTGCAACTTAAAATACAAGCCTGGCTCGAAGGTCTCTATTTGCAAACATAGAGGAACAGCGGTTCTTAAATTGCAGGCAAACATTTGACTTCACTCAGGGCAATTCAAAGAATAAACTGCACGAACCCCACCCTTCTGCCCGACAGTTCGAGCCCTTAATGCTTAGATAGTTTTCTTTCAGGCCTTATCACAGATAAAATATGGCCCTTTTTTTGTTGTTGTTGAAGGAGTAGAACCTGCCAAATATTTACCAACTCTTTCAGAAGGCTGAAAATGTCACTCCTACAGTGTAATAAACTTCCCCGGAAAGGCCCTGATAAATAGAAAGCCTTGCTGTGCTGCCCAGAACTAGTTTAGTGTGGCCTGAGTATTGCCAAGTCTGACTGACAAAGAAAGCATATTTGTACACACAGAAAGATTAGCAAGAGAGGCATAAAGTTTAGAAGTGAAAATAAAACAAAGCCCCATTATTAACCAGGGAGGGGGGGAATAATTGAATCTGCATCCCAGAGAGCACAGGACATTATGAAAGCCTCAGAGCTAAAACAATAATTTAAGAGCTTGTCTACAACTTGCAGCAGAAGCTTAAACCATCTTCTTTAGCATTTGGGAAGTGCTAAACCATGGGCTACCCCCAACCTAGCCTTCAGAGCAATATTATTTAAAAATAAAATATTTTTACTTTGTAATTTGACCCACAAAAAGTCATTTGGGGCATGAGGGAATGTTCCCTTCCAGCCTGAACTTTAATTCAGAGAGAATGTTTAAACTCCACAGTGTAAAACAGATGCTGAGAAATGCATCTGCATTGTACTGTATGTTCTTTGGGGCACAGACAGAAGTTGGAAAGTGCCTGTCAATGCAGTGTGTGCAGCTACCATCTAAATAATCCTAATAATGTAGATGAATGGAGGAAAAACCCCACATTCCTCGTATCAGCCAGTCTGTCAACAGAGTTCCAGCAGCTATAGACAACTACATCCACACTAGTGCAAACAAGAATGTTGCTTAAAAAATGTGTCCTTTCACCTTGGCAAATGCCATTTAAAAAAAAAAAAAAAGTCTAAAAGTGACTAGGGAGTTAGAAGCTCAAAAGTACACATTTAAAAAGTCCTGCTGACCATAAAAAGCTGAGCACTCTTCCTCCAGAAGCCAGGCTTCCACTGAATCTTGACTGATGCACACAAATGAAAAGACAGTAACTCAAGCTATGCTACAACAGTGCTCCAAAATAGGTTTCAGGGGAACAAAACTTGCCAGAGTTACTTAAAGGCAGAAAGAAATGAAATTGTTTGGGGGGGGGGGAAATCCAGATTATGTTAAACCTGACAAAAGCTAAAGCACAGCACACTCAAGAAACTCTCCTGTGAAAGGGAAAACTTGGGTTTAGCCCACCAGCTAATCCAGGAGCCTGACCAGCAACACAACCAACCTCCACAAATCGCTGCTTGCCAGTGATACCTAAGAAGTTGCACAAGAAGCTGGAAGGAGCACGCTAAGGAGGCAGAGGAATCTGCTCCCCGGCCCCCCCGTTCACACCATCAGGTTTTAATGTTAATGATACGGCCCCGCGTGCTTGAAGTATTTTTACACTATGCTCGTCTTCTTGTAGCTCTGACTTGTTCCAGGGCGGATGATTAGAATCAGATTTCTGTGATTTCACTGCAGATTAATTTCGTTGAGAGCTAACAGATCTGCAGGGAGAAGAGGGCTGCAAACAGGCCAGCAGAGCGGGTTTTAACGGGTTCTCTCCGAGAAGAGTAACAGTATCTCTGCCTTTACTCCTGACTTTCACATACTTTTCCTTTTTGTGGCCACTAGACAGAGCTCTTTGGGGAAACGGGCATATGGGGAAAAGAAACGTGCAAAAAGTTTTCGTTGACATTTTGATTTCGAAGAAAGCTCCCAGCCGGTTCTTTATGAACAGGTTTATGAAGAGAACGGGCCCAAGTAAGCCCTGACTGCGCCTACTGTCCTTCAAATCAAACAGATACCTGAGGGACTGAACACGGGAAACAATTCTGATCTGTCAAGGTCTGTATGTCCTGATGTGTGTCAGAGTAACAGCTATTAATACACGTTAGCATGCTGCACACGAGTGTTTGGATATAGAGGGCTGAAGAAGAAAAAAGTAGGCAGAGGTCTATAATAGTTTTTGCATTTTTTTCCTAATTGTAAATCAGTAAATAGCACTATTTTTATGGGCAACTGCTACAGAAAATTGCACTGAGAAGGGGGTTTGTTTGCAAAAATTTAATGGGAACAGAGTATAAAAGTTGTGATTCTATGATATGCAGTCTGCATACACACCTACAGAATGTAGACTCAGACATCAGAGAGAAAATGAAATTCTAAGTGGCTCAAAAAAAACCCACACAGGAAGATTTTAATTTTCCATTTGCTTTTATAGACCTTAGCCATGAGAATACCGTAGCCACTTTGCCTTTTTACTTACTGGAGGTCAATATCATTGACTTTACAAGAGAGAAGTAAAAACATCGCTACATAAATCAAAAAAATTATGAGGACCCTCAAAATAATTCTAAGAAGTTAAAATGCAATGTAACATAACACAGAAGGGCACAGGAGTTATAAATACGACGCTATACAAGCCAAGAGTAATATACACACCCGGAGTTGTATATACACCGTGCCCAAAGAAGGAGCACAAACCGGTGTCTGCAGACGCGTGGTGTGCCGAATCCAAATCCGACAGAAAAGAGGGAACGTCGGAAGGGTGGGGGGTAAAAGCGCTTAGGTGAGTAAGAGGAGAATTCCCGGGAGCCCGGCCACTCCGAATGGATGTGACCAGATTTAACAAAAAAAAAAAAAAAAAAAAAAAAGAAAAAAAAACGGAAAGGAAAAAGAAAACAGATGTGTTTTCTGAAAGTGAAAGCGGAGGGAAAGATGCACATGGTCCTGCGGGAGCGAAACCCGGCGCTCGCTCCCCGCCGAGGCAGGGCCGGGCACAGCGAACTGCGAGCCCGGGCCGAGCGGGACGGGCCCCCGTGGGGACGGGCGGCCAGCACCGGCGGGACGCGCCCGTTCCAGGCCCTTTCGGAGGTGGAAGGAAACAAAACGCACTTACGGTTCGCGGAGAACAAGCGGAGAACCGCGGCGAGCCGGGGCACCCGCCGGCCCCAGCGCCGGGGGAGCCGCGGTCCCCGAGAGCCGCCCGAGCAGCGCCCCGAGCAGCGCCCGCCGAGCCCCCGGGCCGGGCCGGACCCGCTGCCCCCGGGGCGGCCCCGAGCAGCGGCAGCGCCGCCGCCGCGCTCCGTCTTCGCCCTCTGCACGCCCGGCAGGTCCCGGGAGCCGAGAACTGGGACTTTGTAGGCCAGTTGAAGACACGAACCTCTCATCTCGCCCGCAAAGACCCAGCCCTCAGCTCGCCCATCAGGCGCGGGCGGCCACTGCACATGGCTATCTTTAACTGAGCCCCTTTCTCTGGCCGGTGCCCGCCGCCAGCGCAGAGCCCCCGCCCCGGGGCCACCGGGGGACCTCGCCGGAGCGGGGCCGTCCCCCCCGGCCGGGGAAGGCACGACCCGCGCCGCCCCCTCCCCGAACTTGCGAGCCGGCCCGGCCCCGCTCCCGCAGCCGCCCCGGACCCAGCCCCGCACCTCGGGCCGGGCCCCGACGCCCATCGTGACTCGGCACCGCCGATCCGATCCCCCCGCTCCTGCGGGAACTTCGTGCGCGGGGAGAGCGGAGCGAATACACCAAACGGACAGAAAATTCCGAGCCCCCTCCGTTACCTGCTCTGAGTGAGGGGGGGACACGGGAACGGGGCTCGGGGGGCCCTGCGGCCGCTTCCCCGCCCAGAGCCGCAGGTCCTCAGGATTCCGCACGGGAAGGGCTCGGGCTGAGCCACAGCCGAGCGGGGAGCGGCGGCGGGCGGGCGGCCGCGCTCTCCTCGCCTGCCTCCCGCAGCCCAGCGGCTCGCAGATGGGTATTTGAACCCATATTGATCACGGTGGGATTTTTCTACCCTTCCTCTTTGCCCTCGCAAAAGGCAAAATTAAAAAAAAAAAAAAAAAGGAAAAAAAAAAAGTGTTGCCACAAGGGACGTTGCAACATTTCTCTCGGCTTTTCAAGCGCTGCATTTGCCCCGGCGAGATTGAAGTGTCCCGACAAAAGAGCAGCAGAGGAGAAGTAGGGGAAAGAGGGGGGGGAAAAAATCAAAACCACCCAAAAAGCAGAAGGAAAAAAAAAATAAAAAAAAGCCAAAATCCAACACCCAAAGCCATCAAACCGGAGAGAGACGAGCTGCTCCGCGCAGCGCTGCGGTCCCGGGCGGCGGGGCTCCCGTCCGGCACGGACACGCGTCCCTCAAAAGTTCGCTCCACGTGTTGCGGCCGCGTCCCGGCAGGGTCGGCGCGGCCCCGCGCACCGGGGCGGTGCGGGCTCGCCCCGCCGCTCCCGCGCCGTTTAAGGAAGCGGCCAGTCCCCACCCCTGCGCCGGGCAGCTCCCGCCGCAGCCCGGCCCGGCGGCTCCGGCGGCTGAGCCGGGCT
>JAYRBT010000043.1:4053855-4082945 GCA_036023395.1 Myiotriccus ornatus
GGCGCGCCCGGGGGCGCTGCCGGCGGCGGGAGGGGGCGGGCATCGGGCGGGAAGGGGGCGGGAGGTACGGGGCGGAGCGGCCGCGCCGTGCGGGGGGGAGGCCGCGGGGCCGCCCCGCGGGGGCTGCCGCGGGCACGGGCGGGGCGGGGCCCTCACCGTGTGCCCGCACCGCGTCCCGCCCGCCGGGATCGGCCGCCCCCTGCCCCGTCGCCCCTTCCCCGAGCGCTGCTGCTCCCGCACCGCGGAATCACCGGGGAAGGGTCGCTGTCCTTTCTCCCGGCGGAGTAACGCGGGGCGTCCCTGCAGGAACACGGGGGCTGCCTCGGGAAAACAGAGGGTGCTCGGTGTGAGAAAAGCACTGCCAAGCTCACACCTCCGGCACGGTCGCTCGCCAGCTCCCGGTTTGGGGCGTCGGGAGGGTCCCCCCGAGGGCAGGAGCCGAGTGGGGTCGGACACAGCCCCTCGCAGGGCCCGGCACATCGTTGGATGCTGGGGACTGTCCCGGACCCTCCCGTCTCTTCCCTGTGAGCCAAGCAGCAGCGTTTCCCCCCCTTTCCCTTGGGACAGCATCAGGCAATCTAATATGCTTTGTGTCAGGAAGTGTTTCCTGATATTCAAACTGAATTTTCACGTTTTACTTCAATCCCATTATCTTCTGTTTACACAGTCAAATCATAATAGCATAAATCATAAATACAATACTGCATTATTAATATTTCCTCCTTTGGGTTTCCAGCTACCAAATATTTAGTCTTATGGCTAACGCTTGTTTAAAACCCAAGAAATGAATCAGCTCTCATTTTTATCACCACTAGCTGAGGGAAGAATTTGAAGGTTGTGGTTTTGAACCATTATTTAGCTTTGCATTGAAATTTTTCATCCTAGCTTCTGGTTTTCAACCAGTGCTGGGCAGCAGAAAGTAATCTGCTATTTTTTAGCTTACATGTTCGACCTGAAAAACCCAAACCGAACCAACCAACCAAAGAGGGGAAAAAACCCCAAACCAGGCACAGTTAGAACCTACTACCAATCTGACATAATAGAATCCCTATTGTTACTTTATACTATGAATTTGTAACCAGGCCCCACTGCCTGTCAAATCAGATCCGAGTTACACAACCTTTATTACAGGAATGCATCCTGTGTTTGCAATGTTCTCGCTGCTCAAATAAACCAACCACGTGAGGTCTGAGCAGCTCATTCCAAAGAGGAAAAGTTGCTTTCCTCAGGGTCCCATTTTAAGGTGTTTGTACAAATATTGCACTGAATCTATCCCAGCCTGTCTCTACTGCTATGGTTTGCTTTTTTGAGGCTACAGTTGCTTGGGAACTCAGCACCCCAGCGACACCCAGAGCCCCAAAAAAAGCAGGATGGCAGGAGGTGCTGGGGTTGCAGAACTCGCAGCTGTTTTTCAGCCACGTCCTGCCCCCTCCATGGCCCTGGACTTTGCATTTCAGGTGGTGGGTGTTTGACCACATCCCTGGGCACAGCACAGTCCTGGCAGTGCTCCTACTCCCTCGTCAGCTCTGGCGGAGCAATGGGAAGAGCCTGGCTGTTTTCTGCTGCCCCCACTGCCCAGCCCTGCTTCTCCCTGGCATGGGGCAAGTGGGGGGGGGGATTCACCTTTAATCCACACTTACATAGTATTTCCATGAATGAAAAGAAACTCCTCTGCTCCTGTCCCCCAATTCATTGTTCTGCACAGCCAGAGCTCATCTTCTCAGACCACACTTTGATCCAAGAGGCTGCAGGACAGCCTTTGTCAGGTGTTGTTTCACTTGTCACATGGGACAAGTGCTCAGGCAGACCAGAGGATTCCTGAGGGCCTGAGAGCAGCTTTGCCTGGTGACTGTTCAGGTTTTAAATAAAAGCCTGAGCACATTAAGAAAAGCCACAGAGACAGTGTTTCATAAAACACCACCAGCACTTTGCTCCAGTACAACAGGGAGAGAGCGAGGGCAGCCTTTCAGCAGCTGAATTCCATCTACCTCAGTTGGTGCCACAGCCCAGCTCCTCTGCCTTTTCAGAAACAGTCTGTACTCTGAGTCATAAACCCCATGTTACACACTATTGCCTCAAAATGCAAACTGCCTTGTCAGTCAGTGAGCTCAGGCACAAAGATCTCGGTGTGAGGGAAACGAGTACGGTGCCAGAGGACATGCTGACATATTATCATTGCAAAGTTGCTTTAAAATCACCATTAACCCAAATAGTTATGGTTATACATCTGGGACAGTCTTCAATTTACTAGTCATATGCTCTAACCTCTTTTTTTGCATCCAAAAAGCAGTTGGCTCCGAGGACAAATTTCACCCGAGTTATGCAAGCTAGGAGAGTCCTTGCTGCATTGCATGGGTCAGTAGACATTTAGAGTGGAGTCACACATCCCAGTTTGCCCTCAGAGATTCAGGAAAGCGTTGAAACATGGGCCATGAAGAGTAGTGAACAGAGCAAGGGAAAACACTGAAGTCATGGCTTTGAGACTGCTTTGCTGAACAAAACGTGTCAGCCAAGACAACATGAGGAGATCAGAGCCTGCTGACAGACTACAGGAGTTGGACAATGTACTCACTCGGTGCTCACATGAGATGTATTTCCTCTTTGTAACAGCTCTCCTTGTCACTGTCCAAGTTCTCAGGAGTCTGAACTCCTGCAATCTATTTCCTACTCTGCTACTGCCTCATTTAACCTGTCTGCCCTCAAACCCTCTTTCCCTCCTCCCTTCTCCCAAAAGATAGGAACAAGATAAGAATCACCTCCCAGGAGTTCTGAGCTTCTGAAGTTCCTGCTTGTGAAATGACCCAAGGGTTGTGGCTCTCCCCAGCCCAGTAAAAACATGTAAAAACAGCATAATTTTTTAGAAACTATTACGGACTTTGTGGTACACAGTGTTGACGATTCCTATCCCCAGAGTAACAGGTGATTTTCTTTCCCACTGTGCCTTTCTTGTGTACCAGTGTGTAACTGATCTGGAAGTAGGTCAGTAGTACCTCATGTTAGCCTGAGGTGCTGAGATTTAGGAACAAAACTTCTCCCTGTCTCTCTGGTGAAGTAGTTTAGCATACACAGTAGGGAGTTTTCTTCAAGCCTGCAGTTATAAATCTGAATATCCAACATCTCATTGCTGGGAGGAATCTGGGAATGGGAAAGCCTGAGAAGATAACACGCAGGTATGTTGCTCCATGTATTATTTATACACTATCGTTGCTCTGATTCCCCAAATATCTGTACCCACTGTGAGAAAAGCTGCCCCACAGCCACACGGGGTGATACTGTAAAAGACACATACCAGGTTTAGAGACTCTCTGACACGCAGACCAAAGTTGTTTGGTACGCTATGATCCCTTGAAGATCATCAAAATGTTTTAGAAGGAAAAAATTCGCCCTGCAAGGCTTGAACTGATTAGTGAAGCCTTTTCAAAATTCCCTTTCCCCCTCTCCTTTGCTCCCAGCCCAGCTGGAAGCAGAGATCTTACTACCTTAGACTCCACTTTCTATTTTAAATAATATACCACAGGCTCAGTTCTCTGGCTCTACACCCCTCACCATCTTTCACACAGGCGCAAAACAGTCACATTTTTTTTACATCAAGGGCACGGACGACACCCAACGGAGCAGCAGATTTTCAGGAGCCAAACTTCAAACCCAGTAAAGCCGCTGTGGAAACACATCCCTGAGCCACCTGCACCCTGTGGCTGTGTCAGTGTGGGCTTTGCTGGTGCTCCCAGGACAGCCTCGATGGTTTCCTCCAACACAGTGCCTGGCAGGTAGGAGAAGGCAGGGAGCTGCACAGGGCTGCTTGAGGAGACGCTTCGCCCCTGGACTGTCCCAGCACACAACGAAACTCCCTCCCCTCACTCCACAGAGGCTCTTGCAAAAAGCAGTCTTGAACCCACACTGCTCCCTCACTTATTTTTTTAACTCCAGCAGTTAAAATACAGTGCAGAGAAGAGGCCAGTGGGTCTGGCAGCAAAAACAGAAGATAAAAATTTAAAAATAATTAAAAAAAAATTACCTCAGAGTGTTGGTCGAGCGGGCCCCAGTGTGTCCTCCAGCATCCCGCCTCACGCAGAGCCTGTTCTGCTGGGAATGGGGACGTGGTGAGTCGTGGCCTGAGCCCTCACCAGGCTGAGGGGCTCCTTTGGTCTCCACTCATGGTGCCAGTGACAGGTCCCAGCTCCCAGAACATAGCCCAAGGTGTCCTAGCACCGCCCTGGCCCCTCATGGACAATCCTTGCTGTCCTGCTCCCAGGACGGCCCCTCCAGGCACAGGTGCCTCTGTTTTAACTGTGAATGTCCCCTCCTACACAGGCCATGGGGTGGCCACTGCTGGCCATGTGAGGTCGGACCAGATTCCTCCGGGACAAGGCTCCAGGCTGTGCCCTCCCCGGGGCAGGGAGCTGCCCCTCCAGGCAGGAGTCACAGCACGAGCTCATCAGCCCCACGGGTCAGCAAATACAGATTAAAAAGCTGGCTCCAAATCCTGCAAACAGCTCACAGCTGGAGTTCCCATCAGCAGAGGAGGGGAGAGATTAATGGGTCGGTCCCATGCAAAGCTTTGGCCTTACATGTCCCACACAGCTCTTGGAGGTTTTATGGCTGTCAGGTAAGGCATGTGCTGAGCAAACTCCTTCCCTAGTGCCATCCTGGAGTTCCCTCATAACTCAGCCAAAGATAAGGAAGCTGGTGTTTGGGCAGGTGAGAGCAGAGCTGGGCAGTCCTCCTTCAAATGAAGCACAGAAATAGAGGTGGACCAGGAAGGAAGGTAAGGAGGGACATCAAATCAGTCATCCATCACAGACAACGTTTTAGTCATGCAGGGAAAGCAAGTAATTTATTTACGTGTCTTGATTGTACATTACAGCTACCTGAAGGATCCATATCAGCAAGGACAGCTTTATTGTCCCTAGTAAGTATTTCAAGCAAATACAAAGAAAATAGTGTAAATGGCACATTGCAACGGTACTAACATCACTTCCTGGGTGGTGTAAACTACAGAACGAGTTAAAAATAGTCATATGCCACTTCTGCTGGCTGCTTATTTTCCAGTAACAATGGAACAAGCGGACTTTGCTCATTTTCATACTAAGCAGCCTTTAAAGTAAAAAAATAAAACCACCTCATTGCTCCTAAGGCAGCTTTATATTCTGTCAAATTGGTGCCAAATTCAGTCAAAGAACTTCTGCTCCACGAGAGCAGAGCATACTATTTTATAGATAAAATCCTCTGTGTTTTGTAAGATTTAGGGGATACGGATGATTTCTTCCTTGTGAACTTAGAATAGTTTATTATCTCACTGTGACTGGGGGCTGGTGAGTGGGGTTCTGATAAACCACAAGATGTGAGGGAACAGTTTGAGGATCTCACCAGATGAGGGGGTCAACACTCCAGAAATGAAACTGTCAGCTCGAGAAGAGGCTGGTGGGAGGGAAGGACACTTCTAGGACCAGATTCCCAGTTGCCAGTTACAACAGACATCCAGTCTCACAACACATCCATTCAGCTTCCCAAATGCTGCAGGAGAGCGCTGTGCTACGAACCCCACGGGAAGGAGTTTATTCAGCATTTGCCCAAATGTGAAAAGCGAGACACCCAGTTTCTCACACCTGCAAGAGGAAGATCTCCAGTCATGCAGATCCAGGGTCTGTCCTCGGGAAACGCTGCCACAGAAGCCAGGGAGGGAAGAGAAGGAATAATTTAAAGCATTTGAGGCACTCCAAGACAGCGAGTCTATGAATTGGTAATGCTATTTCTCTTTCCATTTCAATGGGCAAAATAAATCACTTGCCCAATCCCACAAAAATAATCCCAGAACTGAAGTTAACCTGAAATGGGCAATGTGTTCAAATGAGGTTTTGGTCTGGTGTCCATTTCAAGTATGAAAAGAAACAAATTGGCTTTAATGGAAATAAAAACTATAATTGCCAAGTCAGGACAATAACATTTAGTTAAGTGTTTTATTATTTTGAATTAACTGAAGCCAACAAGTGGATAGAATTGGTCTCATAACGATACCAGAACAATAAATCTGCAAGTGTGTGTGTGAAACATTGCCTTACAAAAGAGACCAGCCATCTGACACAACATTTCTAAAAGAAGACAAAGAACTGCTAATTATGTTAATTTTCATTTGCTACGTAATTTAGACCATGATCTAGTGCTTCTAAAAAAACCTGTACAAAATGAGTATTTTTTACATCTCAGAGGCACATGAATACAAATCTGATCTAGTTCATATATACACATGTACATTACAAGAAACCAGATGATCAAATGAAAGGAGTGTATATAAAAAGTGCCCGAAACAGGTGATAAAATGTAAAAATAAAATGTATCCTCACAACAGAGAAGTAAAAGGCACAAGTACTAAAATATGTAACCATGCAAAAAATGTGGGTAGTCTGTGCAACGAAATAAAACAAATGGCTCTCACAACTGATTTTACAGTAATTCTCAGAATGTCTCAGTATTTAAACATAACATCAGTGCAACATTTACTGCCCTGTAGCAGGTTCACAAGACATGAAATTCTTGGTTCCTCTTCTGGCATCCTTTCCCTAAAGCCAGAATAAATTAGCTACGGATAAGGTATTAAACAAAATAGGGCTGGTGTTGGGTAGTGTAAGATCCCTTGCGTGGAGGAGTAACTGCACCCTCCTGCCCCCCTTACCCTCTGCACGCTGTGTGTCCCAGCAGAGTCCCCTGCCCCTCGATGGGCACAGCAGCTCTGAGGGCTTTGCCAGGGCCAGTGTCACTGCTGAGAACAGGGGGGTGAAAGCTACAGCTCACACGTCACAGCTGCACCACTAACAGCACCTACACTGACCAGAAATACAGATTCTAGGGGTAGGTGTCCAAATTACACCATAGAAGCCCATGTTTGTTACTGTGTGTTTTCGTTAGGTTTAAAGTTTAAGTCAAAAGTAACCCCTCTGTGTCTGTTTGAACAGGTACTACTCTTGCAGCTGAAACAAAACCCCCAGACCTAATTCAGTGAGCTAAACCCATCACATCCAGAACAGCACGCAGCACTGTCAGCTGGCTCCACACTGTGGCAAACCCTGGTACCGTGGCCCTGGCTGCAGATGTTCCTACCTGCTTGCATACTGTGAGAATCAGCTACAGCGTTTTGTACATGGAACACAACCAGTTTTCATGACCACACAAAAGGCAGGGACAGGACTGGCCTGGTATAAAGACAAGGCAGAAATTCTTGTCTTGGTAGCTAAAGCCATACTGAAGCCGAGAAATGTTGAATTTGTCCCATCCATCTGCTCCCAGTGCTGCCCCAAGGGACACAGCCACTCTGACAGTGGGCACAGTGGTTGGGGACAAGACCAAGAGGGTAAATGTCAACAGAACAAACACTGGGGAAGAATCCCAGAAAGAAACAACTCTCTAGCACGTCGGAGCAACTCCCAGTGCATTATGCAGGATGACAGGATTCAGACCTAACGCCTACTGCAATCCTTCTCAATATCTAAAGGTGTATACAGAGTTTCATTAAATAGAAACCCACACCAGGAACTGCTCAGTTAAAGTTTGAGTCAAGTTTTCACTTAAATCAATATAAGCCAAGCCACTGATTTGGCAAGTGTTTGATCAGCTGCTACTTCCTTCCTTCCTTCCTTGGAAAAAAAATCCCTCAGACCACATCATGCAGTATTTGTTTTAAGAGAAAACCACTGTGTATTCACTGCCATCAAAGAAGGAAAAAACTTATTCTTTTATTTGTAAATTCTAGTTCTTAGACTCATCACATGTCACCAGCACTACGATGCAGAGTGCTTGGTGTAACAGCCCCAAGTGTGTGTTTATGTATCAGCTTCCAAGCCCTCATTTACAAACCAGATGAGGGAGCCTAAACACTGCAGCTCTAGATCCTCTCTGCAGAGCAACGCAGTTCTACCAAAGTAAATGGAGCACTGCTGCACTCAGACAGCAAAATATTTGTTGGTACACATATCTTTGAGAATTAATAAGCCCTACTGAGCTGGCTGAGAAACATCTGAATTTGTCCCAAAGACCATGAAAGGAAAGTTGGCAGGAAAAGTGCACGGGATGGTTTTGTTTTTGGTTTTTTTTTTTGAGGCTTGCTACAAATTTGCATATTAAAAATTCCTTAAAAATAGAGAGGATGGTTACAGTTTGTCACTGTTGCACTTCAAAATAAGACAAATTCTTGAAGAGTTTGAGTCTTTAATAGAAATTATTTAAAAAGCTAAAAAATCTTTTGATGTCAAAGCAGTTTTGAATCAGCATCACTCTGAAATCAAAACTAGGCAACAGCAGAAGACTGAAGTCTGGAGGGAAGCAACCAATACCAGAAAAGTCTCGAGAGACTAATTTCAGGTACTCTCAAGTGCAAGTTTTGGAAGAGGTAATTTTTCTGTGTGTGGGACTGCCCTGACCAAGGGCAGCTTCCAGCCAAAAGCCACTGGCACAGAAATACCTGCAGTGGTTTGCAACTGGTCTGACCAGAGTATCACTTAGCTTTTGAGAATCTAAGGTTGAATGAGCTAAGGAACAGATCAGGATTCAGAACCTGGGATTGTGTTTGCATTCCCCAGGGGTTAAGTGAGAAGCAGGGGGCTGACACAGGAATGTTTGCTGCATTTGTGTATTGCCAGAACAGGGTGATACTGCAGTTCTGTGTTTGAAGCTATTCACCCAGGGAAGTGAGGCCCTTGTTCCACCAACATTAACACTGACAGAGGCAGGCTGTACTCCCCCAGCTGTCCTGAGCACAAAGGCAGCCCAGCAAAGAAGTCAAACTTATCAGAGAACAGACACCCAAACCGGTGCCTCCCCATTGCCACATCTGCTGTCTGTTCTGCCAAAGTGTCTGTCTGACACCTGATCAAAGTATGCACTCTCTGCACTGCCAGCATCAGATTCCTCCCTGCCCCAGTGACCCAGCAAGTGATCCCTTATTACCAAGTTACCTGCTTGCCATAAAATGTGATGACTTCTTTTCTGGGATTGAACTACCTTCCAGGGCTTGAACTGCAAGACAGGTTGGTCTAATACCTGTAGTTACTCAGTCTAAGAATGCAATTGCTAATTATTATTTTTACAGGTGGATACCTTAGAGGAAAATCTGCCAGTGAAATGCCTCTTCCACCTCCAACTCACATTGTCTGTCAAACATAGCAGGTATCTGGATACGTATTTCAACAGTACCAGGCAGCAGTACCACACCAAGGGCCCCACAGGAGCAGAAGGGTGACTCCTTTACACAATAAAACAAAGCTACAAACACCACAAACATGGTGGTAAGACAACTCTTCAAATGCAAACAGTGGGGCAAGGAAGAGCTTCTAAATACTGACACACTTGGGTACAGAGCTGAGGAAGAAGTCCTGTGAGATTTTAGAAAATCCACTGCTGGGAGTATCCCTTTCAGGATTTCAGCCAGATTCAGTGACTATTTGTCACTAGTAGTGACTATTCACCTCTTACATATAATTACCTTCACAAGAACTTGGCTACCACTACAGTCATGTCTTCTGTTCGTGTCCATGGGCTCTGTGGTCTCAGTGAAGTAAGCCAGGCTCTGCTTTCAGTGAATCAGTCCTCAACATTTGCTGATGTTCCACCCTAGTGGGAATGGGTTTTAGATTATTAAACTTTTGAAGCCAAGTCTAGTTTACTTAGAAAATAATCAGGGAAAAACGTTCTGTCACCAGTCTAAGCTGCAACAGCTTCACTCACATTTAAATCCACTGCATGAGAGCAGGACAGCAGCGTAACCCTCCAAACACAGGCAGCTCCAGCACCAGGGCTGCTGGTCACCCAGCCCTGCTTGTCACAGCAGGTGAGCAACAGCCACCTGACCATGTGGAGGAGTCCTCTGTGGCCTATACAGAGAGTAAAGTCCCTGGCACAGCCCACAGACAGCACCAGGCAGAGGGAAATGGCATCACTGAAGTGCAGGTGAGGAGTCCTGCAGGCAGGTAGCACCAAGTGGCTTAACTGTTCCTCTCCTACCTTCTGGGTGGCACATGGACAAGCAGCAGCAGAAAGGTGCCTGTGTGGGGTTTCCATGGTGTTCCACCTGCTTCTCCACAAGCAGAAGCTGCTGCAATGTAGCACAAGACATTTTACACCATTCCCAGGTGGATCCCTTCCTCCAGATTACCCTAGAGCCTCAGGAGCCCAGCCCTGAGACATCCCTGTTTAAACCACACAGTACCATTTCTCCTGCAGACACCTTTGTGTGGGGTGTTGTGTCCCACAGTCCTTCCTCTGGTCCCTTCTCTCTTTCCAGTTACTTTACATCTGCCTAATGCAGATACATAGAAACAAACTGTTTTTATCTTCTTGCCTTCAAGAAAGCCTGATTCCAGCACATCCCCTGCTTCCCATCACTCCAGTAACACATCACTGAAGGCAAGAGCACAGAGATTGCAGAAAAATATATATATATTTACATCCATAACTGAATACAGTTTTACGTATTCAAATTCAGGAAAAAATGCATCACATATACACACCAAGATACATCGAGAGAATACTAAGGGCAAGACACTGCCAACAGCAAGAAATACACAGAAAAGCACAGTCATTGCTACTGTAACATCCTTCTGGGGAGTGTATTCAAGAGAGGAAACATCTCTACGCACTGGGGAAAGCCAGACACCCGGGCCTATTTTTCTGTGCCAGTTCGTGTGAATCAAAAAAGTGTGAAACTTTTACTTTAAAAAAAAGTGCATGGAATAAAATTTGTTTTTAGCATTCAACTACCCAAACAATTCCATAAGCTACATTATTAATTAAAAAGGTCCTAGCCCTACAGTACGCAGATCCAGCTCCGGAGAACACAGGCACATGTTGAAGTCATCCCTATTTAAGGCAGCATTTAAGCATAAACTCAACTTTAAAGCTTATGTTCTGTCGCACTGACTTCTCTGAGCAGTCTCAGTACACACTTAAAAGTTAAGCACCTGCACAACTGCTCATCTAAGCGAGGATGTGTTCCCTATTCAGAGCTTTAGATATGCACGTGTGTGCTCAGTCTGGACTGGTAACTCCTGCAAGACCAAGTTCCTTCTTTTTCCTGCCCTACAGGTAAAAGCCACTCCACACCAGACTGCTCTTCATGGCTGTGTGGATCCTCTCCACAGCCTGCCCAAAAAAAGGTCATTCTCGAAGGAGTGCAGCTATATGGGCTGGAAAAGCAACTCAGCACGTGATGTCAAGGGCTGCTCCTCCTCCTCCCCTGAAGTGAAGATATTTCATGCTTTTTTTTTTTTTTTGGTAAGAACTGGAATGTGTTCCTTCAGTGAAATCTTTAAAATCAGGGCGAGGGGAAGGGGCAGGATCCCAGAACTCATCTTAATGGCCCACGATATAACCCCTGAAAATAGGGGAACAGATTGGAAGAGCTCATCGCCTCAGTGCTACAGGGACGCCCCTGGCACAACAAACACACATGCGCACACGCCGAGGAGCAGCTGGCTCAGAGCACCCCCCAGCAGGCTCCAAAGTGACCTCACATCAAAAGCACTTTGTGCTGACAGTGGCAAACAAGTGGATGGTGATTTTTCACAAATAGCAACAATTTTGCGGTGTCTTCCTCTTCTTCCCGTTTACTTCGTGTCTTTTCCCAAAGTTTGTTTTTTGTTGTGTGGTTTGTTTTTTTTTTTTTAACCCAATGTGTGGTTGAACTACTAAAACTTAATCAAATAGTAAATTACACAGTCAGCACCAGTCAGGAACTGAACCTGGGTATGTCAATTGGTTTGTGGTACCCAAATTCCTGGAAGAACGAAGAAAAAGATTCTTGCTCCTAAAGTTAGGGCCACATCCATATGTTTCCATTGTCTTTTTTACCTTTACAACTAGAGGTAGAGTCATTTTGTCCAGTATCTAAAACAGCATGATCCAGTTATAATGTTATTACATTACTATACAGTATCCATCTTATCACAGGTATTGAAAGTGCATGGAAAAAGTCTAACCAAGCCAATTCAATGACAAATAACAGTGTACCAAACATCATATAAACACACTCGCGCACCCACACTCACACGTAGTGTATATATATATTTATAGATTAATTTACAGTATCAGAGTGTTGTTTAGATCCAGTGGCATGTGCAGAAATATCAGGCAGTTGCTCCTTTTCCTTCTCCTATTCTCTTCAATTCTTTATTTCCAAGATGGACGGGTTGTGGTCCAGGATTGCCAGAATGATCTTGTCCATATACTGTCGCAATCTGTAGTTTATCTCTTCCTGCTCTTTGAGGGCTTCCATGAGCTGAAACACAACATTTCCAAGTAACTCTTGAAATATTCTCACTAATTTACCACTACCTAGATTTCTGAGAGGTCAAAGGTCCCTCAACCTCTCCAAAGATGAAGACTGCTTTGCTTTTTACCTAAAGCTCACGTTATCTGTGTGTCCATTTTCATTAGCCTTCACATAGGTACTACCCTAAATCTGCAGTTTCTTACCTTTGTTTTATTAGACAGGAAAAATGGTGCAATGGGAACAGTTTATGGAGGTTGTGAGGTTTTACTGAGCCTGGGCCACAGCTGTCAGGCACTTCCCTCCTTTAAAGGGGGAGTGCTGGGCTCCCTTGCATGAGCCAGAGTCATGAGATAGAGGGAGAAAGTCAGATTTTTCTTGACAATTGCAAAAGCCCAATTTGCTTTTACCTAATTAGAGATCAATAATTAAACAGCCTTCCTTCACAGAGCTCTGGTTCAGCAAGAAACTCAAGTATGCACTTCAGTTCAAGGGCCTGCCCAGGAGCTAAAAGGCTGGCAGGTCATTCCAGTACAGACTGGGTAAAAGGCCTGTCCCAGGACTCCTCTTGATGAAGAAATGGGCAATTCTGTCTGGGAGAAACAGAGTATAAAGGGCAGACAATTCCTTTTAATCTTCTTCCCTGGGAGCTCTTACAGATCCATGGGCCTGATCTCACCTGAATCTGTCCTGGAGCTCAGAGGAAGCTGCATCAGCTGGACTCAGCCCATGCAAACAGGCCTCCCATAATATCTTCCAAAGCATTAGCAGACTATGACTTGCAAGCTACTTACTTTCTCCAAGAATCCAGCTCTGCTACAAGGGAATACAGGCAATATATAGCTCAAATTTAGATCTAAGTTACTGAAGTAACGTAGAACAGAAAGTAAAAATTTAACTAACTACCTATGGTCATTTCTGTATGAAACTAATGTCATGCTATCACAACACCCTCAAATTGTAAAGCAGTTCACTGAGAGTGTAATAATTCCATTTTTTTGAGAGAGAGAAATGGGAGAGTTATAACACTCCTGAACTCCTACCAAAGCAGAATTTCTGCTGTTCATTTGTCAACTTCAGACAGTTCAACCTTGACAGTTAATTACACTGAAAAATGCTTATTCTTGGATGTAGTACCTGATTAAAAAAGCACATTACCTCATCTCTTGATGCAGAATCAATTTCAGCAGCCAGTGACTGGGCTTTTGTTTGCGTTGCAAAGAGATTTTTAGCTTCATAAAGACTGAGGCTCAGGATCTGTCCATTCAGGTCATCGTTTTGGTCACGAAGTTTCTGATTCTCCTGTTTGAGGAGGGTGAAAAGACAAATTGCTTTCAAGTTCTTCCTACAAGGTTTCATTAAAAATAAGTACCATTTTAACAACACAGGTAATTTGGGTGACACGTGGTGAGGCTGCAAGTGAACAGCAGCTCTCTTACCTCCTGTGACAAGTCCTCCCTGCTGGATCACAGGGCACAATTTACAGTACTGGCGCAAAGAAGTCCTACACATATGCAATGTGTGTCTCATGCTTGTGACAAAGGGGGGACAAAATCTCAAGGCAGCGTGCCAGGGGTTGCAGTTGTAGGCATTCTTTCAAGGCAGCCCCATACATTTTCATGTGGATCAAGAGGCCTTTTTCGCTCACCTGCTTCAGCCGCTTGATTTCATGCTCCATCTCCACCTCCCTGGTCTTGGCGTTGAACTCACTCACGCTGGACGAGGAGCTTCTCCCACGCCCAGGACGTTCACATTCCAGCTTGTACAGCTGCAGGTGCTCCAGTTCCTTCCGCAGGTCTTCGATGAGCTGTGGGCACGCAAGGAGGTCGTGTGTCTCCAGCACAGCCCTGCACAACCAGCCCCCCCCCGCCGCAAGATCTCAAAGAGTTGTAAACCCTTTGGGTCAGGGATGGACATTTATGTTCTTGCAGCGTTCATCACCCTATGGGCACCCCTCCCATAGAGATACAATCCAGCAGGACATTCCCTGGGTGTGCTATTCTCAGTGCTCACCCCGTCTGCCCATTCTTTTTCAGATGGGTTTCCATGCAGGTCAGAAGAGATTACCTGGCCTTACATCCCTCTTCACACCTACCTCCTGTGTGGCTTCCCTCTCCTTGTTGAATTCCAGCCTGTTCTGCCGCAGCTTGTCCATCATTCTCTTGTACAAATCCATCTCATCCTTCAGTCGCAGGCTCGTGTCTTCCAACCTGTCTGACATGCGCTGCCTTTCCTACGATAAACGGGGAACTTCACAACCAGCTCGCTGAGTTTTACAGCATGAACCTACAGGCACAGCTGGTCATAAGCTGGCTTGTGTCTTGGGGCATTCCTGCCTCTAAATGTTCCGACTCCATTGATAGTTTTAAGGAAGAAAAATTAAAGGTGGCGGGCCAAGCACTGTATGAGTTTTGCTCTTACACAAATGAAATTGCTGTTAAATTGCTCAAGCACTCAGGGGGGTTTCGTTACCTCATCCAATCTCTCCGTCTGGGATTTCAGCCGTGTGACAGTGCTTTTCAGGTCACCATTTTCTTCTTCCAGTTGCTGAACCCTGTGTTAATAACAAAAACCTTACAGCAAATACCTCTTCAAGATTGCAGACATGCAAAACAGCGTGCTCTAAAAAGCCATTTCACTTGCACTTGAGTGGAAAGATTTTCTTGTCTGGTCTTTCTATCTTAGCCCTTTTTAGCACGAGCTTTTTGATAGTTTGTTTTTAGGGCCCAAAACGCCACACTGACCCCCTCAGATTCTTGTGCTCCTAAAAACAGGTATCTGAAAAAAAATAAATTAAGACGGAAGAAACAAATGTTTGCTACAGCTGGCCACAATTCCCTCCTTGAATCCGTGCCAAATATCCAGCTAAGCTGCCTACATGGGCCATGTGGATTAAAGCATTAATGCAAGGCACCCTCCCAGCTTTTGGGCTTTAAGACACACAACTGCACAGCTACTCTACAGACCTGCCAACCTGCCACCATCTGTGCAGTGTCTGGTGGTGAACAGCCTGCATTTACATGCAAAGTAAAAACAAAGACAAGAGAACCTTGTGCTCTGTTCTGGGGGGCACCAAGGTGTTCGTTACCTTGTATTCAGCAGTTCAATTTCAGTGCCCTTCTCTTTTTCATACTTGCTGTAAGCTTCTCTGTGTCTCTTTATCTCGTCTTCCAGGGTCTGTTCTGCTGATGTTTCTTGGTCTTTCAATAGTTCCTCTAGTTCGTGAACTCTAAGGAAACCAGATCTCACTTCAGTAATCACTTTTCAAGTACTTAAAAAATAAGTGTGCAACTTCACTGCCTCCATCTTTCCTGCCCGTTCCTTTATTTCATTCTACTTCACCCTCTCTCTTGGCATTTAATCTCTCCCAGTATCTCTCCTGGTATTTAATCTACCCAAGATCCATTGAATTAAGTAGCATTGCTTCATCTATTATTTCTTCAATCTCAAGAAGCTGGGACTACGACCCAGCCTTCTGCTCTTGCTACATGCATGAAAAAAAACAAAAACCCCCAACCACCACAGTAACCTTGCTCTGTACAAGTCAGCAACATCTCTTCTAGAGACACCAGTTTGGAAGGCCTCTGCTTGCTGAAAGTTCAGCCTTACTCCACTTGACTTGTCAGATGAAGCCTTATTTCATCTGTCAGCACTAAGGAAGGGGACTTGGTCGTACTCTACAGGTAGGGGTGTTCCTCCCCCCCAGCTGTGTTGTGGTTTTGCTCTGACATGGTAAGGAGGGCTGGCTCTGTGCTCTGTTACCTGTGCACTAGCTGTGTGTTCTCTTGTTTCAGTTTGCTCTTCAGGTCACCGTTTGTCAGGCTGTCATTCTCCAGTTCCGTCACCTTCTTCTCTAGGTACGTTACCTGCAAGGGGAAGTGGAAAAAACTGAAGAGTTTGAATCTTTCTTCAAACACCCCTTCACTGTTCCTAACTGGCACTTAGCTATTCTACCCTTTTTAAAGGTGGCATATTTCTCTGAAGAGCCAGCAGTGAAATTAAGCTCCAAAAGTCTGGGTTGCCCAGACCCAGCATCTTCCTTGAAGGTGACCAATGCAAATACACCCCAAAGAAGTACTACCACAATGCCTGGATCTGTCCTTGCACAGCTCTTGCACTACTGTGAAACAGAGTCGTAGTATCAATGGAATGTCAAGGAAATTTTGAATGAGGCACTTCAGAACAGGGGTTACTGTGAGCAAGAGCTTTGTCCATTGATGCAGGTCCGCAGCAGGATCTGGCTGGGTGCATTCATCCCAAGGCACACAGCTTCTCACCTTCTCAGTGATATCATTGTCACAGGAGTCTATACTGTCTCTGAACAAGTCTTCTGTGCTGCCATTACTGCTGCTGAAGTTACTGTTGTGGAAGAGTTGTCTGAAAGATCAGAAGGATAATTATTTTGCTTGATGAGGGGGGAGGACAAAGAGTCTGGTTCAGACTTTGAACATCCAACGCTAAAATCTGTGCAATCATTTCAGTGACAATTACAACTGTTTAAACACAAGTCTTACAAGAGACTGGTAGCTAAATGAAGTCATACTGAGCACAGTCAATGACATTAGTTCTAGGGAGTGAGTTCTTTGTTGCCTTTGATAGGATCTGCCACCAGCATTAACATAGTTTAAAAAATACTTAGTCTTACTCACACTACGTACTGAATTGTATTTGTATTAATTTTTACAAGGTCACCACTGCACACTGGTTGGTGCAGTTAACCTAGAAGATTTCACAGAGTAAGAACTTAAATAAATATAAAAAAAGAAATCCCAAGCAGTTCCCACTGCAGAATAGTGTCAGAAATAGGTGACACTGGAGATTATCCAAAATGTTCTCGACACTTACAGCCCTCCCCAGCCCAGGGCTGGTTCATTCAGTCAAAGGAAGATGACAATGCTGTATGTCCTTTTTAAAGGGGTGCTCTTGCTTCCCTTTGCATTTTGGCAACAACAACAAGGCCCACATTATGAGGGTTAAAGAAGCAATACCTGGACTGAGGGAATAGCAGTATAAAGGAAGAAAGCTGGCAGACAAGGAAGCAACTATCTATGTTCTTAAGAGCTCTTTCCAGTTCAGGGGCCTGCTCCAAGCCAAGTATTGCCTTCTATATCCTTTAACATCCCTACCCAAACACAGGTTCCTTTCCTTGAAAAACTATCCTGGCACATTTTTGTTTTCCGAACTTATTCTTACTCTCTTCTCCCACTCCCACTTATGGAATTGTTACAACTGATTCCACAAGTATTCATAGAAAAGTTGAAGACTCTTACCTTCCAAAAGCTGTGCTTGATATTTTCCTGTTAGGGCTACATGGATACAGAATGAATGATATAGGAATTAAACACTTATTTGATTCAATTTTAATTGCATAATGAAATATAATATGGACTGTTTTAGCAAAGTCAAAACATGATTCTGTGAACAATGTTCTTTAACAACTTAACCAAAAGCTCCAGTTACTAACAATGCTAAGATGAGTGAAGCCACAAATTACTGTGATCATTAATAAGTCAATTTGCAAATACTGTTATGTTTAGCAGAGATTTGTCAGTGTAAATCAAAGCAGAACTAACATTAGAAACACCACAAAGGGACACCAAGTTAGTGATGGACATATATTCTGGATTTGCCAGTTTTTAGATGATCTTATAAACAGTTAGTTTGTCCTTCCCCGTAAAGCTTCCCAGTTCAGCACAGGAACTGAGCTGCTTCCCATTTTCACAGCTCCCTTCTGCAGCCAGGGAGTGGTATTATCCAAACAAAAGGTCCACACTGCAGACAACAGCACTAGAATCAGATCAAAATCTCCTGCTGCACCTCTCCATGAGAGGACGTCACATCTCAGTGTGCACAGACACAGCTCTTTGCCAGGGCACTGCTCTCTTCCAGCCAGGCATTCACAGCCACCCTCACCAAGTTCCCAGAGCCCTGGTGGGTCATGCTCTGGGTGCTGGCAGACCCCTGTCCGTGCCAAGTGCTACCCTGCCATGCCATCAAGAGTGCTCTGTCCCAAGGATTATGCCAACAGGCACGACTCACGTTCAGCTTCTAGGGGGAGCTAGAATCCCACCAAATAATTCCCTTCAAAAACCCTAGGGGATCGTTGGAAGCACTTTCCGAGTGCTCAGCACAGCTCAGAAGTGGATGGAGTGGCAGAGATGTAAGGAAATTTCCTTAACAGAAATGTAAGGGAAAATCTGAAACTGCAAAGAGCCCCAAAAGTAACTTCTGCCATAGGAATTTATCCTTTTTCCAAGTTCCCTTGAGGATAAAAAACCACAAACCATCCCACAGGAACAAAGTAAAGTACCTCTGCTGACTAGTAGCTTTAGGAGAGGTGTGGGTAAGGTTATTTGCATTAGCTAAGGATCTGCAGATCCCTCCTTCCCACCTGGAGAAAGCAGTGGTTAACTGTAGATCTGCACTAAGCAGCACAACAGATCTCACTTCCTGGGAAAAACTCCTGGAAATCTCTCTCTCACTCTGCAATCAAAGAGCTCATTGGTTAAAATAGTTGTGTTTACTAATGCTGTCTGCACCTTAAGTCAGAAAAATAATTACTAGCTAATGAAGAACAGCATTTTGATTCAGGCTAGATATCAAACTCTAAATTTCTTACTGTTTTTTAAGGACAACACACGTGTAAGACAGAATGTGACACAGGAAAGGAGAGGGCTCACTCTCCCTCTCCTCCTGCTTCTACCTGGTGCCATTTCCAGGGGGCAGTGCCAAAAGCAGTGCAATAGGCTGCTTACCTGTTTGCTTTCAAGTTTTTCAGCCTGGCTTCCAAATCGTTGAGGAGATTTATCTTTTTGCAGCACTGTGAGCAGTAAACATCCAGCAACTCGCTGTTATAAACATGCCTCATTTTGCGGGGGGTTTGGCCAGCACTGTTTGCGGGAAAGGAGAGATGTTACCGGCTGTAGTAACCAACTCACCCCTGGCTTTCCTCTTGACTGTGTGTCTGTGTGCCAGAATCACGGATGAGGGACTGGAAGAATCACCTCTAACCACAGTCATGTAATTCAGAGCTGATGATGGAGAGGTCTGGCCTTAGGGCAAGTCTACCTGTCTGAGCTGAGCCTTTCCAGAGGATGTGGTCTGGGTGTCAGTGGAAAGAACCAGTCTGGGTGACCACAAGAACAGCAAAAGGCACACAGAGTCCACTGGGATGCATGTGGCAAAGGCAGCTAGATCAGTGTGTTCCACCTCAGCAATGCCCTCCTCTCATCCTGCCCATCTTCCCATCAGAGCCTGGCATGCAAACTGAAGAGTCTCCTCTCCAAGAGAAAGACAGGAAGATGAGAAACAGAGTGGTTGGGTAAGAAGTCACACAAAGCCCCTCAGATGGTAGGATGAAAGGAACCCTGGAATGAGGAGGAAGGGAGAAGTGGACACAGCTCTAAAGAGGAGATAACAGTAGCTCTTGGCATGATAAAGAGAAAATAAAGTCAAATAAAAAAGAGCAATCATGGCATGAAGTGCACTGAGCCCCAGGAATGAGAATGGAAAGGGCTGCATAAACCCAAGGAAGGAGGGGGTGAAGGACACAAGCCATCCTTGTGAAGGGGCAGAGGAGAGGGGTGCTGGCTCTGCATGCAGGACAGAGGATTGCAGAAGTGCTGGAAACAGAGGGGAGCACGTGGGGGCTGCATGCAGAACAGAAGGATGCAGTGAGCTTGTCCTGTGTTAGCCATGAAGCACAAGACCTTCGTGTGCTATTGATCCAAGCAGGCAAATCCTAGAGAATCTCCATGCTCATCTCTTCCTGACCTTGCTCCCCCATTCCCTTGCCTGGGGAAGGGCTGTGAAATCTGGAACTGACTTGGGCACAGGACGTAAGAGCTGCAGAGACTGAGGTCACATGCAGGAAACCAGTGCAGTGCTGTGGCATTTCTAGCTCCTAACAGAGAGCAGCTACTTGCTTATGATAACCCCCTGTCCGTGGGCAGCACTTCCCCTCACAGGTCAGTGCTGAGGATCTGCAGTATCAGAACACTAAAGAGAAGCAGCTCTCCTGTAAGTCTTCTCTCCACTGCATCAGGTGCACAGTGCTAAGCTGGTTTCCACTGCAGCAGATCCCTTCCAGTACTAGCTCTGAACTGTGCAATATATTGTCTGCAATACAATGAAATCTCTAGAAGCAAAACAGCCCAGTTATTTCAACAGAACCCAGCAGAGGTTATCAGAAACAATATATTTGCTCAGCTCTTATTAAATGCAGTCTGTCAACTGGAGGGCAGAAAATGAAGTGATAACATTTTAAGGTGAGTCTGTGTAACCAGTGTAAACTCTGGTATGGTCAGAGAAGAATAAAAATGAGAAATTGTTTGTTAATGAATAAGGAGCAACCTGGAAGATACAGATGAGCCAAGGTCAGAGTAGGCGTTGGTTCTGGTCTCATCATCAGGGCAGGGGCTACTGGGAGTAAAATCCACATCATCTCCTTCCCCATAATCTTCAAACTGTTCTTCATTACTGATCAGAGAGGCGGTAGAGTAAGTGGAGAGGTCAGATGCTGCAGAAGGGTTGTGAGGACTTGACCTGAAACAAGAGGTCAAAACATCTCGAAGGCCGACTTTGATAGCACCTCAACTCACACGGAATCCTCCACCTTCACAGCCTGTCCCCTCACTGGAAGCTGCACCCCACTTACTGTGTGCCAAAACCCTAAAGTGCTAAATGCACCTCATGTGCAATGGACATGGTGCCTTGAAAGACACGAGCACGGGAATCTACAAACAAGCTACTTGTGATAGTAGCTTTGGATCAAGGTTTGGATCAACACAAACCATTTCACTTTAAAGAGCACACCCTGACGATCCTCAGTCACCATTTCCTCGTAGGGACTTCTGCTCTGAATGCAGGAACTGTGCAGACAGCTCCAAAATGCATGGGATAGTGAGAGGAACGTGTGTAAGACAGAGGCTGTTGCTGTATTCTGCAATCAGAGAGTTTTCCAGTAATCCCAATAAACGCTCTCCCACACCCCATGAGCTCCAGCCACTCTCCTCCGTGTGGTCAGGAACAAACTTGAGCTCACCACATACCTGAGAGTCACTAAAGCTACTGATGTGACCTTCCTTCCATCGTGACAAACTGTGTCTTTCAGAGCAGATATGGACCACAAGGAGAGGCTGCCTAACTACCAGAGAAGCACCTAAAATCATGTCCAACAGGCAGGAATGGCAGGACCCTGTGACCTCAGAGAGAGAGGGCACAGAGGTAAATAGATCAGCAGAGCCAGGCACCACAGCAAAGCAGCTGGCAGAGCATCGAATAAAACAAAGTTGGCTGCAGAGAGTGCACAGTGTTCTCCTGCCCAGACCGCCCTGCAGCCCCACAGTGCACCTGCAGGGCACGTGTTTGACACAGGTTTGCTCAGCTCCCACCTCAGTGAGGCAGTCAGAGAAAAGCCACTAAATTCACATACAAGTCCTTACAAACAAACTTCTCCCCACAGAAAGCCCACCTGGAAGGCCTGAAATAAGACAATTCACTTGTGAAACCCTGGCCTTGCCCAACACATTGCTCTTCCCACTACAGAGCAGAATGCAGGGACTCTGGAATACAGACAAGGCACTGATGGAATCTGCTGGCACTTTGTGCCGATTGATTCAAATTTTCTACTCCCTTTGCCTCAGTGCACAGAGCCTGCACCTTCAACTCCACCAGCTGAGCCATGGGACAGTAACTCCCAGCTGATGTTCTACAGCAGCTCAACAATATTTCCTCCCAGGTTTGTTTTTTTTTTTGAGTCTACCTTGAACCTCCCAACCCCTCCACAGGGAGATTCTTTTTACCGTAATACTACACTGGTGAGCTGTAAACAAGAGATGTACCAGTGTTCCTTTGGCAAGCACTATTTGCATATCCCTTCCCTCCAAAAGCAATTAGTAGAAGAGGAAGCCTGCCAACATTTCAGATGTATGCTCTTTTGTTTCTCCCGTTTTGATGAGATCCATTTATAACCTGCAACTCATTTATCTAACTCACATTAACAGAAATTAGGGCAAGTCAAGCCTGGCACACTATTAAAGGATGAAGACAGGAATACTAATACTAGAAATAGATCAAACCTATCTAACAAGGCTCCTTGGCTGGGAGATTAGTGAAGAAGCTCAACACCTATTCATGAAGTGCTGCTGTGCCATGGACATACTGTGTATTGATTAGTTTTTGGGAGATCTCATGATCTGTGTAACTGCAACTGCTGTTTACATCTCAGTGTAGTTACACCAAGTCAGTTTGGGAAGAAGCTCCTCCTAACACCTCCACCAGGACTGGAATTGCAAAGTCATTTGCAAAAGAGTTGCAAAAAGCAGATGATTTTCCTCATTCTGACACTTTCTGAAGGAAACTTTCACGTGTTTGGTGTTTTTTGTTTGTTTGGGGCTTTTTGTTTGTTTGCCTTTCAAAGCTATCTCCTGTTCTGCAGGAAGCTTCAGAAGTGTTTTCCCACAGATTTATCAACGCTGAGGAGGCCTCAGAGAACAAACCAAGGTCTATCAGTAGTAGCACAGCAGCTCTTAGTAGCTCCTGCCTGCCCTAGAAGGGGGGTACAGGATGCACAATGCCTTTCCCACCCCCTTCTCAAGAGCCTGACTGGCACAGTGGGCAGGAAAGACACTCATTTCAAACACAGTACAGGTGAAAGTCACTGCAAGGATGGGACTTGGGAGAACTGAGAACAGCAAGCAAAAGAGACAGGTTTGATAAAGAGCTGATGAAAACTGTAATTATCTTGATAAATCTCTGAGATTGCTTGGGCAAATGGGAAAAGGTCAGAACAGCCAGCTGAGCAAATTCGGGAGGAGGGCAGGGATGAGGCTGCACAGGGAGCACCTGAGGAGGCCCAAGAGAGAGAAGGAAGACTGCCTTAGCAATGAACAAAGCTCAGGAGACACAAGCCAAGGTGGCAAGCCAAAAATAGGGAAGACAAGGCAGAGGCTTACAAAGCAAGCCCAGCTGGGCTCTGTCCTGTGGTACTGCATTAACTCAGTTCAAGGCAGGATTAAATCAAGTTGGGTCCTTTTCCCACCCCAGTCATCTTTAATCAGCATCCCCAGGGACCCACCTGGGAAGAGTCAAGTTAGGATTACAGAGACACTGGTGTTAACAGCAACTATGGTTACACACACACATGCCAGGACATCCCGTGTTAAACACCATTTACTGCTGAACACTAAAGGTTATGGAAAATTAGAAACACAGAGAATTAACTTGCTACATGAGGTTGCAAAGCAAATCTGCAAGCCCACATTGCCAGGTAACTCGATGCACAAAAGACTAAAGCAGCATTCCTCATACTGAACTGCTTTGCAGGAAGTATTTGTTTTGATTCCAGCACAGGAAGCTTAAGGGAACACAGAAGATTCTAAGTTTTGGGGAGATGCTAATGCAGTGATCCATCCTGGAGAGACCCAACAACGCTTTCACTTCAACACACAAGTCCTGTGAGCGCTCACAGAACATTCCAGAAGGAGCCAGGACTGAGACTGCCTAAGCAGACCTGGACATCCATCTCCCTCACGCTGAAAATGGATGTCAAGTTTCTCAATCCCCCAGGCACCCTCAGCCTCCCACAGTAGGGATCAGTCACACAAAGGCTCCTTCCTCCCTGGCACACGCCTTGGAACAGAGCTGCCAGGGGCAGAACCAGCACTCACTTGTCCCCGGGCAGGAAGAGGCCCCCCAGGACACCGTCCTTGTCCTGGCAGACGTCAGAGGCCTCCGAGCTCTGGGCACTCTCGATGGCACTGTCCATGTCAGACTCATGGTGAACCTCCTGCTGGGCCAGAGTCATCCCGTCCTCATCAGGGAACAGCTCCGACTCGCTGAAGGCGCTCTCGCTGTCCAAGTAGGCACAGTCTTGGATTTCACCCCCCTGGAAAAAGAACAGTTGGGAGTCAATTCAGGTCGCTCCTTTGGGCAGTTGAGCAGATACAGGAGAAGTAATAGCCCACTCTCTGGCTGCCCTGGTAAGCAAGAGTGATACTGAATAAAAGCCACAACACAACAAGCTGACCTGCTTCTACAAAGCCAGTTCCTGCAGGCCCCAGAAGTAGCTTGTACCTTCCAGAGGGGCTCAAATACTGTCTCTGACTCAGACATGGGAGAGGAGGACACAACACTCAGGTATGAAATGCAGTCAATCTTGCTCTAATTTACTAAAAAAATGCACTTGAAGTAATAAATATCCTCTAAGTTTTATAACAAAATGAGGCGTCCTTTGGAAGAAGATAATACACGAGTCACTGAGAGTTATTCCTGTGATTAATATTACAGATTAAACAAAAGCAAACCAGATAAGCCTAACAGTTTACTCTGTTTTTGAGGATGGGCAAAAATATATAAGGTGAAGAAAGAGTTGGCAGGTGTTAAAATGTTTATCATAAGTCCTGGTGATAATCAAAGATTTAAGAGAGCAGAAAAAAAAAAAAAAAAAAAGACTGAAATCATCTCTTCCTGGATGCTTCCTGGAACCACATGCCTTGATCAAGTATCAACTAAAATAAGACATCATTCTCATTAATGCAACTCTTTGCTCTTGCTGTTCATCCTCTCCCTCCCCCTCTTGCCCCATGAACACTCACAATAGCCAAAACAAGCTGGGTTCTATTTGCTTGGCCCTGAGGGACAAATAAAAATTCTTAATTGAAAAAATAAAGGCTAAGATTTCACTCTGTCCTTTGATAAGCAGAAACACAGGGCTGCTTTGACAATTCCCATCCAGCATGACACCCAAAACTCAGAGCTCCAGAGTGAGTCCTGCAAATGCTCTGACTCAGAGCTCCACTCCAAAGCTCACCTGGGAGCTCCACAAGCAGCCTGACCATAGGGCTGCTGTCAGAAAGTGAAGACAGTCATGCATTTACAGCTCAGTTCACTGGCACAAGGAATGGAGTATTTCATTCACGGATATACCTCATGTTTAGGCACAACTGTCATCCTGCCCAGCTCCTCCCCAAGGAATCCCAAGGCACTGGCAGCCTGGCGCCACTGCCAGCACCCCCTGCCCCTCTGCTGAGCACTTTCACTGGGACACTGTCACAGTGGCACCACTTGCTACAGCTCTGCTTCAGCCTCTGGACTCTCCTCTGCAGGAACCAAGGAGGTTTAAACCCCCTCTTGCAGAACCAGACACGTTCTGTGCTGGTGACACAAACTGGTCTCAGTGTCTTTTTCACTTCATCATGGCTGGAGTAAGGCAGAAGCTGCAGCTTCTTAAGATTTGCCAAAACTACTATCAGAAACGCAGGTCTCGCCGTCCATTTTTTCCCCCAAAACACCAGTTTATATAACTGTGAAATCTCCCAGCATATGCAGGCTGAAAAAATTCAAAACAACCCCACCTGCTCAGACCTCATTAACTAATGAACACCCGAGCAGGGAAAAGCACAGCACTGCCTGCTGTGTTTGAATCTCCAGGTACACACTGAGAGCAGACACTGGGTGCTTTCCTAGCTGAGCTTTCAACAGGTTTTCCAGATGAACAAGGAATGTCAGTGAGACACTTAAACAACAATAAGCACACGTGTAGGTGCCTTTTCCCACTGCTCTGTGTCAGCCTTATTACACACGAAACTTTCCTTAAACATCACTCAGAGATGTCCAAAAGGATTTATTTAGGCTTGGTTTCTGCCATGTAGCATCTACTGAAGCCACGTTTACTCATGCAATCGGATTTATAGCTCTGAGCCACAGCCCCTCATCCACAGGGTGGTTTGGCAGGTCAGACCCCAGCCCTAGAGCCTGTCCTGGCCCTGCCTTAGCCCCGGGTTCTCCAGCACATCTCACCCGCTTCTTGCACCATCACAAGCAAGCAGGGACAACGCCACTGCTGCTCTTTGCAAAGTACCTCGGGATCTACAAACAGCACAAGCAGTAAGACCTTTTCAGTAGGTGTTGGAAAAAGCAAATATTGTTAAGAGCAATTAAAATGTTTCAGAAGTACCCAGGAGTGTTTGTTTATCTAACATTTCCCCGAAGTTTCCTCCCGCACTCCGAGCCCCACAGGCACAGAGGTCCCATTTCTCCTAACAAGTTTAATGCAATAAAACCCTTGACTGCCGTTATGGAACTGCACCAGCTGGTAAAATTCTGATCCAGGAGGGAAAGAGAGGGGCACGGAGCACACAACGGATCCCCGAAGCTCCCAATTAACATGTCTTTTTCAGAGGTTTTGGAGAAGTCTCTGCTTCAGCAAGTTTTTATAGCAGGAAAATCTCAGTGGTGTTGCACAAATTAACACAAGAAAGTAAAGGTCAAGAAGACCAGGAAAAACTCCCTTTTCGTTCTCTGTAGAGGTAACACCACACATTTGCTTTCTCTAAGAATAGCTGCCGAGTTGTTCTTTAAAAAGAGTCCATTAGCAATTAAATGTGCAGTGTTATCTATACAGGTTGAGGGCTCACTTCTCTTCCCTGTCACTTTGTGGCAACTTACCCTTCACACATTTACTTGTCTGAGAGTTCTCATCTACAGCTCCAGCACAGGCTGCACTGTCCCCAGCCTGCTCAGTACCAGGGATTCCTTTCAGCGAGATGTACAGCAACCAGGACCAGCCCCGGTGCTGAAAGCTGTTCTCTGTGGGTAGGAACCACGTGCTTTGCTATTAAGTTTTACGAGCTTAGGGGTGTGGAATCACTACACTCCTCATAACGCAGTGTTCCAGGCACAAGGATACCTGTAAAGCACGAAACAAGGATAACAAACTAAACAAGGTGTCTCTTCAGCTCCTTGGTGAAACCAGCCTGCAGTGCAACTGTCACAATTACACATTTAATTAAAGGTTTTCCTTCTGTGGCCTAAATAACCAGTAGGAGAACACAGACAAAGCACCTTTAAAACAACTAATACAGGTTAAATAAGCTACTACAAGACAAGAGGATCAGAGCAGGTCACTAGTAAACAATATACAGGCATCCACACCTTCCTGACTAAAGCTGTAAGTTATTTGAAGCTGTCAGCTGTTCACTGACCACGGTTTCTCACAGAACCCTACTGTCAATGATGCCGTGTAGCACGAGCTGCTTACAGACCACACCTAAGCTGCTGAAACAAAACAAAAAAAAAAAGAAAAGAAAAAAAAAGAGAATAAAAAGGCTGATTGCACATCTTAACCCCTCAAATTATTCCTTCATAGCTTAGATATCTACAGTACTCCAGGTACCAAATCAGAGGTTTGGCAAGAACAAGTGTTATTCAGGTAGCCTTGAAAGAGCTAACTCGAGTTTAAGGAGAGTTTAAGAAGTTTAACTATGAAGAGACACTTCCAGCCTGAGTCATTTGTTTCAAGTGCACATGTCATTAGCCCCAACCAGTAAGAGAATGACGCCTTGAATATGAATCACTGTGGCTGTCATTCTGCTAGGCAGCTCCCTTTGTTGGTTGAGTCAAAAGAGATAAGTCGCTGCTTATGATCTTGAAAGATTCACATTTAAAAAACCCGAAAAAAAAACCCCAGCCCCGAACGTTAAGATACCACCAAGACAACATAGCTCAGGGCAGCTTTAAACCCGCAAGTGCTTTGCACTTTATCTAATGGGATGCTCAAGATAACTCCAAGTGCTTCACAGGCAGCCGGCCCGACGCTTGTATAGCAACTGTTGAATATTCAGCAACAGTTTGCTCTATAGAAGCACCTGCTGCCCAGAGATCCAAGGCCACTTCACAGAAACTAATGAATTCCCTTCCTCGAAAGAGCCGATTGTGTGGCTGCATTGAAGGCAGATGAGTAAGCCCAGCCTGCTTTTGCAACAGCCACCCCAAACAGAAACAGGAGCCAGAAGACAGCGATTCCCATGGATTCCTTCTGATCCTCGTGGGTCAGGAAAGCAGCGGCAGCATTAGGTGGGTATGGGAATACAGCTCTGCCTTGCCCTGCAGTGACCTGACTGGGCTTTCCCAGGTTGGAAGCAATCCCTAAAATATGCATATAAAACAGCCGAAAGCTAGTAACTTGGCTGGCAGACAGGCTACATGACATGCCTACATCAATACATTCACGCTGAGGAGCAAGCCTCGTTAAAATTCACTCCCATCACAACCAAATCACCAGCACCCCTGACATTTAGACAGCTTCACAGTATGACAGAGGAGACAGGGGAGAAAAGAGGATCCAAGTGTCCCACCACTGTGCAATTTGATTGGTAAGAGCTGGACCCACCACACGCACATCAGCCATGGGACTTCCCTCGCCAGGATCGTGCCCCTAACCTGCACTCTGACAACCTCAATCCAGGTGTGGTGCAGATGCCAGTCTGAGTCCCTGCACCCTCCCCATTCGCTTTATTCCCACCGAAAGTGCAGGAATAGTCACTTCACCACAACTGGAAGGGAAGAGGTGCCACGTGGAGGTGTGCCAGGCTTGGCGGTCTCAGATGATTGTTACTTACTGTTGCATATCCATCGTAAGAGAAAGTCCAGGCTCTCTCATCTTTATTTAAGCAGCCAGTGCATTGGAAGGCAAATATTCTCCTAATTACTGGGCAACAAAGAAGGGTGTGAAGCATTTCTCGCTAATGTGTTTTGGAAACGGCCACTCCTCTACACTCCTTTGTGTAAATTTGCATATTTACACCTAGTGGGCCGTGAACTTTTTTTAACGCACGGGTCCTCCCCGGCGTTATTTCCCCTCCCTTTTCAGTTGTCAGGCAGAGGTGGGGAGGTGCTGATCTACCCTTTGATCTCATGGGAACAGGAGAAACCACGGAAGAGGAAAATGCAGCAGCACTGAGCGAGACCACACGTGTGCATCTGCAGCCGTGATGCGAGCAAGCGCCCGCCGGCCCTCGCCCACGTCCCGCTCTCACCCACGACTGGCTCTCTCCCC
>JAYRBT010000043.1:4083045-4118505 GCA_036023395.1 Myiotriccus ornatus
CTCTCTCCCCACGCAGCTGTGGCCTTGCACAGGGCAGAGCAGGGGCTGCTCGCAGGTAGGCAGGAAGCCATAGAAACTGCTTCCATCTCCTCCAGCACGGAAGAACACCGAGTCTCCCCACATAGCTGGGAGGATAAAATCTCTCAGGGTTCAGAATCGGTGTGCACAGCATGGTTATTTTACCAAGCTGTTCAAATAAGAAGCTATTTTAGGGCCACGGGTTAGTTTGCTCAGTGCAATAGCTTCCTCTGACTGTTTTGTTACTCAAATCGAATAATATTTGAAGCTCGGTTTAAAGCAAAGCTTCACACGCTCCTGCTGTGGGTATTGGAAGGGACCTCCAGGGGCAAGTTTATTCCTAAGATCTAAATCTAGGATCGAGTGCTGGACAGAATCCTGGAAAGTCAGTGCAGAGTCCCCAGACAGAGGGCAAGCTCTGCCTGTGCTGCAGCGCACTGCCAGCCTCGGCAGGATAACATCTGTATCTCACACAATTGTGCAATTCAAGGACAGCAGGTTCTGACTGAAAGACCAAGCTTCAGCTTCTGGGCTGTTCCTGCTGAACCACACGAGCAGAGGGCACAGGGGTTCGAAAGGCTGCTTTGTGCTCTGGCTGGGGAGTTCAGGCTGACGTGCCTTTTCCGAGGCACGGGAGAAAGGGCGTGTGCAGCCCGGAGCCAGCCCGGGAACGGCAGGAGCCGGCAGTGGTTACACTCTGCTACCTTTCACTTTAATTGGCCGTAATAGAGACGCCAGACCTCATCATGCACAGGGTCCAGATCCAAGCACTCCTTTTCACAGGTCATTGTTTATGGTCTGAAAGTCTTAACATTAAAAGACTTTAGCAGACTGCTAATTTGATCCTCTAAAGAAAGTTAAAATAAAAAAAACCCACTCTTTTCCCTTTACTTTGAAGTTGTGTCCCATCACTCCCTGGGCTGCTTCCCAGTGCTGGCCTATCATACACTCATCAGCCACCACTGGAGGCTCATCAAAGCAAGGAGCATCCCTTTGCAGATGAAACAAAAACATCGTAATCTGCAGCGTTAGGAAAAAGAGTACATTATCTTCAGCATGAGCAGGGCCAGCACAGCAACCACAGAGTTCAGAATGAAACACACATCATTTGGCACCTTGTTCCAACATTGTTCAGGGCACATTTAGTTAGTTCTGAGCTGCAAGACAGTTTCCTTTCTCTTTCACATCTCTAGTGGTGCACAGTGTCCCCATGCTGGTACACCGTGTCACTCAGGAAACTCCTAAGGTGTCCACTCCAGCAAGAGCAGAGACGAGACCTAATTACCCGAAAAATCTCTGGTACCATTTCGAGAGTGAAATGCTTGTGACTGTGCAATCTGCCAGCCCTCTGCAGACTGATACCACCGCCCTTCCCACACAGTGAACTGCTGGGACATCCCACAGCAGGTTCCCCCCTGCCACCCCTTACCCTGGGACAGGAGGACACCCAGGTCTGGCAGCTCTGTGTTGAAATGAGCTGTGGGCAACTCAGCATCGCCTCTGCAGCATGTGTGGGGGTGCTGCAGACCTTGGCTTATAAAAGCTGGTACGCAACTAAAAAAAATTATTCGTGTTTGCCTAAAAAGATCTGCACAGTAGATAATAAATGTGACATAATTAACCCTCTTGAGAAGCCTTTGCCTTCAGATGAGACAATCTCATTCTATTTTTAAAAAGTCAGAACAGCAGTAACAGGGAGGGAGGACGAAAAACGTCAAACTCTTACCAGGGTTGGCTGCCTGGGATTGATGCTCAGACTTGACCTTGTTGAACCTGTCCTTGATGAAATTGCCCCTTGAGGGCCAGTGAAGGCACCTCTGGCACACTGTGGGCAGCAGCATTTACCATTCCTTTGGCATGGGCACTTGGCAAAGTTAGGGAGGCCACTGTGCCCTGGGTGCCAGATGTCACAACATCACTCACACAGCAAACACAGAGCTGCAGCTGATGGTGGAATGCACCACAAAGACCCCCATACACACCAGTCTTAAGACCAAGGGTCAGAGCTAGGGCCAGATTACGCTATTTTGAAGCAATGCTACAAGTGAACACCTATACCATGACAGAGAGAGGTGGAGGCTACTTGCAAAGCAGAGTCCAGCATTTGCCTCTCAGTTAGTTCAGTTCCCTAATTAACCAACTCTGTAGTTACAAGATGCTCTTTGTAACCGGTGTTAGCTGCTCAAGAGACAGCTCACGTGCCAACATGTTTTCCTTGACAGGCCTCAAGGCCACCCAGTTGGGTGCTCAGTAAATAACAAAAAAAACTTGCATCGTCTTTGCCCGGGGAGTGCTGCAGGCAATGGGTGAAGAGTCCCTTGAGCTGGCTTCTTGCTGCCCAGCCCAGTGGCTGGGTGAGGAGAAGGAGGGTATTCCTGGCACCTCCAGAGCACCATTAGGCACAAACAGCGTGAAGAACAGGAAGAAGCCGTCCCAGGCAGGAACAGTTCTGCCTGTGTCTGAGCTAATTATTTACAGGAATGCTGGTCAAACTCCCTTCCCCCAAAAGAACTTGGCAATTATAATATTTCCATTTCTTTTCTATACTATTCCAAGTTTGGCCTCCAGCAAGCACAGGGAAATAAAGCCATTTAAAGAAAAACAAAGAAAAAGAGATGTTTGCCTAACAAATCATATTTATGTCATGCCACCCACCCGGATTAGATTACACTGCAGTCTCCAGAGGGGAGGGAAGCTTGGGGAATGGGAGCAATATCAGACCCCAAGAGGTAGAGAAACATCTCTAGTTTCTTCAGCACAGTAAGAAATCCAGCCATGCCTGATAATGAGTAGTTTATGTTGGCAAGCAGAGGGAAAGCATTAAGGATGTGGCTTTGCTCTAGTTTATACAGAAACACTTCCCGGAGCTCATTGGTCACTCTGAACGCAGACATGCCTAAAAGGTAATTTACTTCATGTTTAAGAAACACTGAAGTAGCTCTGAAGAGCTTCTCATTAGGAGGAGGAAGGAGCTGCAGGACCTTGGCTGCTCTTCAGCTGGAGGCTGGGCAAACCCCAGGTGAAAGTGTCTCTGCTGCAGGAATAACTGGAACTGCAGCCTTTATCCAGCAAAGATCGTAAGCACTGTTTTTTTAAAACTATTTTAGTCTCCCCGTCTATTTCTAAAAGACATTTTACTCCTTTTTAAAGAAAGGCTCTCACATACCTGCTCTTTTACTTTCTTACAGTGAACTGAATGCATTAATTGCAGAAGGGCTGCCAAGCACATCACTGAGCTCGACACGTGACAAACATGAATTAAGAACCCACTGATCATAAACTCTGGCTCAGTCAACAAGCTGTGTTTTTGCACTTATACAGTAAAATACACACAAGGCAGGAGATATTTCTACCCTTGAACCTGCACAGACAAAGCAGATGGGGACCAAGCAGAAATCATTTATAACAACATTAGTTTGCACACTGAAAACACGATTCAAAGCGGAGCCATTTGCAGAGACCCCCTACTACTAACCAGCAGTATTTGCTGCAACACAGTGCCCAAAGCACTGTTTGATGTTGTCAGGAAGGACTCACAGAGCCTGTCTTATGTTCAGTGTAGCAATCAACCTATATGACCAAAGTAAGAACAAAAAGAATGACATTATTATGCTGCAATTCAGAATTTAAGGGGTCAGCTACCCAGACATGGCAAGCCTCTGAGAATATTAATGTTTGGATAATGGTTAATTCAGCAGAAACTCAGCATTAGTTTTATAACCATTTAAAATATTTCACTAGGACAGTTTTCAAAAGACTGAGAGTTAAGATCAAGCCACGCTCAACACACACAACAGCACTGGTTAATCAATAACTGGAGCAAAGTGATTCCATTCCCCCTGCTATTTTGGCATGGGAAGTGTTTTGTTTTTCAGGCTTTGCACATGGCAGAGATTCCCCAACCACTCTGGTGGTAAGAGCCCTGACAAGGCAACCACAGCTGAGGAACATCTGCACATCAGGTGGCTTCTGCGAGACTTGCTGCTGTTTGCAGTAATTCTTCAAATAACAAAGTTAAAAGAAGCCCATTAAAGAGTTTTTAAAGCTGCTTGAAGGCTGCCACATCTAGTGTTGGGTACAGCTCAAGCTCCTCTCAGTTTGGGCGGATGCTGCCAAACAGCCAGTGGAAATTCCAGTCTCTCCTTCTGTACCCAGTTGCATGAATAATATTCCCCAGTACTGCACATATCTGCTGGTGACTCGCATGTTATTCCCCACCTTCCCAAAAATCAGAAGGTCCACAGGCAGAAAAATCACTTACAGTTAGGACAGGACAATCTAATCCCAGCACTAGAGCGACCCCACATTCAGCGTGTCATCTGAGTGCAGTAAGACTGTTTTCAACAGAAGCAGATATGACAGCATGTCAAAAGGGGGCAAAATAATCACAAATTATACTGGTATAAAGGCCTGGATATGGGTACTACAGAGTCCACCTTCAGGGAGCCTATTCTGAACCCATTTCAGAAGTTTTCTCTCCTCTGTGCCTCCTCCTTAGCATAAGTTGGTAAATCAGCCAAATAACGTGAGGATAAATTGTTACCTGTGTCCCCAAAGCCACCAACCTCACAAATCTGCCACGAGCGATGAAGGTATTGCTACTAATCAAAGCAACAACGTTAAAGTGCCACTCCAAAATCAGCAGTAGCACAATACACAGGGCAAGGACGGAGTCTGCCTGCCCCGGGATCTCTGTCACAGGGACGCACAATTGCTCTTCTCCATTTCAGAGACACGACAAACGACTCCAGGCCAGGAACTGTTCACAAAGTCTCCAATCCTACCCCAGAAAGCTTCAGAGGAACATCTCTGCTGGGAGCTGCTTTCTTAGGCTGCCAAGCACATCTAACGCAGGCCCATCAGGGCAACACGGGTCCCACACGAGGGCTACAGGCAGCGTCTGTAGTTCCAGCACAGACTGTCGTGACAGCCACACAACCAACCGCAAATCATTTTTTCCTGCCTATGTCACCAGCATCCCAGAGCCAGCAAATGCATTCATAGCCACAACTGGGTATTAAAAGCATTCAGCAATAAGTAATGGCAATCCAAACACATTGCCAGTGCCACTGAAAATAATTACAGAACGAACCCCTTGCTTGTGTTCATCCTTAAAAAGCAGTTTTTTTTCCTCCCTCTCGTAAAGGTTTAAATCCCAGATATTTGGGCACCTCTGGGTGATAGAGCTGAGTGCTATATGAGGCTCGGCTACTCGGGAAGACACCCCTTGTTCCCCAACACCTCCATTTCACTCCACATGCCTGCTGACAGCCACGTATGGTTTTGCATTTTCCCACAGAACAGTATCCCCAGGACCTGCTCACTGAGAGCCCAACCTTCCAGCAGACACAACTCCGGAGCGAGAAACCTCTCCTTTGGCAAACAAGAAAAAAAAACAACCCAGCGGGGTTCCCCTTCGCTCTACCTGCAATTCCCCCGCATTTCACGAGAACGCGGATACCGCAGCGAAAAGCTCAGAGACGCTTTTCCCCCCGGCTCCTCGGTCCCCACCGGCGCCGAGCGGCCTCACGGATCCCCCTCCCATCACGAACCCTCCCGTCCTGACGCCGCGGCTCCGGAGGGGCAGAGGCTGCGACGTGGAAGCCCCTCCACACACACCCGCCCCCCCTCCCAAAAAAAACCCCCCAAACAGCCGCGAACTTGCTCCTCACCCCGCACGGAGACACCAACCACCGCTTCCTCCTCCTCCTCGGCTGTGCTGCCCGTACCTGGCGCGGCGCCGGGAGGTCGGTGCGGTGCCCACGCCCCGTCCCCGCCCCGCAGAAGGGGCGGGCGGAGTGCGGGGGGCGGCCAACACTTGGAGCATCCCCGCCCCGCCGTTGCCAAGCGACGCGGAGGGTCCGGGCACGGGCGTTTGGTACCCGCGACATCGGAGCGCGGGGTCCGCCCGTGGGTCCCCGTCCCCCACCACGGGTTTTGTGCTCGGGTGGGTGGGAGCGGTGCGTGCCCGACCTCGCGCGTGGGTTTAGCGGCACTCGGTTTTGCTCAGAAATAATTCGATGGTGCTCAGAATTATTAGTAATTAAAATTAGCCATGATTACTGTTGAGAGGGGAAAGCTGCTTGGGGCTCCTGAGAAATGAAGTGTGGCTTAAAACCTTAGTAATTCTCTATATATTATATAATTTATATTTTTATATATATGCACACATACATATTATATATAATGTTTATATACAAATGTGTTTATAAAATATACATTAATTATATATTTATATGTAATTTATAAATTTTTATATAATTACGTGTGTGTACATGACACAGGTTGCCCAGACAAGCTCTGGTTGCCCCATCCCTGGAAGTGTTCCAGGCCAGGTTGGACAGGGCTCTGAACCAACCTGGTCTAGTGGAAGGTGTCCCTGCCCACAGCAGGGGGGTGGTAAGGAGATGATCTTTAAGGTCCTTTCCAACCCAACCCATTCTGAGTGTATTTATATATGTATATATCTGTATCTATATCGGTGCTCCAGCCTATAGTGGGCAGAGACCAGTTCTTTGTGGGGAGGAGGTTGCAGTGAGGAGGTCACAGAGCAGATCTGGGTGAGGACAGGCAAAGCACTGCCTCACTCCAGGTATTGCACCCACCAGCCTCCCCACCCCGTGGTCACAGACAGCTTTCCTTCAGCTGGTGAGTCTGCAGGAACATGTCTGAAACACCAACAGAGGAATTTTTAAGAACCAGTTTTGGTTTTCTGATGCCTGGTAAGTGAAGGGGTTGCCCTGGCAGGTCTCCAGGCAGGGACAGTCGCTGGGGACATGAGGGTTCACTGGGGATCACCTCACCTGCCTCGTGTTCCCTCATTCCTACAACAGAGTGATGATAAAACATAGGTACAGCCTCCCCTTTATGGTGGTGCCAGGCTAAAACACCCTCAGTGTGCTACAATGCAAAACAGATCCTGTTAGGAAGTGATGTCTGTTTTGTCCTTGATTTTAATCCCTTTAGTTACAAGATAAAGAGAAGCAAAACAGAAAGGCTGAGAAGTCACACTGACTTTGCTATTTTACATTCACTTCACTTCTTCAAAGTTGTGTAACTTCCTTTTTCGCAACACCTCGTAAGGACTGTGTTTGCTGTGCTGTCTGTGCTAACGAATTAAAAAATAAATACAGAAGATCTGTTTCTGTGGCTTTGCAGCAGAGGACTCTGAGGCAGAAGGGGGTATTATTTTCATAGAACTTCTGTCCAGGGGCCTAACCCTGCCCTCACTGACTGTGACAGTTTTCACTGCTGTGTCACACATGCAGACAAGCACCTCCCTCCCAACCTTAAGGTACTGAAACACTTGGAAAAGGAAAGAATCCCCAGTCATTACCCTGCCATTGGATCTGGCCATATTCCAAACCCTGTTTTTTAAAGTTACCTACAGGTATTTCAAAAGACTCAAAGCTCTTCAGGGTGTGCTTTAGTAACAGCGCTCATACACAGAGTTACAGAGATGCTGTAAATGTAAATCACTGAAAGATCATTGAAGTACTTCATACTTCTGTCCTCAAATCTTTTGGACTTCACTGTGTCCAAAGACAGGGCGTTTTCCAGAGAGGCCCAAGAGGTAACTGAAGCAGGGGATGAGGAAATTCTCACAAACAGACCAAAGCAGGCAGACACAAGCCCACCACACAAACCCATCTACCAGCTTAACATCTCATGTCCCAGGTATTGCCTGAGCCTGCCCTCGTTTTCATCACAGCCAGTGACTCCTAAGTGTGAAATATTGCTGTTCAAAAAGTGAAAGAAGAGAAGGAAATTCATTAGCCTCGATTCTTACATGCAACGCTTAAAGCAATCACTGAACTTGACCCTGTACGCAGCTCACTGACGGAAAATGAAAAGAATTCCCTCTCTGCTGAGCAGAGAAGCGTTGCAAGGCTGGGGATGCCTTAGGTTTGGTGTAACAGCAACAGATGAAAGCGAAGTGCAGCTTCAGCCAGCACAGGCTCTGTCCCCACGTGTCCAGGGAGGTCACTGGGACTCAGCAGGGCGCAGCTCGGGGCTGGTCCCTGCACACACAGGGCCCAGCAGACCCCGGGCTCCCTGCGGTGGCAGTGGGGCTCCAGACCCTTCCTGTTTGGGAGCTCTCCTGGGAAGCTGATAAGCTGATAATGAACGGTGTAACAGGGATCAAAAACACCTCCCAGACATCCTTCTATTCATTAATCTAAATGAACAGGAAAGCACTTTTTACAAGACACATCTGGGGACAGACAACTGCACTGCTTATTAAATAGGGCACTTCTAAAACCAGCTTTTCCTTTCAGTATTCGGTTTGAAAGAGACAGTTGTATGTCAGGGGTTCACTGCAGAATAAACAACAATCTGAAATGAAATAATTACCTGCACAGTACATTTTGTAATGGTTTCCTGAAAGATGCAAGTCAGAAGTGTTTGTATTGTTACAGGGATCAGGCAGTATTACAGATATTGTGAAATGGTTCCTGACCCTTACAGAACCATTAACCAACACAGCTCTACTTGCAATAGCTTGTGATGAGCAAAACATAAAATAAGCATTAAACAGATAAAGCAGCAGCAGTTAAAATGAATATTATAACAGAGATGTTAAGAACATAAGCACAACTGTGTGGGACACCAGCTGAATGTACTACTCAGTCTGCTACCCAGGGCTTTGCCATTTATCAAACTGAGAAGGCACAAACCTCTTACTAAGAGGAGCGTTCCTCAAAAAGGTCCTAGAAAACCTACAGGGTTCAGACAATCACTGCTTATTGAGGAACGACTGTGTAAAATCTTTATTAAGTAATAACCCTAGCTATAATACAGGTCCATTTCTCACTTCATTAAAGCTAAGCCTGATTAAGTGGAGATTGTTATAAGCTGTCTTTGATCTCCACTGAGACAAAAACCTTATTTTTACATATTTCATGGCAAAGTGACAATTTTCTGTTTAACATGACTTACGATTCGTTTCCTACAGAGGGAAACGCAGAGCACGCCGTCGCGGCTGAGGGAGGGCAAGTGGCCATCACTGGCTTCTCTTGGAGGGACGAGGACTAATTTTGGGAGTGACACAGGCCTTTAAGTGCTGCATGCCTAGGAGCAGCAGGGGTGCACGTCTGCCCAGGGCAGCAGCCTGGTTCCACTGGCAGCCGCACCTCAACTGAGTCAGCGCCACAGGAGGAGATGTTGCGTGATAACGTTTTTCCCATCTGAGGCTGGAGTCTATTCTCTTGTCATGATTTCGGGCAGCTGAGGGATTTGTGCAGGTTTAGTAATTGCTCAGATGGCCACAGACACTGAAATACGCTCCAGGCACCACGAGTAGTTTGCGTGAATAGGATCTGCACACCGAGACCCTCTTGAGCGTGGTTATTCGGGTATTCTGTGATTCCATCAGCAGCAGAATTGCTGCTTTTCAAAGGAAAGCCCTACAGTGGCAGATGTGCTCATCCACTGCCTTAATAGCTGGCCTCTGAAAACAGCAGGGCGTTGCTTTACACCCAGTCTCCATCTTAATTCATATTGTTTTTCCCTAAATCCCATCTGCCATATGCCTACTTCTACAAAGAGGTATTTGCAAATACTCCTTGTGCACTCTTGCCTCCCGTCCAGGATTTGAGGTTGGGTTCCTTGACAATTACCTGTCAGCGGAGAGCAAACTTTTATCCCCATTACCACAGGAAAGGAAAGAGATGGTTACACTGGCAAAGGGGTGCTTGGTACTGCCAGATCCCACAGACAATGCTATGCAGAAGCATGCCAGAGGAAATTTGGGAAAAATATTTGTATTTGGGTGCCTAAGAGGAAGATTGCTGAATACACAACTGCCTAAATCACAATCGCTGCTGACTCCTTCCCTGTGAGGGGGGAGAAGCATGGCAGAGGGGTTGGAACGAGATGATCCTCAAGGTCCCTTCCAACCCAAACCATTCTATGATTCCATGACCCGATGATTTTCAGTAGCACCCAGAGTCCCTGCTGAAACCAGGGGTTCCTGGCCAGGAAACGCTGGGCAGGGTGTGTTGCTGAAAGGGTTTATCGCAGGACAACCTGCTGATCTGGTGCAAAGCACCGCAATTTCTCTGGAGCAATTCTGAACAAAGGCTGCCACCTCCTCTGCTGTTCCAGAGGCAGAATTCCTCCTCTGAATCTCACTAACTCATCACTCACAGGCGAGTCACCCTAATGACAAGAAACTGGAGCTGAAATGTGAAGAACAGAGACTAATTAATAATGAAGATAATGAGATCACTGGAATGTATATACCAAACCTGCATCTTAATTATCTCATGAAAACTGGCAACTCCAACCATGCTTCAAGAGCCTTTAATCATGCCCTCTCTGATGAATATTGGTGGGTATTTTGCAGAGACATATGTAAAAATACCTTTTGTATAGGGTTTTTCCCCTACAATAAGAGCCAGCCAAGTTACTACTGCGTGTAACTGCTCTGCTTCAAAATGAGATATCGCAGACTTGTAATTACAGCTGGCCTGATCTTCATCTCATCTGCTCTCAGCTTGTTTTGGAGTGCTTCCTTTGAAGGAAATGCAGCAAGACTGGTGAGAATTACTGAAGTATTATTATGAATCCCTTTTATTATGACAGAACAAACCAAGACTGATCCCTAATTAAGCTAAGAAGTTTCTGCAGAAACACAGGGAGCGTTTAGTCCCTGCCCCAAAGACCTTACAATTAGGACAGGCAAAGACAGACTCTGAGGTAGGGAAAAGGGGACAGAGGGAATGCAGAATGAGCTCACTCCAGACTACAATTTGTTCCCATGACTTGTTTGAAGGGGAGGCTGGGAGAAGGCTGAGATAGGATGAGCACAGGAGAAGTGTGGAGCTGGTGAGATGCAGACTGTAGAGGGGGAAGAATCAGGCTGCATTTACAGCCAACAGCCTATCCAGAACTTTCTGCAGCTTCCTCCCTGCCCTCTCCATCCCTTCACCCCTGGATGGGGTGAGGAGGTCAGCTCCAAAATACATCTGCACGGGAACATTGCTCTGAGTGAAGCAGGCTCGGCTCAACTCCTGCTCCCACTCCCAAAAAAACAAGACCCCAGGTGTCTGCAGAGAGGCTTATTTTGGTAAGTAGGGAAGCAGCTCTTCAGAATCCACACCATGGGGTAGACCAGGGGGGTCTGCTCTCCCTATGACCTTTAACATCAGTGAGAGCAGAGCTCCTGCCTGTGTCCAGCCCTCAGGAGCAGGGCAGGCAGCCAGGCACATCAAACAGCTCGGGTCAAACGGGGCTCACAGGAGAAGGTCTCTGTGCGAGGGGAGAGCACCAAAGGCAGGATGGGGCTGGCTGAGGGCCCATTAGCATCAATTCCTTGGGCCTCTAATGAAGCTGGACCTGACTCTGTGACATGCAATTACAGCACAAAGACATTTTGGGGGCCTTTCCCACTGCTCTCTCTAGAGAGGAGCTACTTGTAACCTTTCTGCCTTCCGTAGGTTACACTTTAGTTGCTTAATGAGGCTGAGTTTGGAGAGATTTTCTGTGTTCCTCTCCAAAACCCCTCAGGAGGGACAAGTAGTCAAGAACTGTAAGTCCAAAGTCCAGATAATGGAACAGGATATGCATTCCCCTCTGAAAAGCAGTTTATTTTTTGCTCATCACTGCAACTGTACCACTGGCATTTTTTGTATCAAGCTCTGAAGGTGCTTCATACCCATAGCTGTGAATCCATGATTAAAGCACCTCTGTCAAAAGCATTACAAAAATACGCCAGACACAAAATCTATTCTATTTAGCCCTTGTCAAAATGACCAATAATAAGGAAAAAAATAAAACAATAGGCTATGTGAGCATTTTCAAGTGAAAAATACCTGAAATAGCCTGTCCTTTGGAAAGGGCTGTGAGGGCTGTGCAGACTGAGGGCATGAACATGTTCACTTCGCAGGTAAGAGCACAGAAGATGGCAAGGAAAGTGTGAGAATCCCTGAACCACCCCAGAGCTTAAACCAAGGAAAAGAATCAGCTGTCCAGGACAAGAATAATTCATGCTCACCGTGGCTAATATTTCTCTCAGGACACATGCTGAGAGCAAGGCTGCAGAACAGAACATCCTGAAGCAAGGGAAAGGCTGTGCTGAGCTCAGGGGTGCAATATTCTGGTCCTATGGCTTGTTTGCATTAACACATCTGTTTAATCACACAATCACACACTACTTCCCACTGGTCTGGATGTGTTCAGGACACAGGCTGGATGGTGCTCAGTTTATCAGCAACTATTCAATATCTGCTTTAGTCTCCTGATCAAAGTGCAGCTTCATGTCTTATTTATGGTTACTACTAACAGCCTGCTCTGTAGACAGAACTATTTATTTCCCCCCAAGCTTTTCTGTGGTGTTCATCACTCTGACATCTGAGTGCTCTGCAACGATTAATTTATCTTCATAGAGTCTCTTCAAAATGAGAGAAGATGGTATTCCCATTTCACAGATCAGGAGCTGTTGCACAGACAGATTGAGGTCAAACATCTCCACTCATGATAGGTCCTAGTCTGAAACGTCTCAGATCTAAATTTTTTAAAGTATCTTCAAACATAATGCCAAAACAAAAATCTTCTGGTTTGTGTGTTCAAATAGAGCTCTGACTGGCTTTTTAGAAAGCCAGGTACAAGAACAGGGGAGGAGCAAGGACTGTGAATGCTGGTCACCAGAAAGGATGAAAACTTTCCAACTTACCAGGCTCAGGAATACCGAAAACCAACACAGATAACCCATGTGAATGTAAAACACATTATGAGCCTTTGATGAAGCAGCAAAGTATATCTTAAAAAACTATACACACGGGAACCTTCTCTGCCTTTACAACACAGGACCAAATCCTGAGAGCACAGTTTAAGGTGGGGAGAGTTGCAGGTTCTCTATTCTCACTATTGCAGTTGGGGTCTGGCCCATTAAGCATGGAAAAAAACCCAAAAAACTTCGTAGTGTAGAAGACCACCCTGGGAAGGGAAGCTTTTGTTTTATCACTGTTAAAAGCATCTGTGGATCAAATGTGCCAGTATCACTTCACAGCATGAAAACGCCGCCCAGGGGACTCTCAAGACTCATCTTTTCAAATGCTGATACTCCTTAGTCAGTTTTAATAAAGGACAGCTACAAAAACAACGTGGGCCATGTGGTCCCAATGAAGCAGAGACCGTGGCAATCAATAACAGAAACAATCTGCACTTCCTTGCTGGGAGAATTTGCTTTTAGCAGCCATATTTATATGACAAGACATCACTCCAGACCTCCCTTCAATTTTTATTTGGACAATGAGCCCACTGTGCCCACAGCACATCTGTGCTTACAGAGATTTGCAAATCCAGGACAGTGTTTAGACTGATAACATGACCATGCAACACACGATGATGGATCACAGCTTGCAGGATATATTTGATCCTCCCTCTTCTATCCTAAAATGGACCCTTTTCTACCTCAAAAGAAAACTCCTCTGTCAAAATGTTGACTTTTAGTGCAATACAGATGTTATTTTCTGCTTCATCTCATGACCTCTTTCACAGGGGGCCTCAGAAGTGCCCTCCTGGCTCAGCACACAGGTCTGCCCAATACAAGCTCCTGTTTCCAGCCCCAGTTTTTAGAGGTGGATGAGGTAGGTGTACAGTAAGGAAAGACAACAAAACCCGGGGACAGGAGTGATATGGAAGTTTAAAGAAAGCCTTTTTCATTTGTTATTCCTGAAAGACACCAAACCGTGCCATGGGAAATGCTTTTTAGTTGAGAGCCCTGATACACCTCAGGCCCCAGACTGTATACGATTTATATCATTTAAACTACATTGCAGATCAAAGTTTTATTTGTTTGGAAAATTGCAGCTGAGGCCATTCACCTTTTCTGTCTTATCAGTCCTGTGCCATCTTCCTGTAGCACATACCTAGTAACGGGGCTCCTTAAGCAGAGCTGGTCCTCCAGCCCAGCGCCACCAACACCAGGAACTGGCTGTCACCAGGGAAAACACCCATGGGGAACAAGGGGCCCTTGACTCAGCCCCTGGCACTGCCAGCTGTGCTCTCTCCATGCAGGCTAAGTGGGGAGATGTTTGACAGAAGGATGAGAAGGTTGCAAAGTGCAGGAGCTGAATTGTTTGCCGTGTGTGACCTTTTCCACCAGGTTAAGGTGCAGCTCTGCCTGGACTCTGCCTTCTCACAGGGATCTGGCAGTGAGCACTGCAGGGCCCTCCCTGCCAGCTGAGCTCCATCCTCCCCTGTCACCTGGTGACAGCACAGTGTGACAGACCCCAGCATCCCAGCCCCTGAGTCTCCATGGATACAAGAGAGGTGAACTGGTCTGGTTCCCGTGACTCTGCAGTTCACTCAGCTGCTGCAGCCCTCATCTTTCAGGCAGACTCCTGGCTCTTTGCTCCACCAAATGAGGAACCAGATGTTTCCACTTCCTTCTGACCAAGAGTCACTGCCCCAGTTGTGAGGAGAGGAGCTGCCTTGCCAGGGTAAGCACCTTTCAGTAAGTAATATTAATAAAACCATTTCAGTCCAAGTTGCAGCTGCTGCACATTTGTGTATGCCTGGTTCAGGATTACTTTTGAGTTTAGGATCTTAGGTCATGTAGAATGCCAGGAACAGGCTCAATAATCAGTTCTATCCAGAAACAGAATTCTCATTCTTGGATATGGCTAAAAAAAATAGCAACCACTAAAATATTAACATATGGATGGAAAACCCCCACTACCTTCTAGAAGTAATGCCTACAAAGCATTTCAGAGCCATGGTTGGATATTACAGGGGGAAGTCCAATCTCAGTAAGAAACATACAGACTTTTAATTTAAAAGTCATACATAGGCAGTCTTATCACCTGAAACATGAATTCCACCCTTAACGACTCAGTACAGACATAAAACGATCCAATTTCCAACCTGGACCATCCCTAGCACGTTCCTTTAGCTTTGTGATTTGTGGTTCCTATTCATCACCCATTCCCATTCATACTGAAATCTAGCAAGTCAGGTATGTCCATCAGCTCTGCACTGCAGCAGGAAGAGACAGCAAGTCAATTTTCTGTGGCATCAGAGAATGACAACTCAATGCTTTCCATGACATTGCATTTTGCTGGATTTTAATCTTGTCCCTAAGAGACAGGAGCTGATAGCCATTTCTAGTTTGGGGATGTTTGGTTTTTTTTGCAACTCACAGATGCATAATAAGGAGAAGGTCAGGGGGAAGAGAGAAAGAAAACAGGAAAACCACCTTCTACACCTCCAGTGAGACAAAAGCATAGAGAATATAAAACATTTTTATCAAACCTTGCAATCAGAACTATGCCTGCTTCCTCCATGCCACCCTTGCCCAGCCATCAGATCCCTCTCCCAGTATTCTGTTCTGATATAAGCCAAGACCCAGATTGGAGGCTCCCGTGGGCAAAGCACTGAACTGAGATTAACCAGCATGAAAACCTGGAGTTAAGTCAGCAGAGTTCAGGCAACATGGAGAGAGTGGGCAGCAAAGGGGACTCACCTAGAAATGGAGCATCTATGAACCTCCAGTTGTCCATAGGGACTTAAGGACTCACTTTTCTCCCCAGGTATTTTGACTTCAAAGGAACATAAAAACACTTATAAAAACACACAAAGTCTTGTCTTGATACCACAGCAAACAGCTCTACAAGGGCTATGACAAACCAGCCACCTAATGCAGATGAGAAGGCAACAGGGATTTTTCTTGTACAGTCATTTCATCTTCTGCCCTTTGCTCTGGCCCAGCCAACTAGAGACAGAGCCTCTCGGGACACAAAAAAAGCCCAAGATCCCAGACCATAAGACATAAAAACATTTCTGTGCACTGATTGCCTCCTCACAATAACCTCATTATCACAGCTGTCAGTCACCAGCACAAACCAGTCACCAGCATGGGAACTACTGACAGGAGATGCTCACCCCCAAACACATTCCCTGCCTGGAACAACACAGCTTTAATACCACCACAGGCTCCTCAAAGCCACAGTGGCAGTGTCCTGTCCCTCCCCTGCAAGGGGCTGGAAGGGTCACATGCAGAGACTCCCTTTGGCTCTGTGACACACTACAGGGCTGCAGTTTACAGCCCCTTCCCTTCCACACCGAGCCAGCACTCATATGAAGATAATTATTTAAGAACCAGATGCACACACTACCTTTTAGATTCATGACCCAGAACACTGATGTCCTGTGATCAGGCTGAAAAATTTAAGGGTCTTTTTTTCTTACAGATTTCCCAGCACATAAATCTTGTATTCCCTGTCTTATCCAAAATGATCACTATTAATCATTCACCTTGGACATGATCTCTCTGTTTTATTCAAGTCCTTGATGTACTGATAAAGGGAGGTTAAATTCCTGACTGAATATGCTGATATAAGGCTGGATTCATCACTCATGTCCAGTTCTGATCTCAGTGCTCCTCAGCCACTGCTCAACGCAGTGGGTGTTACAGGGAGAATTTGGTCCTGATTTATTGACCTGAACAAGTGAAGTGTTTTTAACAAACTTCAGAAAAACGCTGTCATCATTTTAAAATCAGCAAAAAAATCTTTCCCAAGGCAGAGATTTTTAAAAACCTGCCAAATCCCCTGAACATACAGTGCCTGAATCAGAAACTGCAACAGATGGAACTGGAGGGCTTTTTTAGTATTGTCTATTAATAAGTGCAAATGTTCACAATGACAAATGTAATGTATTTTTAGTCTGCTCTGGGATATTAGCCTGGTCTTAATCAGCATTTTTTGTCAAACTTCCCGCTTTGACACAAACCCACAATACTCCAGTTGAGAGGCTGAGTGTGCAGATACACAGTCACCAGTTCTTTCAGCCCCATGTTCCTGTTTCAGAGTGAGGTCTGTAAACACTCACACTGGTCTGACTACCTGCCAGGGGGGCCTGTCCTTCCACCTTCCCTTATTTCTCTCCCAGCACTCAACAATATTTTCATAACTGATTGCTCCATGGCTGTATCTCAGTTAACCTGGAATTACTCCAGTGTAAATCAACTCAGAATCAGGCTTTGCTACTGAAATGACTGGATTGAGTCATGATACAGTTAAGTGGGAGGACCTGGCTCTGTACTGTAAACATCACAAATGCAAATGTCTTTAATAAAGTCAAATCTTTCGCTGTTATTTTTCATAGTAAAAACTGGGCAGCAGTGAGGCTGTAAGTAATTTAAGCCTCAGGAGCACAGACCAACACGTGCAGGGGGTCCCAGTCACCTTCTGTCTTTAATTCCCTACACCAACACCTCCAACAGCCCAAGGCAGTGCAACGCCCTTGCCACGCTGTGAAACTTGGCTGTAAGCAATGCAAATATTTCGAATCTGAGTCCCGTGGCCTTTTCCCCAGGTTACACATCCAACCTTAATGGTTCCCAAAAGAACACTGTGGCAAACATAAACTGTGACAGGTTTGACAAATGCCAGGTGATGTAAACCAGACTTACCGAGTGTGTTTAACTGGAAGCAGTCGGAGTGTCACGTCTGGGGTTTGTGGTTCCTTCTGGGATCGATGCAATAGTTTCTACATACCACGGGTTTATTCCAACAGGAGCTCATTTTTACACAGAGAGCACCAGAAAGGACATGGGCAAACCTGGGGTTATTGCAGAGGGAGCCTGCACAGCTGGCTCTGTGCTGCTCACCTGCAGTGCTGCTGTTCTGTGGATAAACAGCTGCACTGAACTCCCAAAATGGCCCAGGAGAATCTTTGCTCAGTAATTGGCCTTTTGGAGGTGCTGTCTGGTGCTGCAGGGCAGACACAGGAGAACAAGGGAGGAAGATTCAGGGCAACACAGCTTGGACACTATCAGTGCCATTTCATAACACTTGCATGAAGAGTAGCTACTGCTATTTCACTGCAAAAAAATCTGACAGAGAGGGGCTGTGCTTTTAAAGGTGTTTACAGCCACAGCCCTGTGAGTAAGAAATATTTCAGTATTAGAGCAGTTAAGAGAGGCACAAGGAAAGCTGGGCAGGCAGAACAAGTGCACTGAGTAACAAACCCCACAGCTACTGCAAAACCTCCTGAAAGGTTCTGAGCAGGAAACAATCCATGACCTAATTAGGTGCCACTGTTACTGGAGAACAGAGGAAGGAAGAGAAAGAAAGGAGGGGGAAGATAAAGGCCAGAGAGACAGGGAGGCCTAAAGACTCCTCAGATGAGTCCAAGCTGGAGCTGCCCAACACTGAGGCTTCCTTTAACACACACAAGCACACTCCATGAGGGAGGAGGAAGGTGCAAATGGAAGGGGACTTGCTCCCCTCTCTCTGGGACATGTTCTAGGTGTGTTCTAGGTGTGTTCTGCATGTGTTCCAGATCCAGGTGTGCTGTACTTGTGTTCCAGGTGTGTTCTGGATGTGTTCCAGGCATGTCCATGGTCCACATGTGTCTGAACATGCCTGGAACAGCTCAGATCCTTTCAGTGGAATTTCCTACCACTTGCATGAAAAGGAAGTGTCTGCTGCCACTGCACTGCAAAGAAATCTGACAGGGAGAGGCTGTGCTTTTAAATTTGTTCAGACACCTTCTTCCCACCCTTTAATTGCTTCTGTTTCATCAGCATCTCTGTTGGTTTAATCAACCTGTGCCCTGCCTGGGGACAGCGCTGACCAAGTGATTTCCTCCAGGGAGGCTGAATGTCCCTCCAAGGCTGGGAGATGAGGTTGGAAACTTCTGGTGCCCTTCAGCCACCAAGCTTAAGGGGGAACAGAAAGTGTGTCCTACCAGACCACTTTGCTCCTACAACTTTCTGAATGCTGCCAGCTCCTCCTTGCCAGGAATAACTTCTGTCCTCCAGGCTCACAGAAGATAAATGTTCTTTGTGAATTTTGTCATTTTCATGCACTGGTGAGTAGCCACAGACACAGAGCAAATGCCTCAGATCCGTGGCTGAGTTGTCAGCTCTGCCAGAAGAGTTGGCATTTGTACCTGTCCTGCAGACACAACTGCTCTGCCTGGAAACAGCATGGAAGTAGCAAGTCTGGTGTAAGATCTCATGCAAGTCTCAGGGGAAAAGAGCCCTTCACTCCAAAGATAAACCTGTCCTCCCTCTCCTCCACCCCCCTTGCAGAGCTGGCCCCAAGGATGCTCAGCCCAGCCTTTCATGTCCATCTTCCAGACCTTTTCAATTCTCCCATGTTTTAATTGCTTCTGTTTTACATTTGGGTGACCAGAGCACAAAAGAAACGAGTTCAAAGGCTTTCTCAAATCACAGTAAAACAGTAGGTGGTCCCCCCCATGGCAATCACACATCTTACAATTAAACAAAAAGGAAAATGAAGGAAATAATTGCAGTGTCCGTACAGGGCCCCTGCTGTCAATTATCCCTGATGTGGGGTGTGTGCTCCCTGTTTCCTTCCCGGTGGCACAGCCCCAGGCAGGCAGAAGCAGCACTGACAGCCCAAGGATGGATCAGTCATCTGTCACTCCCACCTGGTGTCCAGCAGGACTGAATGGCTTCAGCTGCCTGAACACAGACATTTAACGCCACTCTAAAACCCCAGCAGTCAAGGGAATCACACAGATGTGGCACAGCCCTTCCAGACCATTTCCACACAGCAGCAGCACACAACTATGGGCACAGGCAGCCAGGAGACAGGGGCTGCAGGTGAGAAGAGGCACATCCTCCACGGGGGCTGCAGCACAGGGGCCCTCCTGGCACTTGGCTCCACAGCCCCGTGTGAGATGTGAACACCACCCAGCTGCAGTTTGCTGGGCTTCTCAGGCTGCCTGAGCAGCAGGAGCTGAAGGTACCCCAGTGAGAGCCTTCAAATGACCTGAGCAGGCTCTGAGCTGTGTGACCAGTTCTCCCCTCAGTCCCTTCTGGGAAGTGTAACAACTGTGTTTCCCCACCCCAAACCCAGAGGAACGCACAAGATCCAAGGGACTCTCCTTTGAGGCTGCAGACACTTGCAGGACCCACCTGGGAACATCCCAAAGGCCACGCAGCTCCTCTCAGGACAGTTATTGTGTTACTGCTCTGGGCTCAATGCTTTATGCTTTAGGCTCTGTCAGACCTGTTTAATCAGCTGGTAACGTGACACTTCCTTCTATAAAGACCTGAGGTCTGCTCCCCTGGCAGCATGCCTTTTCCTCCAGGAGGTCAGCCTGCATCCCTGATTTCTCACGTGCTGCTGGCAGATGGGACAGGGATATGAAGCAAAGAAAATATTAAAATTATCAAGACAGTTGTTATTTCCATGTAAGCCTGAAAGGATGTCCTGCTCAAAAAGGGTATCTCAAGGAGTTCCTGAGGCTGGACCATTTCACCTTCAGACAGCAGGAGAGGCTGAGCTCAAAACTCTTGACTTACTCCAAATGCCCACTGGCTTTAAGTGCTTGAGCTGATTAAGGAGTGAGAAGTGAATCTCAAAAAAAATCAGAGGTGACACAACAAACCTTGGACACAAATGTGAGCAGAAATGTACCACAAAAGAGATGTTATGTCCTAGTCCAGGAAGTTTACTGAATAAGTTACCTTGGGAGATTTCTGGAGACAGGAGTGGTGCTCAGATCTGGGACATCCTGAGTGCCCTGAGAAACTGCCCCCCAATTTAGATTTATCTCCTTTGCTTTCTATGCAGCTTTCTCGTCTCCCTCATCCATTTCCCATTTTCCAGCATCTCTCCACTCTTGCTGAGCCACGTTTAGCAAGTGATGGCAGAAAATGTCACAGTAAAAAAGCCATCCAAGGTGGTCCCTCCACAGCCATATGTGACCTTCACTTTGAAAAGTGTTACAAAACATTCCAGGTGAAACATTTACTGAGGCACCACCACCTCACCTGGATGCACTGGTACCTTGCTTGGTGAAGAAGCTGGAAGCACCACCTGCCCCTCTTTCACACAGCAGAGCACAGAATGAAGATTTCTGGACAGTCTCTAAGGCAGCACATGACCAGGCAAAGCCAGTCCTGTCATTTCCAGTGTGCAAATTCTGTTGCCACTGATTGCTACGAGAAAGCTTTAGCTGGGCACGAATGAAAGGCAACGACTAAAACATTGTATGAAATCCATTTAATAAGGTTCACTGACTGAAACAGGAAAGATTTCCCTTAACAAATTGTTATAGGAAAGATTCAGCCACTGTGACCAGCTCTGCCGTCAGCCTAATTGAAATTTGTGCAGTAAGGGGGCAACAGCCTTTGCTCTCGATTAACTCTGAAGAAAAGTTGAAATCTTTTTAATCATTCTGAATTATCAGCCTTTCTTTCATATGTTTGCTTTTCTTTCCCAACGTCTGGGTATTTATACAACTATTAGGAATATTCACAACCATAATTTCAGACCATACAATAAACTGCTTGTTTCAAAGGTAGGATTACAGAACTGGTATTTTCAAGGGAAGGAGGTAGGAATCTCCTATAAATACCCACTGCAAGGTCTGCATCTAGTCCCAGCCCATCCTGTCACAGACTCCTGGCTGCAGATTGAATTGGATGTATCTGGTGTTTCCTAGATTTTGGTCAGAGATACAAAAAAAACCCAATTCTGCCAGTCCTGCCCTGAAAGCAGCACCGTGTGTGTTGCTACCCAGATGTGGATCCCAACAGCTTGTGCCAGTGGGAGGCCGTGCTTGGGCTCCAGGGAGGAGCAGCAGCTGAAGCTGCAGGCGGCTTCACGTGAGAATCCTCTTCTCATGAAAATAGTCTTATTAATAAAACAGTAGGGAATGCAGAAAAGCAGATTCATCTCAGAGTAAAATGTTTCTTTGGGAGCTCCCCGAGGAGTCAGCAGCAGCTTGTTATGGAACTAACATGGCTTTTACTGCCACAGCCCTGTGAGTAAGAAACATTTCAGTATTGGAGCAGTTAAGAGAGGCACAAAGCAGGAAAGCTGGGCAGGCAGAACAAGTGCACTGAGTAACAAACCCCACAGCTACTGCAAAACCTCCTGAAAGGTTCTGAGCAGGAAACAATCCATGACCTAATTAGGTGCCACTGTTACTGGAGAACAGAGGAAGGAAGAGAAAGAAAGGAGGGGGAAGATAAAGGCCAGAGAGACAGGGAGGCCTAAAGACTCCTCAGATGAGTCCAAGCTGGAGCTGCCCAACACTGAGGCTTCATTTAACACACACTAGCACACTGCATGAGGGAAGAGCACAGGAAAGGGGACTTGCTCCCTGCTTGTGGACAATCTCCTCACGGAGCACATTTGCTGAGATAAATGAGGGAATCAAACAGGAAACACCATATTTTGTGGGAACCTGGAATGAGCAAATGATATCCATGCTGCTTTGTGTTAATTAAATATCCCATTTCTCTCTTAGGTGAAAAAATGGGTTAGGAATCCCTAAGCAGCCTTGTAGGAAACAAGTTTCACAGTGAATTGGGCAGTGAAATGTGTTCTGGTCTAGGGAGGTTCCAGGTGCGTTCCAGATGAGTTCCACACATGTTCCAGGTCCAGATGCATTTGAACATGCCTGGAAACACGTTCCAGTCTAGGTAGGTTCCAGGTGTGTTTCAGCTGTGTTCCAGGTACGTGTGTTCCTATGTTCCAGGTACATTCCAGGTGGGTTTTAGGTGTGTTCCAGCTGTGTTGTAGATGTGTTTCTGTTATGTTCTGGTTGTGTTCAGGCATGTTCAAGGCGTCTCAGGTGTGTTTCAGGTATGCCCCAGGTGTTTGAACACGCCTGGAAACACCTTCCGGGTGCTAACAGGTCCTTCCCAGGAATCTGCTCCTTCTCAGGATGTGCCCTGTCTGTGCCCTGAGAGCAGCAATACCTGCAGTGGCTGCTGTTTGCATCACAGGCACGGGGAGAGGTTGCCATGAGCACCAGGCCAGCCAGTCATGCCCACCCACGCCGGGCCAGCCCACGCAGGGACGTCACATGCCAGGGAGAGAAGGCTCTGAGTGGGCTGTTCAACAGTGCACAGCGAGATCAGCTCCTTCCCTGAGGCCACGCTGAGAGGCTGTGACAGAGGCTGCAGATGGACTCAGACACCCCTATCCTAAACCAGTCACACAACCACAAGGTACCCTCTCCTCTGGCTTGCAATACCTCTCCAGGTATCCCACAGTCACGTTTGTTCACTCCACTAAAAGCAAACACAAACACTTCAGAAAGCGGAAAACCTCAGAGGGAACGAGACCTCACGGCACAGCCCACTTCTGCACAAGAAAACAGACATCTTAGAAAAAAAAACCAGAACAGCTCAGCTCAGGTTCTCATCTTCAAACCTGCTTTATCAGAGGCTCTGCCTTGGGAGCACAGGGAGTGGGAAGGGCTCCCTGTTGCATCAGCCGTGCAGGGATTGCTGCCCAGCCCACAGCGCCAGCCCCGCTCTGCTGTAGGTAGCACTGCACACACAATGCTGACAAAGGGGGAAGGCTCAGCCTCTGCTTTCCCAGCCTATAACGTTTCCTAAAACTCATCTCCTTCAATCCCACACCACCTAATTAATGGCTGGTTAGAGCAGTTTCACACTAAGTGAAAGCAGACTTCTGAATATTTTAACTTTTAGCCTGATTTACATTCCTGATCTACAGCCACGCGTAAACAAAAGATGACTTCTGAGGGAAGAAAACTCATCATCACTTAATTTCAAATTCTACTTACTGAGAATGGCTGTGGAGTTCTCTGAGGGAACTGCAGTGTCTCCAAAGCCTCTCTCGGTAGCAGCAAAGTTTTCCCTCTTGCCGCGCACAAGTGGGATGTGAAGCCAGACCTGGGACACGCTGTGTCTGTGCTGATGAGGGCTCTCAACTGTGTATCGTTGCCAAGACACCCGGGGCAGACTCCAAAGCCTTCAGATCTCGCCCTGGCCAAGGCATTCCTAATCAAATGCTCCTTTCAGCACGGCCACGGGCATCACACAGAGCTGCGAACAGCACCAGTTTCTTTGATTCAGGTAAAGATAAACCTCCATGAAGGGCTCTCATCACTCTGGAATATTGCTTACTAACACAACATTTTCTATCTGGAATTGTAACCAGCTCTCTAGGTTAATTTTTTTGAAATAAATGAGTTTTCTGTCTCAGCCCCCTGCTTTGAGCTGCTCAGAGATCACAGAAACAGTGGCAGGATTGAAGCCTGCAGTGGAATCAGTTATTTCTGAGCAACTGTAACAATCTGCTTCGCGGAAGTTTTAGCATCTGTAGCTGATGGAAACACAGGGAATTCACAGAATCAGCTGCTGCAGCAACACACGTGACTAAACTTTTGCATTATAGCAACAGGTCCTGGACAGCCAGGTCTCACGATGCCAAGGTCTACCCCAAAGGTCTTCACAGTCCAAAATACAAGATGTGTGCAGTTGCAGAGAGCAAGAAATAGGAGGAAAACCCATGTCTCAAGTGCAGCAGAAGCCAAAGTATCTATCTAAAACCACACCACCTCTGTGCTGCCTCTCAAACCAGTACAACTGGTGTCATTTTGGGCACTCACCCTTTTGAATTCGTTGTCCCTTTCATAACATGTTAATTGTGCTAATGGCTATTCCATATCTTAAAGGTGTTAAGATGGAAAAGGTTCACAGAGCTCACACAAGCCTGTGCAAAACCAGAAGAGATGAATAGGCATTTTAGAATCCCATTTTCCATTGCTCCTCTGTCACAGCTCAATGCACTCCAACTTCCTTGTTCAACATTAATCTTCGCTTCTACAGGTAAGTGGATTTCAATAAAAATGTTTACATTATGGGAGTCAGATCAAAGCATTTTAAAATTATCAGTATGACTCATCTGGCAGACGTTTTTCCCCTTTTTTCCTATAGCTCACAAGCAGTTCTGAAAATGACTTCTTGAGTTAGGGTAGGCAACATTTTTCAGTATCTTTCAATTTTTAATGGTATAATAACAACACTTCCTGCCCTTTTCTATTAGTTAATCATAAAATAGATGAACTCCTAACATTCAGATTTCTGCAACAATGGAAATTTATGAACCCTTAGTTTTGCTAATGAGGGTTGCTCAAAGCAAGAAGGGTGAAACGTTTAAAAGATTGGAGTTTTCAGGGAGAATATATTTTTAATCCTCCTCTTTCCTCCTACAGTAACCATTATGGGTGTGGAAATAACTTAAAATTAACTCCTCATACAAGGCCATGTGCAGTGTGGCTGGAGTAAACCAGCTAAATACACCTTCCCAGTAGGGCCTGACTTCAAATAGTAGTGTTGTAAGGGAGACTGCGAAGCAAAAGGAGACAATGAGGTCACAGAATTAGTGAGGGAAGATAATTCTGCTTTTGCATCTGAGTTTTCACACTTCTCTGTACTCCCAGAAACAAGGAGAACAAACTGCTCCTCTGCCTGCCCCTGGCACTGCATTTGCATTGAGCCCTGGGGTGTGCAGCCTTCAACCAGCTTCATCACTCAGCCCTCAAGAGATTAAGCACAAACAGTTCTGCCAAGAAGATGATCATTAGTCTCTCCATAAAATTTCGGAATACAGCAGAGTGTACAGCTGCTTAATTCAGTGTCTCTGCATTTGGAGCTTGCCTGGAGACATCCAAACCCAAAGAAATGTTATTTCTTACTCTTCAGCAGGCTGAGACAGAGGATGGGTCTGCTCAGCTCCACAGCAAGGCTGGCACGGGGTGTCCCTCAGGCCAGGGCAGGAGCAAGTTCTCCCCCGGAGTTAGGATGGGATGTGCCTGGGTGTGAACAGAGGGAAGGGCTCCACACTCCACAGCAAAGACTGGCAGAGATTACAATCAAATAAGCTGAGCACGATTAAAAATGTATTTCTCCCATTCACGATTTCCATGAATCTTTCAGAAGGTCTAAATCTGAGAAGGTAAATTAACTCCTTATCTGTTCACGCTTTAAAAAGCAGGCCAGAAGTCTGGAATAAATTCAGCAGGCAGCAATCTCCTGGCCTTACATGGGAACATTTGCTTAATAAAACACCACGGTTTTATCAGACTGTTTCCTTCTGTTTCCTTTTGGTGGGTAATGGAAGTTACACCCACTGCTTGGTTTTGACGTGTGTAACCCAGAAAAGCCTCAGTTCGCTGTGAAAACGCCAAGTGATACGTTTCTTTGTTAGAAGATGCCTCGGGGCTCTCGTCGCATTCTTCTAAACACAGTCAGGAAAAACTGAATGCATTGTTAACAGCCAGTGCAAAAGCACCACACATTAGTCATCCGTCTTCTGAGTGGAAAAGAACAATTTCTGATGAAATATAGTTCCCATATATTCCTAGACTGCTTTGTTGGGTAGCTGCCCTGCCTTTCGACAGCCCCGGGCTGCAAATCGGAATTCTGAAAGAGAAATTTTGATACTCCAGAAAATAATTAAAGGAAAACGTGAAAATTATCACTAGAAGGATTTTTTTAAAAGCTGGGGTTCTTCGGTTCCTTTAAGTGTTTCTTAAATGTTTATGTTGTGATTAAACATATCTGTTAAAAATCCAGTCAAAATGAAACCGAAGCTTTCTACTCTTGAAAGGCATCAAAGCGAGATGCTCTGAAATTTACACATAATTTCCTTTTCCCTGAGCCAAGTTGTCAAAATCAGCATTTTACGGACATTTCAAGTCTGACAGAAAGCAGCTTCACCGCTGAATTTGGCACTCTACTGAGCATCTCAGCTAGAAATGCCATCGCAAAACGAGAAGCTGAAAGACACCCCGAGGAAAAGCACACCCGGGTGGAGAGCAGAGGTGAGGTCCAGGGTTGCTCCACAGCCCTGTGACAGGTCAGTCCCCGCTCCTGGCACAGCAGTGCGGGCCGTGGGGCGGCGTGTCCCGCTCCAAACTGGTGCGTGCGGCTCTGGAAAGCCTCGGGATACATCTGGGATCAGCTACTCCCGCCTAGCCGGGGCTGCTGGCCCTAATGCTGCTTTTGTGGCCCAGCATTGTCCAGCAGAAAGGCTTCGGCTGCTCCTCAATGCCTGTCAGAGCACACTATGGCTGCTCTATAGCTGAAGCCTCGCCTGGTGCCACGGCAGAACCGCAGCTATTTATGCGCCGTCTCATTTCCAGCTCGCGCTCCTTCCGAGAAGGAGGCACAAAGGCACGTATAAATGGCAATTAAATCAACCACAATAGGTTGTGTTAACTGCTGGTAACTAAGAAGCCACCTTGATCCCTCTCTGCGTCTCAGACATTCACCACACGACACCGAGGCCTCGGCTCACAAAGACTTTTCAATTTGGGATTAAACGTGTTGCATCGGAAAGAGCTCCGGTAACTCCCAGGAGCAGATTATAGCTGGCAAAGAGGGAAGAATGAATGGCTGAGGGAAGACAGGAGGGGATAAGCATTTGCACTGGAAGAAGGGGTGCAAAGGGAACTCACTGTTTTTAAAAAAGTTTTACCACCTTGCCGTGTTTCTGGGAACTGCCTGACCACGGAGAAAGGAAGAGATTCCGTGGACTGGCTGTTCTAACAAAGCCTGGTTCCACTTGCTGGAGTTCCAGTTCTTGAAACATGATCAAAATCTGGGAGAAGAATCCCATCCTGAGGGAGACTTAGCGAAAAACTGCACCAGTGAGAATGAGACTGAGCCTCAGCACAACCAGACAAGGCAGAGCCAGGGAAGGGTGTGGAGTCCCCAACAGCACATGCTGGAAGTGGTAGTTTTTCATAGGAAGACTATTTGCTTCCAGCTTCCATGATTGCTTCTGAAAGCTTGGCCTCCTCCTTTCAGGATTTTCTCGCAGAAACTTTTGCTAGTTTCTCTCCAGATGATTCACATTTAGCCTCAGAGACTATTTTTAGCTGCTTTTATTTCAGCACATGTTCTCGGAGAGTCCCCGCTATTTATGTGGTCCACACTTCCCTCCTCTTGGCTTCTCTGGGGAGAAGCTCCACGAGGCATCCACTGGGAGCATCGTTCCTCCTTTTGTGTCTTCCACACAGCAAAGCCAGGGAACTCCTGAGCTCAACAGCAGCATTCGTTATCACCATGAAGACAGACAATGGAATGCAAACAAGCCAAGAAAAATCAAACACACTCCAGTTGCTCAGAGCGTTTGTAAGGCCACTCTCAGGCTGGTTTGGGCAAAGGTCTGGTCATCTGGACACTGAAGGTGTAATCATGCAGCAAATACATCCAGAGGCAGCTGGGTACGAGTGAGCAGTAAAAAGCATGAGAGAACTGCTGCAATTTGTCTGGGGTAAACCTGACACCAAGACACGAAGTCACCTCTTTGTTAGGGTCACACAGCTTTAAAAAAATGGGAGATATTAAATTACCAGTGTGTCCACAGCCAGCATCGTGGTAGGTGTACACGTGCTGTTTAAGCTGGGCACTGATGTCTTGAGGATTAGTTTTATAGCTTGGACACAGATATTATGGGATATAGCTAACAACAACCCAAAACACAAGCATCTAGATGATGTTTCCAGCCCAAGAGGCAGCTCTGCAAGTGGGAAAGTGCCTTATGTCAGCTTTCACTCATTTCTTTCACATATGAGAATGGTGTTGAAGCACTAAATCATTTTTACACTGGTAAAGCCACACCAATGAAGGCCTGTCTTGCTTTAACTATTCCCATACAAAAGCCTATTTTTACGAAACATCAGAGATTAATATTGTGAAGTTCCTGCTGCTCTTCCAAATGTAGTTAAAATTTTTGAATGAGTGTAAATTTTTGTCTGGACAGAATTGGGACTCACAGATGCACGCACACACATAGTCAGGACACACCACAAACATTGGGAAACCCAACTAATCCAGAAGGGAGTCAGCTGGAGGCAGAAGTGAAAACAATCTCAAGATATGAATGTTAAGCAATTGTAATTTTTATCTTTGCTGTCTTCCCTGGCTTACAAGTAACTATCTACCACGGAGACATTCAGCACACTCTTGTATATTGGTCCCCAAAGTATGGCTCAAACTCATTAGTTTATAATCTGGTGGGTTAGGTAGAGCTCCCAGGGAGCCAACATATGGATGTACTTCTGAGCACACTATCAGCTGCAGTGCAGCAGCTCAGCCCGTGGCACTGAGCAGTGGAGGTGGGTACACTCTTTCCTCATTGCCAATATGGCAACAATTAGGGCTGCTGGGTGGCTCTGTAGACTAAAGGAACTGAGGGGACCAAATTAATCCCAGGAGTAATTCAAGGAAGACAGAGGAGTTACACCAGGAGTCACAGCCCACTGTGTTCCACTCCTTAAAACCATCGCTTGAAAATATTAGTTATTTGCATACTGAAGTGTGAGCTACTAAATAGTAATTAGGCAGCTACATGGGCAAGAATTACCTGATTACAAGAAGATTAATTAGTATGCTGTCAAGATATGATTATCCTGGATCTAGGGAATCCACTGCATTTGTTCTTTGCTCCTTACAAGATGACGATGGCAGCATAAAGCACTTCTGCCCCAAATCCCTAAATGAGCCCAGACAGCAGCACTCTCAGTACCCAGGGATTTAATGAAGGTAGAAATATGCAGGACAGACTGACAGCCCTGTCCTGTCACCGTAGGTCAAGAATAGACAAGGAAACAGCTTTACAAAGAGCAAAAACCAAGTTACACCCTACCTGCAAATCCCTCAAATACACTCAATGCACCACTCCTGACACAGAGCCTTACAGGGGGAGAGAAGCAATCTCTGACCCCTCTGTTTGGCAGTGCAGGCACCACACTTCGGGAGCATCAGCTCCAAATCAAGCTTTGCAATTTTACAGATGCCTGCAGGGGCTGGAGGGTAACAGCACATGAGACACCAGGAACAGGCAGAAAGGCCGATGTGACAGGGAGAGGCAAAACTTCCAGCTCCTTCTGGCAGAACACAGCCTGACATAATCAGTTAGAACATGCCTTTTGTACAAGGGTGCAGCAAACTTATAATGCCACCCTTGTCTGTTTTTATAAAGTAGATTTGACACCTACCAACCTTGCCAGGCCAGCAGCTTCATAACCCACTGCAGGTAAGCAAGAGAGGCACATGCCTTCAGCACCATCCCAACCAGAGGTTTGATCCTTTCCCTGGCTGAGGCAAAGGAGCCCTGCTCTGCTCTGCCTTTCATTTGGGTGGATTCTGCAGACAGAGGAACAAGGAAGAAGCACTCTGGAAAATTATCAGCCTGTGAAATTTAGAATCAAATTCCACCTGCATGCAAAAAAGGATGGCTGAATGTTATAAATGCTCAGATATAAAAGCTGGGCCAGCAGACAGCTGAGACACAGGTACCTGTTCCCACTCGATGATGGACATCTGTGACCTCAGTGGTATGTAGTCACCTGGCTCTTCTGGAAACCAGTCTCACTCTGCCACCAACCTGGGCCTTACCACTGAACAGCTCAATTTATCTTCTTCAGACTTGGATGAATAACAACTTTCTAGCTCCCAGAGAAGCTGCAACAGGAATTCATTAGAGCCTGTGAAGCGCTTTGGTAGTATAATAATGGAACAAGTATTGTAAATAGTTTTTATGGTAATTCCTTCATCTACATAACTGTGGCCGCAGCCTCCAGGAATTTAACAGATATGTGGAATAAATCCTGGAAGTTACAAGCCTCTGAGGTACCAAGTTTGCAGACCATTTCCACATCTCCCCACCTGTGCAGGGAGCCACCCTACACTTGTCCCTCCAGGACAGGGGAGGGCAGCCTGCTGTGAGATGGTGCTGAGTGAGAGCCCCAGTGGACAGAGCGTGGGAGCTGTGCTGCTCCACACATCTTTGGGACCAGCCTCAGGGAGAAACCACGGGGGTGGCAACCCTTTAAAAATCCCCTGATGACAAAGGCCATGCCCACCCAGCTCTCTGGGATGGAGGTGCATGGGCAGGCTTTTCTTGGCTGGCCCATTGTTCCAACCCGTGTCTTCCTACTTCTATGTGTGATTAGTGCTTCTCACATTCCAACCCTCCCGCTGGGCCAGATCCTGTCAAACCCTTCATTCCAGATAAGCCAAACACCCAGGTGAGCAGCCCCTTTGGAAGCAACAGGAATAAAGTTTCTGTGCATACTGGTGCCTCCTGGGTCTCCTGGCCACCACCTCACTGGGAATGCTCAGCACTGCAGCCTGGGGCGCTGAGCACTCTGTGTTGAACTTTGCCTCTGTGTTACCCCTTAACTAGACAGCTCCCAATTAACAACTTCGTGTGGGCCCAACCAGCTCTAGACAATATTTTCAAATGCGACCACTGTGAAAGGAAAAAAAAAAACAGGTCAAGAGGATTATGCAGGGTGACTAATGACTGCTGCATGCTGGGCTGAGATGTGAAGTCTGGCTGTGTTTTCAAAGGTGCATAATAATATGTCCTTGTCTGACCTGTGGTGCTGTTGACACTTTTTTCTGAGTTGATGCCTTCTCACAAATCCCCATTAGGCTGGAAGCTTGAACGCCCACCATGAATGATTCCAGCGGAGTGGAAGGGCTATCAAACTTTGCAGAACTCCCATTTAAGTTTCACTTCATTTCTTAAAAGCCAGACAGCAGAGGCAATTATTGAACTGTCAAGGCCTTTTGGAGTTGTTTGCTGAAGGATGTGGCTGCTGTGGGGCAGGACCTGTTAATTCCATGACAATTCTCTGGAGCTGGCCAAGAGATAAGAGGAGAGGGATGCTCTGCTCAGTACAGCTGGCACATAGAGTCAGGGGAATATGCCCTGCCAGTCAGTTTACCATCCAGGCAGCCAGAACTAATAGTTTTATCCTTATTTCACCAATAGGGAGGACAACACGGTATGATGAAGGTCGTGGTTCAGCTGCCCTTCCCAAAAATCACAGGAGGTTTGCAGCACTAGGAAAATGAATTCAGCTGTTTTCTCTCCTGGTCCTGTGTTTAGCATTATAGTCCCTCCATGTACACCTTTCATTAACAGGGAAGTTGGAAGTCATTTTTCTTAGCTGACAAATGTTCATTAGCCAAGTATTTGTATCAGTCTCTCCATGCTGGTCACAGAAACATGTCCCTTTCTAGCTACAGAAACTGGAAGAGAAGGCAACTCAGCTACAGAGGAACTCTGGGGCAACAAGCACTGCAGGAGCATCAGAGAATCACATAAAAAAAGCCTTTTGTTTCTATCACAGTCCCATCATGGCTAAGACTGTAAATATAACAAATGCAAACATACCAGGAGAAACATAACCTCTGGTTCAGCTTCACTGTGAGGAGGATCCGAGAGACACTTCGTGTGAGACAGCAGGGACCAGCCCTTGCATATGGGCTGTTGGCAGCCTGGAAAAAGCTGGGTGTGATGATGGCAGACTGGGTGATACTGGGCCCTAGACATGGAACAGCAGGTGCAGATCTGCTGTAGGAGGCAAGACACCTTCAACTCAAACGGCATTTTGTCAGAACGCCGCAGGGAAAACTCCCATCTTCGGGAGAAGCAGAGCTGGCCAACAAAGCTCACCAGCGTGGGCAAAGCTGTGACAGTATTAGCACCATCCAGACCTTCCTGAGACACCACCACATTGATTTTTCTGCTGAAAACCAGAACAGCCCAGGGGTCTGCAGTGCCCCATGCCCTGTAAAGAACAGGCCATGGAAGGGGCTCTCCCCGTGATAAATGTGACCTGGCTTTCAGCAGGGAGCAAACTACCTCCAGTTACCACTCACATTCTATTTCCATAATCTGTTCAGATTAAAACACTGAACTACTCTTAAACACTGATTCCTGCTCTTGACCCTCCCCTCTCCATTCTAATTAATCATGTTCAATATGGAAATGTTCAGATGCCATGAGAAAAGAGGTCCTGTGAGGCAGAGTGTTGTCAGCAGGGGGGAAGCTTTGAGACCCCACGTCATCTCAGAAGCAGTTACAGATGGAGAACTACCTCAGGAAACAGAAACCCGTGTGGTCCATGTGGTTCTTGTTACCCACTGGCTCTTGTGGAAGCAGCAGGAGTGCAAAGGCAGCCCTGGCCTCCCGGAAAGTGGGAGCTGGGGAAAGGATGTTGTGCCTCCCCAGGTGGCACATGCCAGTGCCACAGAGCTGTGCTAACAGAGATGAGCCCAGAGCAGGTCACAGGGGATATCCTAACACACTCTGAGCTCCTGGGAGCCTTTTCAGGAGAGTCTTTCCTCCCTTGAGTATCTGTTCCTTTGTAAGAGAGAAGACACTGCAGGTGAAGGTGAGTCCACACAGAATACAAGTATCTAAGTCAAACTAAATATTACCACTTCATTCAGTAAATATTTATATACTCCTGCTAGTGCTGGTTTCTTCACTTTTCAATCTCTTCCTTCTAAAATGAAGCAGTTCTGTCCTCACAGGGGAGAGGCAAAGAAAGGGCCCCACATGTCAGGCACTCTAAAAATACAATTGAGAGACACTGTCTCTTCCCGTAAAGGTTTTTGATCTAGGAAGACTACACACAAGCTAGAGGAAAAGAGAAAAAGCATGTCCCTCAGCAGCACAGCAAGTAATGCCCTGGCCCTAAGTCAGGAAACATCTGACACCTTGTTTACGGGGAAAAATTAGTAACCGTCAATAACTGGAGAGAAAGTGCTGCAGGACTTTCCCCAGCCCCAGGACTCCGCTTCATGAAGCACGTGGGGCACTGTTATTCGGTACATTTCACTGCTAAAACTCTGCTTTGTAGACCAGCAGGAGATCAGTGACTCTTGGCAGGGCATCTTCTGTGATATCCGAGTACAAACTCTTTCCCCTTTGATTCGAGAACCACGGCACGGGATGTCTCCTGATTGCAATGTTTTGTCACGGTGCAGCAATCTGAGAAGTTTTAACTCAGAGTTTCTCTACAGGCACTTTACAGGAATTGTACCTGACAACACTTGAAATCTGAATTTACTGTACAAAACTCCCTCTTATAATTCCGCTGTAATATCTCACCGTTGGCTTGGCAATGAGACAAACGGAAAGATTTTAAGTGCAGCTTCAAAACGCAGAGGAAAGAGAAAGCTGGTGATTTACTCTTTCACTTAACTGACAGGTTCCCAGGTGAGAAACCTGTGTCAGCTCCCGCAGCTACACAACCCTGCAAAGTGTGATTCATAATGGGACGGTTGTTGATCCTTGTGCTGAAGAGTTCAGAGGTATGAAAGGCAATATTTATCCATTAGTCTCACAAAATGCCATGCATTACTGATTTCCATAAAAATCAGATCTCAGAGGTGCAGTGAAATACTGACTTCATTCATTATTCAGGTCCCCCTCCTCCCTTTTTAACAATAACTAGACTATGAAATATTCTGAGGAGCGTAACAAGAATCCAGTGGAGCAAAGATCCAAGAAATACATTAGTCCAAAATGTACAGTTTTATGGCAGAGACCTTTTAGAGTTCTGACAATGACATTTAAAATTCTGAAACTCTGAAACCCAAAAGAGAACCCTGGCAGAGGTGAAGCTGTAAGAGCTGGAAGGAGGGATATATATGGGAACAGCTCCTACTGGAACAGTCTCAAAAAATTCCAAGGGGGGGTGGGGGGAAATCAACAGGAACATAGGCTTGTTTTTCTCATGCTCTTAAGTTGATTTTCATCATCTATGTATCTCACCAACAGTTCTTAACACCCCTCCCCATTCTGGACAGGCTCCCATCTTCCATGCTCTAGACTTCTCCATCAGTGTGCCTTAGGGCGTTGTAACCATATGGTCCATGTCCTGATGAAAGACACATGCTCCAGTTCCCCCCACAAATGCTCCTCAATGACATTAACCTTCAAGGACACAGAAATTAAAAACTCATTGAAGCCCCAAACACCCATAATTTTTTCAACACACATATACCAGTAATAAATGCAGAACAGTTACAGATATAGGAACCTTGTTGTGGAGAATATAGAAAAGTCCTCGAGGTTCTGTCTGTTACCAAAACAAGCCAAACATCCTCTCTGCTGCTGGAAGCAGGTGGCAGCAGATTCAGTACAGGTAAGTTGAGACATTCCCCCCATTTTAAACTAGGTCAGGTTTTGTATACAGTGCTATGAATAAACTCCTACCACGGCAAGAAAGTTTACCTGAGTATTGCACTATCCTACAAAAATGGATGGCCAAAGCTCCACAGTATTTACACCATATTTATGTATTTGATGTACCTATAAAAGGGTGAAGAACCTGCAAATTTTCTCTCCTCCAGTCGTTACCCTGCTTGGCTCTAAGTGGTGCTGCACAAACACACACTGAGAAAACCTTTCCCCCAAACAGTGTCCCGAATGACCAGAGACTGGTGTACAGAGGTAACAAACCAGCAGGATTCCCACCAGGGCTGTCTCCTGCAGACTCTCGGGCTCCACAGCTCAGGACGAATCAAAGTCTCTTGCAAAGTCAAATAGTTTGTTATCACAGCCCTATTTACACAGGCTGACACAAGCTCCAAGGAATCACCCTTGTGGATACGCCTTTTTCTGCTTCACACATTCCCTCTCCAAAGCCTTCCCAGGCGTGGTGGATGGAGTCTGGGCTGCCAGGTTCACACTGTCAGCCCCAAACCCTCATCAGCATTTGCGTCAGCCCTGTATCAACACCGCCGTGGTTATATTATTGTTCCAGCTGAACCCTCCTCGAAGCTTATCATAACACTGAGTACCAAAACAAGCCTGGGGTCTAATCTAATGGCCAGACTTCGCGAACGAAGAACCGGGAAGGTCTTTACACCTT